>JAMKYM010000434.1:0-192162 GCA_026541065.1 Canavalia ensiformis
CAATCGTATGCCAAAGAAGGATCTCTTAATAATATCGTATCTTCCACGAACTCCCAGCCTCATCAGGGTTTTATAAAGATACTCAATGAAGCTCATATGGTGCATAACCCGTTCGTATAGCTCGAGTACATCGCGAGCAATATACTCACCAATAACTTCCTACTTTTGGCCGACCACGAAATACCAATAGTGGGCCTAATATAATGTGGGGAAGTTTCCATATATCCATATAAAATGTATGATCACATCCTGCCGAGGGTGCTGATCGATAATGGTCATCTCCAATGTAATGCCTAAAGTAATCATTTGCCGCCGCACCAAGCTTCCGCTAAGGACAAGTTCGATGGTCATGTGGCATTTGATGGTCTCTGAGGGAAGTCATAGGAGATCGATTCAGCCGCAGATCAGCCAATTATCTTTAACGTGACCTTTCTGCAGTCATGGACATATCGCCCAAGGTGATAGCTGTTCATCAGCACCTCGGGCAGTCCGCTACGTTAGCCTGGGTAGCCGTGCCATCCAACAGACTGGGCAGCTAGAACAAGTTCACTGACAACGACGATAAAGCTGATTATCGTTTCTCGCCGAGGAGGATTTTCGTCAAGAACCCACCAACCCTCCTTACACTGAAGTCGCTGAAGAAGCTCCGGAACACACACTTCCCAAGTTCCCGAGACTGCTAATGTCACAACCATTAAGAAAGGGATGTGGTGAAGCCAAACTCGGTCTGACCTTCAAGAGCTGTTATGACACGATATCAAAGATAATGTTGGAAAATGGGTTTAAACCCGTGAGTGGCAACCGGGCAAAAATGAAGAGGGATTGATCCAACCCCTACAGCTAAATAAGAACCAACGCCCGATACAGGCTTGTTATAAGCCTACTAAGGAGGATAAAGAAGGATGAGAGGTCCTTCAAGAGCCACCTATCGAGGATTTTTGGGCAGGCTGAGCACTAAGCCCCAGTATTGTGGGCCATGCCTGGATGGAGGAAAGATGATGCCCGAAGATGATGATTTAGAATGACTGCACTGCCCGGGCAAGAATTGAGCAATTGGGAGACAATCGAACTTCCCATGACTTTTAATTCGGTCTCAATGTAATTCTGTAATTGCCACTACACTTTTGAAAAAATAGAACAATATCGTGTACACATCTAGTCAATACAATACAATTGAACTTTCTTATGATTATTTTCTCTCTGCTTTTTCCCGAATACCCCTTGTCTCACTTCCGCTTTCACTCATTTTTTCATAACGCAGATCCAAAAATAACCCAGCTTAATGTCAACCGCTAGTATGATCAGCAATTTCGACTCGCTCTAATAATCAAGTTGATCTAAGAAATTGAATGTTGATCAGCGAACCTGAGGAATTGTCAGATTGATATTGCAGAACATAAGTCTATACAACCTCATGAAGAGTTTAGGACAACTAATAAATTCTGGGACAAGAAAATAAGAGAGAGGTAAAAATAAAGCTCGTCGGCGTGGGAGATAACCGCCTCACTAATGGCTAAACAAGACAACGATATTTTTGTCTGCCTACTACATATGCCTGGTTGATACGCCCATCACGAAAGCACAAACTGCTCCTGAAACTGGATTTCAAAGTAGCTGAAACAAAAGGCATAACGTTCAGAATAACCTTGAAAATTGTAGTTAAGTGAGAAATAATTCGATATTGGTTTTTTGGTCATGCAAACTACCTGAATGGTTGCAACATAGTACCTGCCCCTAAAAAAAGATGGAAAGTCCACATGTAGATTATAGAGACTTGAACCGGGCAAGCCCAAAAAGACGACTTTCCGTTACCTCATAGACGTGCCGATTGATAATACGTCTCGCTTCTCATGCTTTCGCTCATGGATGGCTTTTCAGTTATAACCAAATTAAGATGTCTGAAGATATGGAGAAAACTACCTTCATTACCGCATGGGGACTTTCATTACAAGGTCATGCCTTTGGTTTAAAAAATGCCGGAGCTGTACTTCATCGAGAACCATGGTGACGCTATTCCACGACATGATCCACAAAGAAATTGAAGTATACGGTAGACGACATGATAGCCAAGTCCGTGAACCGAAACGATCACTTGAAAGATTTGCAAAAATTATTCGAAAGACTCCAGAAATTTAAATTGAGATTGAACCAGCCAAGTGTACATTTGAGTGAAGTCGTGAAATTATTAGGGTTCATCGTTAGTGAAAGGGGGATTGAAGTCGACCCGACAAGGTCCGAGCTATCTTGAGATGCCGCTCCGGTCAACCGAGAAGGAGGTTCGAGGGTTCCTAAGGAGATTGAACTACATTGCCCGGTTCATATCTCGCCACACCCACCAGGACCAATTTTCTGCTTTGCGCAAAATCAACCCATGAACCGGGATGAAGATTGTCAAGAGGCGTTCGCACGTAATCAAGCTCTATCTACGTAACCCACCGATCCTCGTACTCCCCGGAACCGAAGACCCTACTCATGTACTTAACAAAGAATCGATAAATCCACGGGGTGCGTGCTCGGCCAAACGAGACGCATGTGAAGGGAAAGAGCACGCGATCTATTACTTGAGCAAAAGTTCACCCAATTATGAAGCAAATTATTCCCCGTTGAACGACAGCTGCACCACCTCGGGGGTCACAAGATCGCTTGAGACAATATATGCCGAGCCACACCATCGCTTGATATCCAGGATGGACCCAATCAAATATATTTTCGAGAAACCGCCTTGTCTCGGAAGGATTGCTCGGTAAGGTGTTTTGCTATCGTAATATGATATCATATACGTGACACGAAAGCATCAAAGGTAGCGCCGCGATTACCCTGCCTCAATTAATCCTTCGAACGACTACAACCCATGCAGCATGAGTTCTCGATGAAGATTTGTCATGTATAGTCTGAGAAACAAAAGACAAAGGAAAATGGACTATGATGTTCGATGGTGCTTCAAACAAATGTGGCCACGGTATCGAGTTATATTAATTTCCCTCGAGGACCAGTGCACCCATCACTCAAATGATTAACCTTTGATTGCACCAATAATTGGCCGAGTACGAGCTTGCATAACGGGAATCCAAGCAAGAATTGAGGCCGATGTCAAACATCTCGTGCAGTTTACGGCATTCCGCCCGGTTATTCATCGATCAAAGGAGAATGGGAAACCAGGGATGCGAAGTTAATTCCGTATCAAGCCCATATTAGGGAATTGTTGGAACACTTCGAAGAGATCACATTTTCTCACATACCCAGGGAGGACAATCAGCTGGCAGATGCCCTAGCCACCCTATCTTCCATGTTTAAGATTGACCCGGACGAGGATATACCTCTTATCCAAATTCAACATCGGGATCGGCAAGCTTTCTGTCAGTCGGTCGAAAAAGAGTTAGATGGTAAACCATGGTACCATGACATAAGGCGTTTCTTGAAAAATAGGGAGTATCCCGTTGACGCCTCGGAGAATGATAAGAGAACCGCGCCGGTTGGCCACAAACTTTTTCCTTAATGGTGAAATCTACAAAAAAAGAATCACGATATGGTTTTGCTTAGTGTGTGGATACAAAGAGGGCCAACAAAATCGTGAAAGAGGTTCACGAGGGATCCTTTGGTACCCATGCCAATGGACACGCCATGGCGAGAAAGATCCTCAAAGCAAGGTACTATTGGTTAACCATGGAAAATGACTGCTACAAATACACCAAGACTTGTCACAAATGCCAGATATATGCTGACAATGTCAATGCACCATCCACCTCTCTGAATGTGTTATCTTCGCCATGGCTGTTTGCAATGTGGGGTATGGATGTCATCGGACCAATGAGCCCAAGGCTTCCAACGGACATCGATTCATACTGGTGGCCATAGACTATTTCACCAAGTGGGTGGAGGAGGCTTCTCCTTCGCCAACAGGAGCTGAGTAGTAAGATTCGTGAAAAGGGAATTAATTTGCCTATACGGGTTGCCAACAAACTCATAACAGATAACGACACCAACTTAAATAACAAGATGATGAAAGAGTTATGTGATCAATTCAAAATCCAGCATCATAATTCTTCCCCGTATCGACCAAAGATGAATGGGGCAGTGAGAAGCAGCCTAATAAAATATCAAGAAGATCGTTTCGTAAAATGGTGCTAACATACCGAGACGGCATAGAAATGCTCCTTACGCTCTTCATGCCTACCGCACTGGTTCCAAGACATCATCGGGGCAACTCCATTCTCACTGTCATATGAATGGAAGTCGTCCTTCCATTGAAGTAGAAATCCCTTCACTAAGGATTTTAATGAGGCAAATTAGAAGAAGCAATAGTGGGTTCAAACCCTCGTGGATCAATTAAACTTCATCGATGAAAAGAGGATGACAAAGAATGCCATGGGCAGCTTGACCAAAAGAGGACGAAGAGAGCTTTGAAAAGAAGGTTCATCCGACAATTCCCGATAGAAGGTGATCTGGTATCAAGAAAGTGTTGCAAAGACACAAAGCATCACAAGGAAAAATGGGTCAAATTACATGGGTCAGACGTGGTTAGGAAAGTTTTCTCAGAGGGGCTTTGATTTTAGTAGATATGGATGGAAAAGATCTCAAAACCCAACCAACGCCGAAGCCGTAAAAAATATTATGCCTAGAGATGCGAAAGAGGAAAATCAAAAGCCCGCTAGGTCGAAACCCGCAAGGACGACCTAGGCAAAAGTTAGCAAATCCAAAAGCCCGCTAGGTCAGAAACCCGCAAGGGCTACGACCTAGGCAAAAGTTAAAGCAAATCAAAAGCCCGCTAGGCTGGAAAACCCAAAGGCGACCTAGGCAAAGCCAGTTAGGCAAATCGAAAAAAGCCCGCTAGGTTGAAAACCCGCAAGGGCGACCTAGGAAAAGTTAGGGCAATCAAAACTTGCTAGGCCGAAACCCGCAAGGGAGACCAGGCAAAAAGCTAAGACCAACCGAAAACTCGTAAGAGTGGTCCAAAGCAAAAGCAAATTCAAAAACAGCAAGGAAGGTAGGACTAACCGACCCGACCCCTATCGACATCGGGCAAATATGGAAAGCGGCGACGATTTTATCAAGAATGATTAAACCTCGCCGAAACCGGGCAAAAGGGGTAAGAAAGAATGATTTAGACAAGCAGCACAAGTTCGACCAACACCAGGCAAATTAAGCTTAAGCCGGATCATCGAGAAAAGATGTCATGAAATACGATACTAGCGAGCTTCACAAGACCTCATATCTCTCAAATCGCGCCTTCATACATCTCAATACGCCAAGACCCAAATCTTCTCCCCTTACTTCCGCTACCCAATGTTTAATTGATCATCATTGATCAAATATGGTATAAATTTAAATCACGTTTATAAAGGGCAATTACTCTATTTCGAGACTACATTAAAATCATGCTCGTCTGGGAATTTCTTCATGATCGATAATTCTCCATAATCAAAGTGACGCATCTTGCTCAACACAATACAGTTGGATGAATTGCAGACAGAACAAGAAAAGACAAAACTGATCTCGTCATTCTAAACTGAGAGTCGGGCTATAAGAAACAGTGAAACGGAAACCGCTAATAAAAAGAGGAGAACGCTTTTTCCAAACTACCAAACAATGTCCAAATTCCCCGCAAAATTTATTTAAGGCACTGATTTTAATGTTCGCACATCTGGCTTAGTCAGCCCCATCATATCTAAATTCTGCCCACCCTATTCGTAGCAGATTTTAAATTTCAAACATCCCGCCATCCAGCCCATCATATTTACCAAATCCTATTTAGGCTCGTATTTTTAAATTCCCACATCTCGCTTATCCAGCCCATCATGTCTAAATCTCTCACATAACCTATTCAGCGCCAGATTTTAATTCCTTTCATATCTTGGCTTACTCAGCCCATCACATTAAATTCCTGCTCCACCTTATTCAAAATTGTGATTTTAAATTCCTACATCTCGGCTTATCCAGGCCCCTCATGTTTAATTTTCCGCATAGCCTATTCAGGCATTGCATTTTAAATTCCTGCATCTCGGCTTATCCAGGCCCCTCATGTCTAATTTTCCGCATAGCCTATTGAGGCGCTGCATTTATATTTTCTGCACCTTGGCTTACTCAGGCCCATTATATCTAAATTCTTGCCCAGCCTATTCAGGAATTGCATTTTAAATTCCTGCATCTTGGCTTATCCAGGCCCCTCATGTTTAATTATCCGCATAGCCTATTCAGGCATTGCATTTTAAATTCCTGCATCTCGGCTTATCCAGGCCCCTCATGTTTAATTTTCCACATAGCTTATTCAAGCGTTGCATTTTAAATTCCTGCATCTCGGCTTATCCAAGCCCATCATATCTAAATTCTTGCCCACCCTATTCAGGCATTGCATTTTAAATTCCCGGCATCTCGCTTATCCAGGCCCCTCATGTTTAATTTTCCGCATAGCCTATTCAGGTGCTGCATTTTAAATTCCTACATCTTGGCTTATTCAGGCCCCTCATGTCTAAATTCTTGTTCAGCCTATTTTAGGCATTGCATTTTAATTTTCTGCATCTTGGCTTACTCAAGCCCATCATATCTAAATTCTTGCCCAAATTTATTTAGGCATCATGCTTTTAAATTCTCGGCCAAGAGATCTCGCTTTTATCCTTGTGCGCCTCTTATGTTTAATTTTTCCGTATAGCTTCCGTCTGTGCTCTATTTAATTCCTACATCTCACCTTATTCAAATTTCCCCTCATGTTTAATTTCGTTAGCCTATTCAGCGCTGCATTTTAATTTTCTGGCACCTTTGGCTTATCAGGCCCTCATGTTTAATTTCCGCATAGCTCATTTAGGCGCCGGTGATTTAAATTCCCGCATCTCACTATTCAGCCCCCATGTTTAATTTTCGTTTAGCCTTATTCAGCGCTTACATTTTAATTTTCGACCTTGGCTTATTTAGGCCCCTCATGTTTAATTTTTGCCTAGCCTATTCAGGCGCTGCATTTTAAATTTCTGCACCTTGGCTTATTCAGGCCCCTCATGTTGAATTTTCTGCTTAGCCTATGCAAGCGCCGCACTCTAAACTTCGCACTCGCTTATCCTAGCCCTTCATGTCTGGTTTTCGCCTCGCCTCTATTCAAAGCGCCGCATTTAAATTCTTGCATCTTGGGTTATCTGTCCAACATCATGTCTAGTTTTGCCTACTCTATTCAGCACTTTACCCCTTCGCATATTAGAAGTTCTTACATTCGCTTGCTCAGCTCCATCATGTTCAAATTCTTGCTCAGCTTATCTGTGCGTTACATTTTGAACCCCATATTTTTGCTCATGATACCGATAAATTAGTGTAGGCCCGTGATATCGCAGTTGCCAAAATCATCATGAAGGACCAATCTTTCACTCAAAACAAGAAGTATTTTATCTTGCCACACGTTGGTGACAAGACAAGTAACATCCGTGGCTCTCACCTCGACAAAGGTTGCTCATGCCCATTTCACTTTAATCACGATAATATCGAGGAAGACATCCTCTACATATTTACTAGGAGATGAGTAAAGAGGGGAAAACCGTGAGCATCAATTTTCGTCTCAGGCTGAGATAAATTAATTTAAATTATTAGGGATAAATAAAAGGTGTAGAAAAACAGGAATAAAAGGTATGTGTAAGTAAATGAGCAATGATAATAAAAATATGTGTTGAAAAACAAAGACAAAAATAATGATAAAAGAAGAACCAAAAAATATAATAATAATAAATAAATAAATAGTAATAAAAAAAAAAAATAATACAAATAAAAATAAAAGAAAAATAAAAAATAAAATAAAAGACAATAATAATAATAATAAAAAAAGAAAATAAGAAAATAGAAGGTAAAGAATAACATTCATCTCAAGGAGATTAGGCTTAATTCCTGGTTAAAAATCAGCTAGTTCAGATTTAGAAAATAACCATTATGTTAAGCGCATTTCCAGGGTTAAGGAAAGATATAAAAGGAATTAAAAAATAAAGCGCAGTTTTTGGAGAGGGGGGGCTTCTTTCCGATTACTGACCTGCTCTATGCTCGATTCTGACTCAGCAAGCACCTGAGAGCTTTGTTATGATAATACTTTCTTGCACCTGTGGACTTCGTCAGTGGTCTTCTTGGTTTAAATCTCACCATCATTACTCTGATACAAGAAACTGTCGCTTGATTCATTAGAGGAAGAAATTCTCAAGATCCTTTAGTTTTAATTTCCAACCTGTGTTAGCGCCTTGTATAAGTCCATTTGATTTCGCATATCATTGCCTGATTCACAAGAATCAAATGAATGATTTATGTTAGAATGATCAAGAGATTAGATTCTCGAATATCATAAGGCGTGATTCAGTGATTTGGTTTATTCTAATCAAGTAGATTCCTCTTAGCTACCATTGCTTAATTGATACTATTTCGTCTAATTCATGATCCTATTTCGATGCGTCATAGCATGATCGATGAATGCATATCCTGCTTTAAATACACATTCGCTAATTAATCCGGGTAAAATCCCAATATGTTCAGATTCCTTTTCTTCAATTGATTACATTTTTGCACAATTGCTGGAATGTGACTCCGCTTCTAGAATATGATCATGCTCTCTTCTCCATCGCTGATTAAATCTAATTTTATCAAAGCTTAGCTTAACTCGCCAAATGTTTGTAGAATACTTCAAATATAATGCTAGTAAGTCGTATTAGGAAATTGCTTGCTCTGCTCGATTACTACATAATAGAGAGAAAGCGTAGTATTAAACCAATAGTCTTCACATCCATAATCTGGCCTATTCTTTTGTGTGATATTAATTTTCCCCTAGCACGCTAGAGTCTAATGACAATAAAAGTCCTCGTCTTCAACCTCAAGACAATATAGCACCTAGTCACACATCAAATTTGGGTTTGGAAGTAATGACAAGAGACCCGTGCAGCCTGCCGATTTATGCAATTCAACTCCGCACCTAACAAACTCGTTGAGATGTGAGTGAACTAGTTTTTCAATTATTAAACTCTGCTCATGTAGCCTCAAGAGAGGTTCCCAAACATAGAATCTGAAAGGCAGTTCTAATGAGCGTAGGCCTTAATCCATACAGGGAACAATGGATACGTAGTAGATGCAGAAGTGCTAACGACCCTATCGCCCTCGTAGTAGTTAGTTTGTGGGGGCTTAGGCTACAACCACACTTTCTGCCTTGTTTAACTAAACATGAATCTATTACTGGTGGGAACTCAAACCCTGAACAGGAACTGTGCCGTGGAATAAGCAAAAGGAAATACCGAAGGTGGTCCTATAGCAAGCCTAAAAACGCTGGCCTAGAGGAGGATCGATGAGGCTAGCAAATTTTATGATTAAACAAGCAACAAATCCTAAATTCATGTCCTAGGCCTATAGGGGACCCGGCCACTCACACCGATCTCGTTATTGTACTTCTCGTGGTTCCGTTTCGCTTTGAATGTCTAGCAGAAGAGTCTACCTAGGAATCAATACAGCATCCATGATTTGAGGGTATGAATAGGACCTGATACAAGGATATGGGGAAGCCTATGAACTTGAGGAGACAGCACACACTACATCCAGGTTCTCACTTGCTTCAGCCTGCTCTGACAACGAGTCAACTTACAATTTCCTTGATCATAAAGACACAAGAACGAATCATGACAATTCATTTGTATCCTAAACAATGTGAATCCTCCTTTAGTTCTAAGTAGGGAATCGATGGCTTAAACACAGATGATTTAGATATGTTCTCTTAAATTATGCAGATTTACACATCTTCGTTTCTAATCAGAGGCCTGAATCTTTAACCGTTTTAATGCATGATGAGTGTCAAAGAATAATTCAAATCTCGTTAACCTTGATACACATTTGGATTAGAGTTCAGAATACAATGGTTTTAGGATAAATTCAAAATTTTGTGTTGGCTATTTTAATTAAGACTGGCTTCGCCAAAATCCTCGCACCTAAGGATTAGTAAGGCAATAAGGTGGTGTGTGATTAAGTATACCATAGAGGCATTGGAACTAGAACAAGATGCGAGGGAGACTTTACCTCGCTAACAAGATCATTTACATGGATCTATAACTAATAATTGGTAGGTATGAAGCTAACTAGAATCCTAATTTAGATCCTAAAAACCATACTCTAATATGTAACCATATACGCCTAATTTGGGTAGATGAGGACTAGTAAGGAGGCCTTAGAAATGCGAAAGAGTTAGTCAACACTTTAGCATTGCTCAACAGAATAAAATAACCTGGATCCTATGCCTATATCGCATGTGATTAATAATGAATAAGACTCGATTCTCGTATGTTGTGGGTTAGCAATCAGATAGGTTGACCGTCAATAGTTGAAGTCATCGACAGAGTCTCTGATTTTTACACAATGACACCAGGGTCTAGATTACCGCGATTGCTACTCACGCGCTCTATCCATGTAGATTGTTGTCAACTTTCTTCGCCCCCACTTAGTCGGTCCTGATCAAGATCAGATCCAATGGGAGTCGACAAAGTCGAACACATAGCTGGCTTAAAGTCGTACTCCAAGAGATACGTGATTCTCAAGTAGACTTGTATTAAGTCAAAAACCAAAAGTGGCCCTTTGACAAAATACCAGTAATACTTTTGAGCCCATGCACAAATGAGCTTCTCAGATAGATCTCCCGAGTTGAAACATGCATGATCGAAGATGATTCAATATGAATTATTAGGCCGAGAACTACACCAGAATCCTAAATGTCCGCTGAACAATAGGAGTCGCTTGGAGTCAGGGATCCAATCTCCATCAGCCGAGATTCCTGTCGGCCGAATATTGGCGTTTTGAAAGATTAGGCGTCCCCGCACGCATTTTGGAAAACGTAGTGTGGCCTTAGGATTCCTTTAGGGGTATAATGACACTACAAAATTCCCTCGGTAGACTCATGTGGTAACGATAAATGGTGACTGAACAACGTGGTCAAAGCTTGAGTGGCTGGTCGAACCGAATGATACCAAATCCTCGTACAACAATATCAAATGTGGCAAACCGTTCTCAACGATCCTCACGACTCTTAATCAACCACCTCACCTTAATCTGTGCATTTCGCACACCAGTGCCCCCGACTTAGCTTATCCCCAGTAGAAGAGAGATATTGTTTCGAGTTGAGACAATGTTAAAGCAGAGAATCATTAGCGCCCCACTTCACGCTTCTCTGTGCAAGCTCATCGCTGTCGCCTTAACTCCCATCTTAGACATACAGTGTACCGATGTAGGCGGTAAGATCCTCGTGAGAAGTAAGATGACCGGAAGCGCCTCACCTACGTTAGTCCTAACCCGATCCATATGTTAAAATGAAACAAAAGCAAAACATTAAATGGAAATGTACTATGTCACTAGGATTGAGCTTTCTTACACTCTCTCTTTGTTGTAAACTAAATTAGCCCTATGCTAATGTCCAAAAGCCGCACTTATGTTCTACCCGAGGCCGCACGAACCATGTGTGAGGATGGATGCTATCTTCGTCCTGGAAATCTTAAAAAAAAACTGCGGAATTAGAACATCATATTTCCGCGATCAGGATCCAGTACAACATGCGTCAGCCATCATCTGTCAGCATAAGGTGCGCATGTAAATAGCCTAAGATCATCAAAAGGACAGGTGTGAATTAACCACCGATCCCCGCATCGTGAATTGTTTATTTAATTCCTTCAATCAATGTGTGGAGATACAGGCCATCAGTAATCTCCTAATCTCGCTCAGCCTACTAAATAAAGCAAAGCCAAGGAACAAAAAACCGAATTTTTCCCCGGCCCAAGTAGTGACTGGTGGCCTACAGGGATCGTGCACTGAACATAGTCGTGAAGGGCTCCCTGACTGGCCTGATGCTAACATCTATCGCAAGATTCCAACCGCAGTGCAGGCTAAAAGGCCAAACAGGGTTAAGACCAAGAAGATTAGTTTGTCGAACCAAAGAAGTCACGATGTAGACCGCCAAATCCTAATCGTCAAACAACACTAGGTTTCACTAGGGGACTCGAGCTGAGTCATAGAATCAATAAATTGAATCCCTTTAGGCTTGGTAGAGTTGTAAACTCCCAACCAAATAAATTCACACCCGGACTCCACAAAACTAGTCTGGTTTCTGACATCTCGCAAAGTCGTGGGAGCAATCATGTGTCGTGTCCGGAATATGGGATGTTTGGTGATCGCTCCGATTAGAAGCAAAAAATCCATCATTGTATTCAAGAACAGATAGCCGCGGTTTCAAAGACTAGCCTTCTATAGGTTCGTTACGATTGGATCCTTTTCTAGCACTTCTATGATCTCGAACTTCGCTTATTGTGATTCGCGATGCAATGAGTTCTCCGTAATAGCAAGAAACAATGCTACCGATCCGCCTATGTGGAAAAGGTCTCCAATATGCTTTAACTATGGAACAGCTTTGAAAAATATGTCTATATCCCCATCTTCTCGCTAGTTTATAGATTTTAAACCAAATCAACCAAAGGTAACCTCGTCATGATGTCTTAATAGCAGCTTCGTTCCTCGACCTGAAACATCTCAGCCAAGTCTCGTGAGTGCATTTAAGGCAAGACCACTGAGTGCAGGTCCGCCTGCCCGAGACTCCGATCCGTGGATACCGAGGTCGGCCATTTGGGATTGGGCCCTGATCCCATAACTACTCCGGATAAACTAGCCACGCAGCTAACCGAGAAATTCATGACTATCTCCGCAGTCTCGATGTACCTTATACTTGGTTCGGGCTGGAAACCATGTCTCGTTCATCAACCATGAAATCAATAATCATGTTCTATACATAAGAGACTCGTAATGAAGTCATGTTCGAGAGAAATTGATCCTTAGTTCCCCTAAGCTGTAACAGGTTCAGATAGCTCAACACAGGTAGAGAGCTATGTGGCAAATTAGAAACGGATCCTGCATATAACCTGATCTTTCTTCTCTAGCTGAAGATCATGCCTCTGAGTCCAGAGCCACTCAAGGATCTCCAAGACATGTGCATTCCTCAGAGAACCTAGTATGGATTCCCACACTCCGATATTCTCGCTATATCTAAGTTGTTGCCGGAGATCCTAAACATAGTTCTCCTAATGTAGCTCTTTGGTTATTAAATAGAGGTACGAGGTAGACCATTACTCATGGGTTAAGAGCTCTAGGACACTAGCCCAAGGCATGATCAGTCATGGCCAAGCAAATATGTTGTTAACTAAGTAGCAAGTTTAAAATTCACACCTTAAGCCTATAAGGGATCCAGAACGCCCTCTACTGTCCCGTTTCTTGACAACATTTGTAGTCGCTTAGACCTAGTGTGTTTAACAACAAGCAACTGCCAGACTAACCTCCCAAAAGGAAAGTGAGATAAGGCCAGCATATGTTAATACATGGGGCATCCTCGCTCAATCCGGATGCTGACACCGTATCTCAGTGTCCGGCCTTGTTCTTTGCCCTCGGACTTGAGAATTGGAGGCAAACCACTGAATAGATAGACGGAGAAGGCCATAATCAAAACGATAGATGACTTTCCAACCAATTCCTGTTTTCTTCCAAAAATTTTACTTCCTTTCCCATGGAACCTCGTTTGAACGAATTCCAATACAAACAGGAAGTCTTCTCATTGCTCTATATTTAATTCCGTGCGAACTCGCGTTTATGACGGCTTGAACTGCAGACAGATGACTTTCCAACCAATTCCCGTGTTCTTAAAATTTCTACTCCCTTCCCATGGAACCTCATCCTAACGACTCCAATACGAATGCGCCTTTCTCTCGTTCAGATTTGAATTGCATGAACTCAAGCGCAGCTCACGATGGCTTGAACTTCGCATAGATGACTTTCCATCCAATTCCTGTTTTCTTCAAAAATTTCTACTTCCTTTCCCATGGAATCCCGTTCAACGAGCCCCAATACGAACAAAGTACTTTCGCTCGTTTCTATATTTGAATTCGTGAAAACCAAGTGGTTTACAACGGTGCTTGAACTTCAGATAGATGACTTTCTCTATCCAATTCATGTTTTCTTTAAAACTTACTTCTTTCCATGGACTATCTCGAACGATCTTCACTAACAATTTAACGCCTCCTTTCTCTCGCTCGTTGATCTAAATCGTGTGGAACTCAAGCGCCTTACTGACAGCTTGAACCTCGTGACAGATGACTTTCCAACCCCGTTTTCTTTAAAAACTCCCACCCTCTTTCTTAGAAATCTCATCTCTGAACGAATCCCAATACGAACAAGCGCTTTTTCCGCTGTTCAGACGGAATTTCTTGCAAACTCAAGCGTTGGCTTAAGACGACTTGAATTTTGCATAGGTGATTTTTCCAATGAATTCCTGTTTTCTTTAAAAACTCATACTCTCTCTCTCTCAAGGAACCTCATCCGAACAAATCTCAATACCGAACAAAAAGGCAATTCTCTCTTGCTTCATGTTCGACTCCGTGTTTTAACTCAAGCGCGGCTTACGGCACAGCGTGAATTTTGCATGGATGACCTTTCAACAACTTCTGTTCTTTTAAAACTTCCATATTCCTCTCCTTAAGGGAAATCTCTTAAAAACCAACTGGCTTGTAAGCCTTGAGTTTCCCATTGCACCAGCAACGAGGAGTAGGATCAAGTCCTCGTCGCCAACTCTACCAACCTATTATTTTTCACTTTTAATTAAAGGGATCAAACGATTTTAAGGAAGTCACACATTCAAATTTTTAAGGGTACTGCTTGAACTATGCGAGTGGGGTGCCTAACACCTTCCCCCACTGTAGAATCGACTCCCAACTTAAATCTCATCATCGAGTTAGGCTTTTTCCAAGTCTTTTTCCCTTAAATAAAAATTTGGTGGTGACCCACTTAATCCAAATGGAAATTCTTTTAAAATTTTTAGCCAGTTCGGCTGCCTCGTCGGAATTGCTGCTTGGCATAAGTATCCAGACTCTACACTTTGGGAGCTAGAACATGAACTCCTTTCAGATTAACTCCGCTATTTTAGTCCCCGAACCTTAGCTTCTTAATTAACCGCTATGGTGTTTTTCATGATTTGTGAATGGTGGCTTGTTCTCTAATTTGCCTCTATTCTGGTATATATTAGGCTTCTGTAGGCCTAAGCATTGGTATAGTCAATCCTGACCCAATCTGGTTATGTCTGTGGAATGAGCAATGGCTGGGGCTGGCTATGCCATCATTTTGGGGCTTATGTTAATGTGCCTAGACTCAATGCCCTGTTATGTACTTAGACAAATTTGTAAATTGCTACCCCTTTCTCGCCTCAAAACACAAATTTAGACTCGTTTCCATGCCTCGCCTTCTTGGTCAATTACTCTATGTCCCTTGACAAATAAGAAAAATTATGAAGTCTGCTTTTCCTAGATCCTGTTTCGTCTCGTGATCGCCACCGCGTAATCAATTCTGATCGCTTATCCTAACTATAGTTTACAGGCCTTCTACCTACTTTGCTAGGAGACATGATTTCCCCCAGCCTTGACTCACGGGTTGTGATAAGCCCCTCTTTGTTTGAATCAATTAAAGATAGCCATAACAGGTAAGGACTCATAAGCTACTTTAGTCAACCCGTATAATGCTCCAGAGGTTCCTACTGGAAATTAGAAACCAGAGACCAGCTGTTGGGAGCAGGGACCAGAAGGTATAAGATACCAAGGTATTTGTGTGCCCGCCTAAATTGGTTCCTTTGAGACTTAGCGCAAGGTGAGAAAACCGATTCTAGGACCTTATAGAGATTTGGATTCTATTCTAGACCCCCGCCATTAATTACTATACTTACCAGAAAGATAAATTTTTATTTGTGGTAACACTTTCTCTTTTAAACGATGACATGGGGGGTGCTATCTGGATAAGTTCACAGTTGCTATCCAAACATCCATCTATTCTACAAGTATTCCTAAGTTTGTGCGGTTGATTTATCCAGGCAAGAGGGCTACTTCGCGACCTCGGTCATCTTTTGTTTTGGCCATCGTTATTCCAGAATCAAATCTAAACT
This sequence comes from Canavalia ensiformis, assembly GCA_026541065.1. Taxonomy (NCBI): domain Eukaryota; kingdom Viridiplantae; phylum Streptophyta; class Magnoliopsida; order Fabales; family Fabaceae; genus Canavalia; species Canavalia ensiformis. Next base: position 15,941 of record JAMKYM010000434.1, read on the forward strand.
AAGATCCGTTCCTTACTATTTAAGGGTGTCAATGATGACTTTAAGACACAGGCCTAAAAAAAAACCACACTCCCTCTCTCAAAACCCATTTCAATTCTTCACTTAAGTGCTGCTATTCCAGATGGTTGCCATTGTATGACAAGTCAGGTTCTGTCATCACTGCAGGTATATGTATTCACTCCAATCACAGGCCCTCTACGCTAAGTTCTGATTATTCTTGTACCATTGTTCTAGACTGTTTCCAAGATTGATCCGCTACTAGTTGCTCTGGACAGAATCATGTACTTCAAGATTTCGTGCCTATAGATTAAGGTTTAGGCTTATGAGTATAAAGGAGCATCAGTGGAGGATTTCTTACTTTGTCCTACTTGTTGGCTTTCAGGCATCAAAATGGGGCTAAGGTGAATCAGAACAAAGAACGAACAACTATGATTGTCTGTGACTAGTTTACTTCTGCATTTAACCTTAGGATCAGCGGGTTTTAAAACCCAGTTAGGATTCAAAATTTCACCTGCACATCCTGCATTCTCAAGACAGGTTCTAGAAGCGTGTAAGGTTTCTCTTTTTTAAGACCAATCAACTCAGAAATTCCTATTGTCAAGCCTATTGTATCAGGGGAAAACCAGGACTCATGACCAACATATCCACCCTCTTTAAATTCTCAGGTTTAGGTTCTTATAAACTGATTCAATGCCTTTTAGGACCTGACCTTATTTATTTTGTGGATAATGGCCTTGAGAGATTTTAAGCCTATTGCAGAATCAACACTTCCACTTAGCATCAATCACGCTTTATGAGACTGGCCTGACTTTACCGCTATTAGACCTACGCTCTTTTATCAAATTTGGGGATCTGTCGCCCAGCATTCATAAATGCTCTTGACTCTGAAAACTACCCTACCTGTTGTTTTGCCTTAGACCTTGCAGTAGTGTTGGGTTAATTCCGGGATTCAGTTCATCACCAAACTAGACCTACCAGACCAATATATGGCTCTTCAATCAGTTTAGGCTCAATGCATACATGGTGAAAGGTCTGTTATCTTGGCTAAAGCTTAAATCCGTACATGCCTTTTTACCTGTGGATAGTTTCCCCATCAGAATTTCTAGCTACCAAGGTATTGATCCTAAAACTAGCCAAAGGTTATCTTAGGAGATCTGCAATTGATTCCCCTAATTGCTTGAAATCTATTAATTAATAAAGGCCAGCTAGTCTTACAGAGATCAAATACTAGTCTGTTACCCCTAGAATTTTGTCTTATTTTTGGGTTAACTCTCATCCATAATGACACCAAACTGAATTTCCTAACTCTGCAACGTTCTATACCTGTTTAATGAGACATTTACTCAGGCGTCCAGCCATAGTTCTATATTTGGTGTGACCAGGGTTGTTGCCTCCACCATTGAGAGAAAGGATACTACATGGTTTGATTGCTATAGACATGGGTCAGTCACTTACTTAGCCTTAGGTCCTGACAACAGCGATATTCTAAATGCAAGAGTTTCTGGTTTTCTATCATAGATTGACAAGAGCTGATTTTCTCTACTTGACCTAGTCTAACAATGGAGCTAGCCTGAATTCCCTACTATCACAGGGATAAAATTATGATTCAAACGCCACTTATTCTGCAAAACATAGACTCTGGACAGAGGTGCTGTGGTAGAACCTCATGAATAGGTTGAGGCCCGATCTGTAATCCAACTAAGATGTGGTAAACACGGGTTTATCCTTCAAAGTTAAATTAAGGTTGTTTTATTGTGCGATCAATACCAGTTGCACTTGATTTCCCAGAAGAACTAATTTCCTAACATATCCTAGAATTTGGTTCTTTTTCGAATCAATAGAAACAGCGATCCATGAATGTAATAGTCGATTTTTGCTGCTCTTTTTCTCCTTCTTAGAAATCTATCCTTACTTAGCAGTACACCAATAACCGAAACTTCATAGCAAGACTCACAGATATTTCAATATCTCAATCCACAGATTCAATTCATACATAGTCTGAGTCATCCTCATGATTTGCAAATGCATGACAATATACAGAAACTAGTAATGAGACAAGAATAATGAGACAAGAATCTAACCTGGAGTGTGGAATGGGGAATTAGAACAGCTTTGGAATTCTGCCAAGAGATTCCAGCAGAAGTCAGAGGAGCAGGGAACAGGTACTATATCAGCTTTGAGCCAACAACTTCTCCAAGAAAGATGAAGGATTCGAAGCGAATTCGAAGAAGACGAGAACGTGATCCCTTTCGTGAAGTTCTGCGAGTTTCCAGAAAGCTTAGAGTGAAATCTGAAACGCGGAAGACCAAGAATGCTGCTTCCTCCCAGAGAAATTTCACCAATTCCTTCAAAGACTTCAGAGAACCCCCTGGACCAATCTTTCTGTGCCTTCGTATATTCTCAATTCTCTCTTTTCCAATTATTCCTTTTTCGTACTAAAAAATCCCATTCAACTTCTTCGAAATTCCCTTTATACCCCTCTCTACCCATGGTAATACCCAACCTGCCCTTAGTTAATTTCTAACCCAAGAATAACAACCCTAACTAACTTCTAACTAACCTAACTAATTCCTAACTAACCCTAGTCTATTAGGATAACCACTTATTTTTATTGTTTTCCAATTTTTATTTAACTCCTTCCACCTTTGTTTATTTATTTTTATTTATTATTATTATCATTATCTTTTATTTGTACTACTTACTTTTATTTTTATATATATATATATATATATATATATATATATATATATATATATTATGTTAGTTGCTCATCTCTCTTCTTCTTTTCCTTTTAAGCCTTATTTCTACTCCCTTTTTACTTTTTTTGTCTTTCCCTTTCAATTTATCTTTGTAATCTGAATCAAAGTAATCCAGACAGGAATTGGTGTTCACAGTTTTCCCCTCTTTACTTAGTTCTTACCAGATAATGCAAGGATACTACTCGTATTATCGAGGTTAGAAGTGAGTAAAGACGTGAATCAATTCCGTCTGGAAACTACGAAATGCGTTGGTATCTTGCCGTGAATCTTGAAAATTTGACCTGATGTGGTAAGCCGGAGTTTTAGAGATATTAAGCTTAGTGAGATACATTGAGGGAAATTTCCCATGCCAACTTTTGCAGGAATTAAAGCATGCGGAGCTTCATGGGATAGGCCGAAATGCAGGAGTTTACATATGCATGGCCTCATGTGATAGGATGAAATGCAGAAAGAAAACATACAGAGCCTCGTGTGATAGGCTGGAAATGCAGAAAGTAAACATGTAGAGCCTCGTGGGATAGGCTAGAAATGCAGAAAGTAAACATGTAGAGCCTCACATGATACGCTGGAGATGCAAAAAGTAAACATGCTGAGCCTCGTGTGATAGGCTGGAAAGGTAAAGTGAAATACGTAGGAGTTCGTTGATAGGGTCGGGAAATGCAAGAAGAAAAACAGCAGAGCCTCGTGTGATATCGGAAATGCAGAAGTAAACATGTAGAGCCTCGTGATAGGCCGGAAATCCAGAAGAAAACATGCAGGCCTCTCGTGATAGGCCGAAATGCAGAAAACATGAGCCTGATGTGACAGTCGAAATGCAGAAGAAAACATGCGAGCCTCGTGATGGGCTGGAAATGCAGAAGTAAACATGTAGAGCCTCGTGATGGCCGAAATGCGAAGTAAACATGCAGAGTCGCAGATAGGCCGAAATGCGAAGAAAGCTCACAGAGCTCGCAGGATAGTCGAGATGTGTAAAGTAAACATCCGTAGCCTCGGATAAGTCGAAATGTAGAAAGAAAACACGCAGAGCCTTCGTGATAGGTGAAATGCGGAAGAAAAACATGCAGACTGCAGATAGCCGAAAAGGTAGTAAACATGTAGAGCCTGTGATAGGTGGAAATGCAAAGAGAAAACACAGATCCTCAGGATAGGTCGAGATGCGTAGCAACATGCGAGTCGATATATTTGAAATGCGTAGTAAACATGCAAAGCCTAGTGTGATAGGCTGGAAATGTAGAAAGTGAACATGCAATTTTCTGACGAATTTTACTTGATCATTAATTATTTCTTTTTTTATCCATTGCATCAGGATTTCATGCCTTCTATAACATCGTCAGATTTCCTCGGATGAGTTGCAAGATTTTCATCTCTTTTTCTTGCACCGCTGATCGATTCATCGATTATGGCATCATTCCATGGAAATGGAACAGTTAATATAGATCATGATATCGTTGTCATTCATTCAAATTTATCGAACTCAAGTGCCTTAAAAATCAGTTTTAGTATAAGTAATTGCCAATTTTATAATTTCATGTTTCACTTTTGTACATATCATGGATATAGGTATACATTTGAGCAAAACAAATGAAGGTTAGAAGATTTGGCAGGCAGTATATTGTGTAACCCGAAGTAGGTTCTTCTGTCTGCTGGATGATGAAATTTGGGGTGGTGGTCCGCCTTGGGAGGTAACAATGCTAGTATTGAACTTCAGTAGATCTCCTCTAAGCTATTAATCCGTGGATTTTTTTAAACAAAATTTTCCAAGATCGACTGGACATATGAGTCGCACCTTCTATTTTTGAAAATTCTTCTCCCTCATTTGTTCGTATTTCGGCCTTAAGTTGCTTTAGCTGACTCTTGTGAAATTTGCCCCAGTATTTGACCACTGTTTCTGTACAATTATCCTTGCGTCGAATCCTCGCTCTTAAATTTTGCCCCAGTGTGGCCCTAAGACTTCCCAGTTTTTGCATACTCCATTCCTCGCTCAAATGCTGCCCAGTGCCCTGGTCTTTAGCTGAGTCGCGTTCGCGGGTTTTCACCTAGCGGGCTTTTTGCGGCCCTAACTTTTCCCAGTCACTTTTTGTGGATCTTCGGTCCCATGCAGGCTTCTTGCGTGTCCCTAATCCTTTTCCTAGGCCGTTCCTTGCGTGGCTTTTCGACCATGGCGGGCTTTTTGCGTGCCCTTAACTTCTTGCCTAGGCCGCCTCTTGTGGGTTTTCGTCCCAAGCAGCTTTTGCATGCCCTCAACTTCTTCCTCTAGGCCGCCTCTATGGGAGCTTTTCGCACTCTAGCTGGCATTCTCAGTGTGCTCCCAACTTTGCCTAGGCCGCCCTTAAGCGGTTTTCGACCTAGTGGCTTTCCCAGGCTGTCCCTTGCGGGTTTTCGACTCTAGCTTTTGCGTGCTCCTAACTTTTGTGCCTAGGCCGCCCTGCGGGTTTTCGACCTATGCTTTTTTGCGTGCCCTAACTTATTCCTAGGCCGCCCTTGCGGGGTTTTCGACCTAGCGGGATTTTGTGTGCCCTAACTTTTTCCTAGGCCGCCTTTGCGGGTTTTCGACCTAGGAGGCTTTTTGTGTGCCCTAGCTTTTGCCTAGGCCGCCCTTGCAAGGTTTTCGACCTAGCGGGCTTTTTGTGTGCCCTAACTTTTGCCGAGGCCTCCTTTGCGGGGTTTTCGACCTAGCGAGCTTTTTGTGTGCCCTAACTTTTGCCTAGGCCGCCCTTGAGGGGTTTTCAACCTAGCGGGCTTTGGTGTGCCCTATCTTTTGCCTAGGCCGCCTTTGCAGGATTTTCGACCTAGCGGGCTTTTTGTGTACCCTAACTTTTGCCTAAGCCGCCCTTGCGGGGTTTTCGACCTAACGGGATTTTTGTGTGTTTTTCTAAACGATTACACGTAATATCTTTTGACTGCATCGGAATTTATGGGATTGGATAAGTCCTTCCCATCCATGTCTGTCAAAATTAGGGCCCCTCCAGAAAGTGCCTTCTTGACCACATATGGTCCGTGGTAGTTTGGGGTCCAGTTTCCTTGAACGCTTTCTGCATTGGCAACATCTTTTTTAACACCAAGTCACCTTCGTGAAATTCCCGAGGGTGTATTCTCTTCTCAAATGCTCTTTTGATCCTTTTTTGGTATAATTGACCATGGCACATTGCAGTCAACCTTTTCTCGTCTACTAGGTTTAACTGGTCCAAGCGACTCTGGACCCATTCAGTTTCTTCTAATCCTGCATCCTTTAGCACTCTTAGTGACGAAATTTCCACTTCGATAGGGATTACTGCTTCCATTCCGTAAACAAGTGAAAACGGGGTTGCCCCGGTAGAGGTGTGAACCGAAGTACGATAAGTGTGAAGAGCATAGGGAAGCATCTCATGCCAGTCTTTGTATGTTAACACCATTTTTTGCACGATTTTCTTAATATTCTTATTGGTGGCCTCTACTACTCCATTCATCTTTGGCCGATAAGGGGACGAGTTATGATGCTGGATTTTGAATTGGTCGTATAGCTCTCTCATCATCTTGTTGTTTAGATTAGTGCCATTATCTGTAATGAGCCTTTCTAGCAGCCCATACCGAGAGATCAATTCTTTCTTAATAAACTTTACCACGACATTCCGAGTTACACTGACGTAAGAGGCTGCTTCTACCCACTTGGTGAAATAATTGATGGCTACTAAGATAAAACGATGCCCATTGGACGCCTTGGGCTCAATTGGTCCAATGATATTCATCCCCCACATTGCGAAAGGCCACAGTGATGATAACACATTCAGGGATGTTGCTGGCGTGTTGATATTATCAGCGTAGATCTGGCATTTGTGGCAAGTCTTGGCATATTTATAGCAATCGGCCTCCATGGTTAACCAGTAATACCCAGCTCTGAGAATCTTTCTTGCCATTGCGTGCCCGTTTGCATGAGTGCCAAAAGACCCTTCATGGACTTCTTTTACAATCTTGTTAGCTTCTGTCGCATCGACATATCTCAGCAAAACCATATCATGATTGCGCTTGTATAACACTTCTCCATTAAGGAAGAAATTCATGGCCAATCTTCTTAGAGTCCTCTTATCGTTTTCTGAGGAATTTGCTGGGTATTCTCTGATTTTCAAGAATTGCTTGATGTCGTGAAACCATGTCTTTCCATCTTGCTTTTCCTCAATTAATTGACAAAAAGCTTTCCGATTTCGATGTTGAATTCTAATAAGAGGCATGTCTTCATCTTTCCCGATTTCGAACATAGAGGATAAAGTAGCCAGAGCATCAGCTAATTGGTTATCCTCCTGAGGGATATGAGAGAATGTTATATCGTCAAAATACTCTATCAGTTCTTTTACATGTGCTTGATAAGGAATCAAATTTGTATCTCGAGTCTCCCATTCTCCCTTGATTTGATGGATGACCAAAGCTGAGTCGTCGTACACTTCTAAATGCTTGATATGGGCCTCAATAGCTGCTTGGATCCCTAGGATATAGGCTTCATACTCAGCCACATTGTTAGTGCAATCAACGTATAGTCAAAGAATCAACATATTGTTTCTCCGGGAGACATTTAACGGCCCCCGATTCCATGACCCATTATGTTGGAAGCACCATCAAACAACATGGTCCACCATTCTTCTGCGGCTTTTTCTTCTTCATTGAACACAGCCATTAAATTCTCGTCCGGGGAATTCGCATTGTATGGATTGATACTCTTTTAGAGGTCAGTTGGAGCCGATGATCCATGAAATACGCTCAGCTTTTTTAATTTGCTTTTTCTATGTTATGTAAACAATATCATATTCGCATAAGAACATCCGCCAACGGAGATTCTTCCAGACAGCAGCAGTTTCAAAAAATATACTTAATAGGGTCCATCCTAGACACCAGCCAAGTGGTATGACTCAGCATATATTGCCTTAGTCGATGAGCCGCCCATGCTAAGGCACAGCATGTACATTCTAGCAATGAGTACTTGGATTCGTAGTCGGTGAATTTTTTTTCTTAGGTAATAAATCGCGTGTTCCTTTTTCCCGGATGTGTCCTGTTGGCCGAGTACGCATCCCATGGAATTACTCATTACTGTCATGTACAGGATCAAAGGTCTCCCTGGAATTTGGGGTACTAAAATCGGGGGATTTTGCAAATAGAGCTTCACTTTTTCAAAAGCCTCCTGGCAATCCTCATTCCATTCCATGGATTGATTTTTGTGCAGGAGTTTGAAAATCGGCTCACATGTTGCTGTTAATTGGAAAATGAACCGGGCGATGTAATTTAGTCTCCCTAAAAACCCCCGAACCTCCTTCTCTTTACGCGGGGCAGGCATGTCGAGTATGGCCCGAACCTTATCAGGGTCAACATCGATTCCCTTTTCACTGACAATAAATCCCAACAACTTCCCTGATTTCACACTGAAGGTGCACTTAGCCGGGTTTAGTCTAAGTTTGAACTTTCGAAGTCATTCGAATAACTTTTGTACATCACAGATATGATCCTCTTCAGTTCTTGATTTTGCAATCATATCGTCAACATAAACTTTTATTTCTCTGTGCATCATGTCGTGAAATAATGTTACCATAGCCCTTTGATAAGTTGCCCCGGCATTTTTCAAACCAAAAGGCATGACTTTATAGCAAAAGGTGCCCCAAGATGTGATGAACGTAGTTTTCTCCATATCTTTCTCGGCCATTTTAATTTGGTTATATCCTGAAAAACCATCCATGAATGAAAAGCAGGAGAATTGGGCGGTATTATCGACCAAGACATCAATATGTGGCAAGGGGAAGTCATCTTTTGGGCTGGCTCTATTCAAGTCTCTATAGTCCACACACATCTAAACCTTTCCATCTTTCTTAGGGACTGGTACTATGTTTGCGACCCACTGTGGATACTTTGCTACTGCCAGAAAACCAGCATCAAATTGTTTCTTTACTTCTCTGATTTTTAGAGACATTTCTAGCTTCATCCTTCTCAACTTTTGTTTAACCGGCGTACACTTAGGTTTTACGGGTAATCTATGCTCCACAATAGAGGTATCGAGCCCCGGCATATCCTTATAAGACCATGCGAAAATGTCACTGTAATCACGTAAGAGTGAAATTAGCTTAGAACGATCATCCCCAGTAATGACCGTACCCACTTTTATTTCTTTTTTATCTTCCTTAGTCCCCAGATTTATTAACTCAATGGATTCTTCATAAGGTTCTATTTGCTTAGACTCGCGGTTTACCAACCTGAGTAACTCATCAGAAGGCTCAAATTCTATTTCTTCATCGGTTTGGTTAATAACAGAGTTGAAACTACCTGATTCAATACCAGCATCGTCAATCCTAGGCGAATTATTTTTGAATTTGGAAACAGAATTAAAAGCCACAGGGAGCTCGATAATCTCCCAATTATTCAACTCTTTTCTTGGTGGGCAGGCTGTCACCAGGTTATCCGTGCTACCGGCTTCCCCCTCATCTATTGTAGCTACCAGATCTGGGGTCTCAAATTCGGTGCTCCGGAAGTTCTCCGATATATGGCACAGAGGGACCCTATGTATCTGGGGCCTTCTTCCTTCTAACCTGGCCCATCTTCCTTCTTCAGCCTCTTCCTTTAAAGCCCTTTTTTCATCATCAGTCGGCTTGTATCCCAATCCAAACCTCTGTTTATTCTTATTTGACTGTAAAGGTTACGCTAATCCACTGCGGTTTTGCCCTAGTTTTCCTCTGGGTTTAAACCCATTTTTCACCATGACCTTGGCTATCATCATTAAAGCATTGGGCGGCCAAATTTGATCCACCATTTCTCCCTCCTTGATGGTAGTAACATGGGCAATTTCTAAAGCTTGGAAATGGGTCTCCAAAGCTTCTTCGGCAGCTTCAATGTAGGGAGTGCTAGATGGTTTGTTGACCAGAAAATCTTCTTCCGCGGAGACAATAATCAGTCTATCGTCTGTAATGAATTTCAATTTCTAATGCAGGGTAGACGGCACTGCTCAAGCCGAATGAATCCATGGTCTTCCGAGAAGACAGTTGTATGCCGGCACAATGTCCATTACTTGAAAAGTTATATTGAACAAGATTGGGCTGATCTGTACTGGCAAGTCAATTTCGCCCAAGACCTGCCTCCTAGACCCATCAAAGGCCCTCACCACCATGGAGCTTGGTCTCATATGAGTCTCTTCATATGGTAGTTTGGCTAAGGTGATTTTAGGCATCACATTTAGCGAGAAACCATTATCTATTAACACACGAGCCAAGATATGATCCCACGCACTGTATATATGCGTGTGAGCCTTATTGTGTCCGGCTCCATTATCACCGTGATCTCTACCTGTTTGCTTTAAGTTGCAAGGAAATTATTGGCCGTAAGGTTATTAGCAATGCCCTCAAAATTTTCTACCGACAAGTTATGAACCTCATGGGCCTCGTTCAATATTTTCAACAATACTTTTCTGTGGGGTTCCGAGTTCATCATTAACGCTAGTAATGATATTTTGGCGGGGATGCGGTTTAGCTGCTCGACAACCGCATATTCACTCTGACTAATCATCTTTAAGAATTCACAAGCCTCTTCATCAGAAACCGGCTTTTTTAGCTCCCTCCTTTCTTCTTTTTTGCTAGATTCTGGCTCAGGACCTGCCAAAATGGCTTTCCCACAAGGACTTTCTCTTTTATCTTCCATGGGGGTGTAAACGCGACCGCTCCTGGTCATACCCCCAATCCCTGCTATATTTACCACCTCTCGGGTGGAATCTCTTGAATTCTCAGGTTTTTCTTCTTCCCGCTTTCCTCCAGAAATTTCAGCATCATACTTCCAAGGAACTTCTTTGTTGCTCTTATATGGGAATGGTCCAGGCACTCTTATCATGACAGGTTTCTAGGTCGCTAGTGTTTCAGGGATGTACTGTTGTTCGTATAACTAGAGGCCATAGGCCTTGGATGTCCCGAGGACGCTTCGTTGATCATATCCACTTCCTCTTCCATCTCGATATAATTCACCGTAGGTCCTCCATGATTCGGCAACGGATGACTCCCTATGCTAGGAGCATCTTTTTCAAAATTTAACCATTTCGCATTTATCAGATTCTGCACTTTGTATTTGAACCCTTGGCAATTTTCAGTTGAATACCCAACTGCCCCAGCATGATATTCACATTTGGCGGACAGATCATACCATTTTGGGTATGGTGGTTCTATGGGTTTCATGGGACATGGAGCTATCAAGGAATTTTGGATCAGGCGGGGGAAGAGTTCTCTAGGGGCTCGAGCAGGAATCGGGTCAAACCTGCACTGTTTTCTTTCATTGTTGTTTGACCTTCTTTGGGGTGGGTTAGTGTTTGGGTTAGTGTTTTGGTTCCAAGGTCTTTGGGTTTGTTGTTAGAGGGCTGTTTGTGGTGATGTGGGTGGAAAAGTGGCCTATCAAGCTGAAGGACTGTGGGCTGGATTTAGGATGATCAGACCGTGCTGAGGTGCTGGCCACCATCTGAGGGTAGGCTGGGTATTGGGGTTGGTATGGAACTTGGTAGTTGGGTGGCGCGACCATTTGTCTGTTTGGATCAATAGTAACATGGTGGGTCTCTCCCTCCTTCCTTTTCCAAGAGTTGCTAGTTGGTTTTTTCATATTTACATTACCAACTGTATTATGTATGATCCGTCCTTGGCGCAAACCATTTTCGATCCTTTCTCCAATAAGTACCATATCAGAAAAATTTTCCGATACACTGCCGACCATTTTATCGTAAAATGGCGCTGGGAGGGTATCTATGAACATCCCAATCATTTCTCTCTCAAATAGAGGGGGTTGAACCTGAGCAGCCAGCTCTCTCCATCGCTGGGCATACTTTTTGAAAGTTTCCTCCTCCCTTTTGGCCATATTTTGTAACTGAGATCGATCAGGTGTCATCTCTATATTGTATTTATACTGCCGGATGAAAGCATCAGCAAGATCTTTCCATGAGCGAATGTGAGTCCACTCCAATTGAGTATACCAGGTAGCTGCAGCCCCGGTAAGACTGTCTTGAAAACAATGAATTAACAACTTGTCATTGTATGCGTGGGATGCCATCTTTCGGTAATACATCGTCAGGTGGCTTCTTGGGTAGCCTATTCCCTTATATTTTTCAAATTCTGGCATCTTGAATTTGTGGGGGATGATCACATTGGGCACCAAACACAAATCAGATGATTCTACTGCGCCATAGCCACTACCTTCTATGGCCCGAACCCGCTCTTCCAAATGCTGCCATCTTCCACCGAATTGGGTCTCACTGTGGAGAGGGTTAAGTGGTTGTTCCACGGCTGCCTGATTATTTGCAAGAGGCATCCCATATGGACCATGATGTCTTAGTATGTCAGTGGAGGGGATTGGTGGATGAGGTGGTTGGTAAGGGTTGGATGGGTGTGTGCCTTGAGTGTTAGAGCACGATGGGTTTTCAGTGATAGCGAAGTTGGTGTAGTTTGGATTAGCATTTTATGGTATAGGCGACGGGTTTACATGGAGCGTTTCTGTTGGGTTTATAGTAAACGCCCGGGCTGGTCGGTTGAAAAGGAGGCATGTAGTAAGGCATCTGCAGGTGCCACTTAGGATCAGGCACTCCCAGAGGCATCGCCACACCACCAAGTTCCTCGAACCGAGGGTCCTCTCGTGCTCCTCTTTTCCAACCGCTCATCATCTACATATCCGCCTTTTCAACCGAGCCACCTCTATCATGCAACCTTCATTCCTGTGCCTCTAGCCTGCTCTCATGATTCCCTGACTTAGAGCGTGTGCTATAAGGATGACGTGGAAATCGTTAGTCTGCAATTTTGTTTTCTGGAACGATATATGTTAGTAAATTATAAAAACATTTTTGTAAATTTAGACCATATTAAATTTAAACATTCATTAATTATGTGCCTATGTTAAATGGTAGAGGACCCGATATCTTGACGAGTATGTTAGCTGCAAGCGTGCTTAGGGTGAGTGTGAAATGGAAATTAACGTAGTGTCAGACACAGATATGTAAGAAAGTGGATTCATCATTCATAGCACAATATTTTTAGGGTACAACTTGTTCTTCTTTTTCTGCTAACACAATATATTTGTTCATTCTCAGATCGGCTTACAAAAGGAGAACTCTTCGATCAAATGTGGTGTGTAAATGATGTAATGATGTTTCAGCCCTTTTTAGCAATGGCGGGATTTCTTCAATAGCAGTATTTTCCAAGCTAGCCAACCTCCCAAAGCACCTGGTCCAGTGATCGACTGTATCCTTGTACCATTGCATCTCATCTTGTAGATCACTGATACCCCTCTGTTGCATCCTGATTACTTCAATGACCTTCCATTTTTCTTCGTCGACTTCCTTTCCCCACTCGGCTAACAGATTCTGGATTTGTTGATTCAAGTCTTTTATATGTTGTTGCAAAGCACACTCTTTTCATCTAATAGTCGACTTGTTTCTGCTTGTGCTCTGTTTTTTCATTTGTTGCTTGATCCTTTTCTCGCATGAGCTTATGGACACGATCTCTCAGTTGATCAAATGTATCTCTCATTCTCTGATTTCCTTGTAGAGCCGCGTCTCTTTCCTGCACCCTCAGTCCTAATTCTTTGTTTGCTGCCTGAAGACTCATATGGACCTTAGCCGCCGCGTATTCTCGTTCAGATTTCTGTTGCTCTCTAAGGCTCTCTATAGCAGCATCTCTTTCTTGATTTTCTCTCCTTAATTCTGCGTTTTCCTGCTGGGTCTTCAGTATCCTTTCCTCTAGCTTATTATTTTTTATGGTCATGCTTTCCAGTTTTGCCCTCAACTCTTTGACAGTTTCATCTTCAATAATTGTAGGCTCTGCTTGACTCCCAGAGGTGGATCCTTGTGGTTTGGAAGGTAGTTTAATTTGCTGTACTCTTTCTCGGACCCATTGCTTATATTCCTCTTTGGCCGCGCAACTTCTAACCCCCAACTCCCTTCCTTTTATTATAACCACACTCCAGGCTTCCCTAACTCTTCGAAGTGTTTCGACAAAATCGCCTTCATAACTCAGAATGAACACGGTTAATAACTCGCTCGGTGGGGGTTCTTTAATGGGGTAAGCCAATTGTCTTTGCCCTAGTATGGGAATATAATTGATGCAGCCTCGGATTCCCATGAGTGGGACGTTTGGGAATCCCTTACAGTGGTAAATGAGGGATGTCCTTTGTTGCCAAGCTGGCTGCCATCTAATCTGATCTTCTGTCAAATTGGCGAGATGAGCAGCCCATTCATGGTTGTTCATCGCTTTTAGTGGGTAGCACAGTAAATCTGATATAGGGCATCGTACTTTGGTATTTCTTTTGAATATGTGAGCGTAAACACTCAATTATGTCCAAGACCCCCATTTTAAAAAAACATAAATTATTTAATTAGTGAATATATCTTAATTAAAATAATAAATAAGAAAATTCTCTAGAAATAAAAATAACAGAAAATAATAATGAAGAAAAAGAAAAAATAAAAGCGAAATAAAACAGAATGAAAAATAATAATAAATGATGATAATAAACAAAAATAAATAAAGAGAAAATTTGAAATAAAACTAGGAAAAAAGAATAAGAAAACAGAAAAATTGAAAACAAAAATTGAAAAAAGAGTGAGGAAAAATAAAAATATATATATAAAAATAAAATAAAATAACGAAGGTTGGAAAAATTAGAAAAAAAAGAATAAAATAACGAGATAAATGAATAAAATAATAAATCAAAATAAAAAATAATAAACAAAAAACAAGAAAACAAAAATTAAAAAAAGGAAAAAGCGAGAAAAGTGTTTGAAAAACTCTATAAATAGGAGAAAGGAAATTGGGAAGGGGGTTCTTTTCTCATTTTTTGAAAATTCCTAGGAGGAGGAGCACATGAAGTCTTAGAGGGGATTTTGACTCTCTACCTATGCCTCCAATTCAGCCCTTGACCTCCATGGAACCAGTTCTTCATCACCTTCCAATCAAGGTTAGATTCGACTTTTATTCCTCTTAAGTTTCTTGTTTCTTCTTGGATTTCCGAGTTTATTTTCGTATCTGTTTTTTGTTTTCATTTTTGATCAGCAAACTGCTCTCTGATTTTGGTGATTTTTACTGTGTTTTCTTTGTCTTTCTCTCTAGTTTCTGGAATGATATTATTTGTCAAATTTGGATATGAAATGAAATTTATATCGCCTGATTACCGAAGCATGTTCATCTTGGTGCGCAAATTAACCTAGCTTGTTAGATTTGTGCATAACTTGCTCATTTCTGATTGGATTTATGTCAAACTTGTTTTGTTTCATTCCTATAATCTATATATTTCAATTGATAGGTTTTAATTCTTCAGATATACCAAAAAATATTTTCTAAAAATTCTGAGATTTGAATTCAAATTTTGGCGCCAAAATCTTGTGTGTTCTTGAGGTTGATCATCATCTCTGTTTTCATTTTCGATTTTTATCTTCCAAATAATCTCTGATTTTGATGATTTTTGTTGCGTTTTCTTATTCTTTCTCTCTAGTTTTGGGAATGATATTATTTGTCCAATTTGGATTTTAAATGAAATTTATATCACCTGATTACCGAAGCATGTTCATCCTGGTGCGCAAATTAACCTAGCTTGTTTGATTTGTGCATATCTTGCTCATTTCTGTTTGGATTTATGTGAAACTTATTTTGTTTGATTACTATAATCCATATATTTCAATTTATTGGTTTTAATTTTTGAGATATACCAAAAAATATTTTCTAAAAATTCTGAGATTTGAATTCAAATTTTGGCGCAAAAAACTCTTGTGTTCTTGTGGTTCATCTTCGTTTCTGTTTTTCATTTTCGTTTTTAATTGATCAAATGATATCTGATTTCTTTTATTTTTGTTGTGTTATCTTTTTATTTCTCTCTAGTTTCTGGAATGATATTATTTGTCTAATTTGGATCTGAAATGAAATTTCTATCGCTTGATTATTGAAGCATGTCCGCAATTCTTTTCCTTAATTTCAAATCAAGCCAAGTTTATTTCAAATCAAGCCCAATTCAAGCCCAAAATTCAAATCAAGTTTATTTTATTTTAAATCAAGTCCAATTTTACTTCATCAAATTCAAATCAAGTTCATTTTGTTTTAAATAAAAATGATTTTCCATTCCTTAATCTCACGCAATGGGCCCTAAAAACGAATTGGTAGCTTTTTCTGCTGTTCGTTGTTTAGAGGTCCGTATGGGTCCAAGTGTAGCCGTAGTTGTCTTGGGCCCTATCCATATGTGTATTGGGGATTGCCTTTCCCTTTTTTCAATGAAATAAAAATCACTTTTCATTCCTCAATCTCACGCAACAAGCCCTAAAAACGAACTGGTAGTTTTTTCTATTGTTCGTTGTTTAGAGGTCCGTATGGGTCCAAGTGCAGCCGTAGTTGTCTCGGGCCTTGTGTATATGTGGATTGGAGATTTTCTTTCCTTTTTTTTTCAATCAAATAAAAATCATTTCACATTCGTTAATCTCACGCAGCGAGCCCTAAAAACGAACTGGTAGCTTTTTCTCCTGTTCGTTGTTTAGAGGTCTGTATGGGTCCAAGTGCAGTCGTAGTTGTCTTGGGCCCTGTGCATATGTGGATTGGGGATTTCCTTTCCTTTTTTTCAATCAAATAAAAATCATCTCGCATTCCTTAATCTCACGCAGCGAGCTCTAAAAATGAACTGGTAGCTCTTTCTGTTGTTCGCTCTTTAGAGAATCGTATGGGTCCAAGTGCAGCCGTAGTTGTCTTGGGCCTTGGCATATGTGGATTGGGGATTTCCCTTCCCTTTTGAAACAAATAAAAATGTCATTTTTTATTCCTTAATCTCACGCAATGGGCCCTAAAAACGAACTGGTAGGTTTTTCTGTTGTTCGTTGTTTAGAGGTCCGTATGGGTCCAAGTGCAGCCGTAGTTGTCTTGGGCCCTGTGTATAGGTATTGGGATTGCACCCTTAAAATATTTTCAGAAAAGACAACAATGCATTCTCTTTTCAAATTCAAACACCTTTCGAAGGTCAAGCCTTCAACTCAAACCAGAACTACGTAAGCCTTGAGTTTCCCATTGCACCGGGGAATACTTAGGAGCAGGATCAAGTCCTATCAGGCTGACCCCCATCAAGTATTTATTTTCACACTAATTAAAGGGACCAAACAATTTTCAAATAATCACACACTCAGTTTAAGGGTACTGTTCTTCGGAACAGGCGAGTGGGGTGCCTAACACCTTCGCCACTCGTAACCGACTCCCGAACCTAAATCTCTTCCTCGAGTCAGGGTTTTTCTAAATCTTTTTCCCTTAAATAAAAATTTGTGGCGACTCCACACATATCAAATAAATCTATTTTTAAAATTTTAGCGAGTTCGTCGTCTCATCGGAATTACGGTTGCGACAGTGAGTATTTAACTAGACATACAACATGGGGAAACAACACACGAGCTTCTTTCCTTTTTTCTCATGGCAAAAATCCAATGTACCATACACATCGGCTAAGAGAGCAACAATAGGGTTTTCCATTCTAGTTTTCCTGGCTAAAAATATGTCGATAGCTGCTTGATCCACGAAACCTTCTATGCTGGGAAAGAGCACCAAGCCATAGATGGTGAGAGCTAGTACATCCGTGAAGACGTCCGATTGGTTACCATCGGCCAAATAACGCAAATAATCTTCAAGGAACTCTCTAGTGAACCCCCTTATTCGGTTCTTGTTCTGATAATCCTTTAGAAGATCACTAGCCTGCATTCCCAAAACTTGTGCTGTCACCCGGAACGAGGCATGGTGTTCCAATTGTGCCAATGTCGTGACCGCGTCTTCCTGCACCCTGACCTTCAACAAACCCAATATATTCCCGTACTTCTTTGTCAAAGACATTTGTTGTATGCTGGTCAGTTTATTTCCAAACTCCTCTAAGCTAGAAGAGTCTACTGGCTTGGCGCCAACACGCCTCTTCTTTCTCAACTATACTGATTCCACGTTAATTTCCATTTCACCCTTCTTCTTTTATACTCTTCAAGAATCTGGGTCCTCAGAAAGAAAAGAAAAACAGGCGCACAAGTCAGACATTGACTAAATAATTGAGTGCATGGTATGGTATGATTTATGAATGTGAAATGCTTTGTGTATATGCATGCATTCGTGTGGATTAGATATGGTTGATATGCATGCTTGCAAGATGTTATGTAGATGTGTGCATGTGATATTCATCTGATGCGTCTGTGCGGGGCCATTGCATGGATTCTGTAATCTGCCCCTACCCTTTCCTTCTTCTTCTTTTTTTTTTTTTTTTTGAATTGTCATGCAATGCAGAAGACATGGTTTATTTGTTAATATATTATGCCATAAATAAGTACGAAAGAATTATATGCCCCTTTAGTGTCCTATAATGGGTATCCTGTCCTAGGGAACTAGGCTTTTCTAATGGATGAGCCTCTTGTAAGGATGGTTTGTAGTCCTAAGGTATCAAGGTCACTAGAGCCAAGTTCCAGTCTACGATGCTTGCTACAACAGTAGGGAATGCTACCAGTTGCAGGGCATCGTAAATAGGACGCACTCTAGTTGGGGTTTTCGTGATTGTCAAACAGGACGTGCATCCAAAGTGACACCACTAGACCCCTCTAATCTTAGGATTCTCTCAGACCCGGGTACAGGGCCTCACTGTTATGCATGCATATGTGGTGTGTGCAAAGGGCATACAAACCTTTCAGGGATACCTGCAATTGGGGAAAGCAACAATGTATATATATAGAGCATATTCTAAATTCATCTACCCTAGGGTTGAGAAATAGGTGGATAAACGGATAACAAAATAAATAAATAAATAAACAAATAAATTATGAAAATATACATGCAAGGGATCAATACAACGCACGCTCAATCAAATGGGCTTGACTCTCTAAATTTCCCCAGTGGAGTTGCCATCTGTCGCAACCGTAATTCCGACGAGACGACGAGCTCGCTAAAATTTTGAAAAAGTTTTTAATCGTATGTGGAGCCGCCACCAAATTTTATTTTAAGGAAAAATATTTGGAAAAACCCTAACTTGTGGAAGAAATTCTAGGTTCGGGAATCGGTTACGAATAGGGAAGGTGTTAGGCATCCTACTCGCCCGTTCCAAAGAACGGTACCCTTAAACTGAGTGTGTGATTTTTTTGAAAATTGTTTGATCCATTAAATAGAATGAAAATAAATAGGTATGTATGAAAATAGCCTGACAGGACTTGATCCTGCTCCTACGTATTCCCTGGTGCAATGGGAAATTCAAGGCTACGTAGTTCTGGTTTGTGAAGGCTTGACCTTAAGTGCTTTAAATTTCTAGATTGTTTTTTTGGTTTGGACAAAGGCTTGAAAAAGGAGAAACTCCTGATCCACCTGCACAGAGTCAAAGGCAAGCGAGGGTTGCACTATGACTCATATGATTCTCTGAACGTCGAAAAGACAGGGTATGTTGTACTTTCAACTTTGGAGTTCATTGCGTGAGATCTTAGTTTCTTTGAAACTTTTGGAAAATCATTTTAGAAAATATAAATTGAAAGAGAGATTAAGAAGGGAAATCTTCAACCCACATGCACAGAGTCGAAGGCAAACGAAGGTTGCACTACGACCCATATGACTCTCTGAACATCGAAAGACAGGGTATGCTGCATTTTCGACTTCAGAGTTCATTGCGTGAGATATTAGATCCTTTAAAACTTTTGGAAAATCATTTTAGAAAATATAATTTGAGAGAGGAATTAAGAAGGGAGATCTTCAACCCACATGCACAGAGTCGAAGGCAAGCGAAGGTTGCACCGCGACCCATATGATTCTCTGAACGTTGAAAGACAGGGTATGCTGCATTTTCGACTTCGGAGTTCATTGCGTGAGATATTAGATCCTTTAAAACTTTTGGAAAATCATTTTAGAAAATATAATTTGAAAGAGAGATTAAGAAGAAAGATCCTCAACCCACACGCACAGAGTCGAAGGCAAATGAAGGTTGCACTACGACCCATATGATTCTCTGAACGTCGAAAGACAGGGTATGCTGCACTTTCGACTTCAGAGTTCATTGCGTGAGATTTTAGATGCTTTAGAACCTTTTTTGAAAATCATTTTAGAAAATATAATTTGAAAGAGAGGTTAAGAAGAAAGATCCTCAACCCACATGCACAGAGTCGAAGGCAAGCGAAGGTTGCACTGCGACCCATATGATTCTCCAGACGTCGAAAGACAGGGTATGTTGCACTTTCAACTCCGGAGTTCATTGCGTGAGATCTTGGATCTTTTTAAAGCTTTTTTTTTATCTTTTCAGAGAAAGGGTGTTTGAAAAGGTTAAGGATGGGGATATTTTAGCATTTCCAAGAGTTATTTAACAGAAAAGGGAATTTTGGCGAAAGACTCAAGTTTTACCAGTACTGCTTCCACTTGTGAGGTTATATGCTGGAGGTTCGCCTGTGAGGGAACCTGGGGTTTTTCTCACGCTGTTTTTCTTCCCATCTTTATTTATAAGACGAAAGAACTATATTACACCTTATTTAAAAGAGCAGAACCTGTATAGATAATTTGGTTCTAGACCTGATGTGAATGTGGGTCGAATCTTCACTCTTTTTGCTTATGATCAGTATAAATGAGACAATAGGATAAAATTAATACGCCTATCCTAGTTGATTCTCTAACCCAATGATCTTGCTCTTAGATCAAGTATTTACTTATATATAGGCTCTCCCATTTCTGTCACTTATCAGGCTACTTAAACATTAAAAGCTATTAGTTTTTTTTAGTGCCATTTTCTTAACTAGGTCTCTACGTTCAGAATTGGAGTTGGCTAGCCCGCATCTACATTTTGGACTTTATATCAGTCTATCATTGCCTCAAATATGTCGTATCAGAAGGTGTACCTGGACTAGAACAGAGTTGCATATTCAGATTAGTGAAATGAAATTTAACCACTTATTTTATCGAAGTTATGGACTTGAACTCTTAATTTCTGGTTGTTACCCTAGACCCAAAGCAAACCTATACCTGTATCAAGAACCCGGTGCAGACTGCTTCAGAGCTTTGAAGCCAAAGTGATAATTAATCCTGATCCTTAATTTTCTAGGATCTTAGGCTATAAGGGATAGCATTCAGCCATGCGACCTGACTTTTAAGATTCCCAGACAACTTGCTGGAGGCTTGGCCAAGGGTTTAGATAAGGACAAACTCCAAACCCATTAGTTTAGCCTTTACTGGTTTTTTATTAAGATTCCAATTGAGATCTTGCCTTGTGTCCAACCAATTCTACCAGAATAGTGACCTGGAGCTAGGTACAGGTTCCTGGCCTCACACATGCTATTGTACCTCACAGGCTAACCTCTTATGTATTCCCCATTTTTAAGAGTTCAGTATCCAGACCTACAGTTTGGGAGCTAGGAACATGAACTCCTTGCATTAACCTGCTATTTTAGTCCCTGAACCTTAGCTTCTTAATTAACTGCTTAAGGGTGTTTTTCATGATTTGTGAATGGTGGCTTGTTCTCTAATTTGCCTCTATTCTGGTATATATTAGGCTTCTGTAGGCCTAAGCACTGGTACAATCAATCCTGACCCAATCTGGTTATGTCTGTGAAATGAGCAATGGCTGGGGCTGGCTTTGCCATCATTTTGGGGCTTATGTTAATGTGCTTAGACTCAATGCCCTATTATGTACTTAGACAAATTTCCTGAAATTGCTACCCCCTTTCTACCCAAGACACAGATTCATACTCTGGCTCTATGTCTCGCCTTGGTCAATTACTCTATGTCCCTTGACAAATAAGAAAAATTTTGAAGTCTGCTTTTCCTGGATCCTGTTCTGTCTCTGTGATCACAGCCTGCGTAATCAATTTACTGCTTATCCTAACTATAGTTTACAAGCCTTCTACCTACTTTGCTAGGAGACATGATTTCCCCCAGCCTTGACTCACGGGTTGTGATAAGCCCCTCTTTGTTTGAATCAATTAAAGATAGCCATAACAGGTAAGGACTCGCAAGCTACTTTAGTCAACCCGTATAATGCTCCAGAGGTTCCTACTGGAAATCAAAAACCAGAGACCAGTTGTTGGGAGCAGGGACCAGAAGGTATAAGGTACCAAGGTATTTGTGTGCCCGCCTAAATTGGTTCCTTTGAGACTTAGAGCAAGGTGATGAAACTGATTCCAGGACCTTATAGGAGATTTGGGATTCTATTCTAGACCTTGGCCATTGATTGCTATACTTACTATAAAGAGCAATTTGACTAGGTAACACTTGGCTTTCTCTTTTAAACGATGACCTGGGGAGTGCTATCTGGATAAGTTCACAGTTGCTATCCAAACATCCATCTATTCTACAAGTATTCCTAAGTTTGTACGGTTGATTTATCCAGGTAGTAGGCTACTTCAGTTTTCAGACCTGGTCATCTTTTGTTTTGGCCACTGTTATTCTGTAATCAAATCTAAACTAGCATCTCTTCCCCTTACTATTTATGTGGGTGTCAATGATGACTTTAAGACATAAGCCTAAAAAAAAACCACACTCCCTCTCTCAAAACCTATTTCAATTCTTCACTTAAGTGTTCCTATTCCAGATGGTTGCCACTGTATGACAAGTCAGGTTCTGTCATCACTGCAGGTATATGTATTCACTCCAATCACAGGTCCTCTTAGCTAAGTTCTGATTATTCTTGTACCATTGTTCTAGACTATTTCCAAGATTGATCCGCTACTGGTTGCTATGGACAGGAATCATGTACTCCCCTCAGTACTCTCAGGCCTTATAGATTAAGGTTTAGGCTATGAGTATAAAGGAGCATTCTGTGAGGATTTTCACTTGTCCTACTTGTTGGCTTTGTGCATCAAAATGGGGCTAAGATGAATCAGAACAAAGAACTAACAACTATGATTGTCTGTGACTAGTTTACTTCTGCATTTAACCTTAGGATCAGCGGATTTTAAAACCCAGTTAGGATTCAAAATTTCACCTGCACATCCTGCATTCTCAGGACAGGTTCCAGAAGCGTGCAAGGTTTCTCTTTTTTAAGACCAATCAACTCAGAAATTCCTATTGTCAAGCCTATTGTATCAGGGGAAAACCAGGACTCATGACCAACATATCCACCCTCTTTAAATTCTCAAGTTTAGGTTCTTATAAACTGATTCAATGCCTTTTAGGACCTGACCTTATTTATTTTGTGGATAATGGCCTTGAGAGATTTTAAGCCTATTGCAAAATCAACACTTCCACTTAATTTAATATTTTTAAATAAAAGGAAAAAATAATAAATTATTATATACTTTGATATATTAATTATTCATTAATATTAAAAAATAATATATATTATTCTTAATATCAAATTATAATTTTTCTTTCTTTTTTATTTTTTCTAAACAATCTTTAAAATAGTTTAGTCAAATATATAAAAAATAAAATATATTATATTATCTATTACCTAAATATATTGACCAAATCATATAAGATCATAAATATATAATAAGCAGTTCTAAAATTTTACATCTCTTAAAAAATGTTAATTTTAAATAATTTTCATTATTCACATCAATGCTAAAAGGATAATTTTTTTTATTCAAATGGAATGGTTAAATATCAACATCCTCACTTTCAAGTAATTTTTATGTCGTCTCTTGATAATGAAAATATAAATTTTTCAAAAATAATCTTAAAAAAATATTTTAAATAAAGAGTGAGAAAACAATAAAATTTTTATTTTAAATAAATACATTTTAATTTAAAATTTTTAAACAAAATATTATAGAGAATAAATTACTATAAATTTAACATATTAATTATTTATTATTAATATAAAATAATATACAATACTCTTAATTTAAAATTATGAATTTTTAATTTTTAATTTTATTTTAAAGAATCCAAATAACTTAATAAAATATATAAAAGAAAAGAAAATAATATATTATCTATCATCCAAATATATAACTTTCACATTAATTACTTATTATGATTATAAAAATACATATAATATTATTTATTTAAAATCAAAAAATTTTCTTTTTTTAATTTTCTTCTAAAGAATCCTTAAAATGGTTTAATCAAACATATAAAAGAAAAGAAAACATTATATTATTTATCACCGCAAATATATACGATCTTAAATAAATAATAAGGCTTGTAAAACATTACATCTATTAAAAAATACTATTTTTTAAATAAATTCTATAATATATATCAACGATAAAAGGATATTATGTATTTTTTTTTTGCATAGAAATGATATTGTTAAAAAATATTTCAACATCTTCACCAACAAGTAATTTTGATGTTTTTGTAACATAGTTGATTCAAAAAATATTATATTTTTATCTCCTTGATTAATAACAAAGTAATAAATTTCTCAAAAAATGGATAGTCTTAAAAAAAGAGGAAAAAATGATAAATTTTGTTTTAATTAAACAACCAATTGTAATTTAATATTTGTAAATAAAAGATAAAAATCATAATTTATTATAAATTTTGGTATATTATTTATTTTTCAATATTATAAAATAATATATAATATTTTTAATTTAAAATTTAAAATTTATATTTATTTTTTACTTTCTAAATATTGTTAAAAATAGTTTAATCAAAAATATAAAATAATAGTAATTATTATACTACCTATTACATAAATATATACGATGAAATTATATAAGTGGTTAAATAAATTATAAGTTATGCTAAATATGTATTAAAAAATTATTAAATTTGCTAATGATTGTCATTGTCTATATCAATAAAAAATATATTTTTTTACACAAATGAAGTGGTTAAAATATCCTTACATTCAAGTAATTTTCATACATTTGCAATATAGTTCATTCATAAAAGGTGATGTTTTTATACCCTTCCTTGGTAATAAAGTAATTAATTTATCAAAAATAGTCTTAAAAAAAAGATTTTAAAATAGTAGGAAGTAAGACAAGTAAATTTTTATTTTAAATAAAAACATTTTAATTTGATATTTTTAAATAAAATTAATAAATTAATAAATTAATATAATTTGAACATATTAATTATTTATTATTACTGTGAAATGATATATAATATTCTTAATTTGAAATCATAATATTTCTTTGTTTAATTTTCTTCTGAACAATCCTTAAAAGAGTTTAATCAAACATATAACAAAAAAAAGCATAATATATTATCTATCACACAAATATATATGATCTTAAATAAATCATAAGCTATCTTAAAACTTTATATCTATTAAAAAATATTATCTTTTAAATAAATTCTATCGTATATATCAATGATCATAGGATACTATGTATTTCTTTTAATACAAATAATGTTGTTAAAAAATATTTCAATGTCTTCACCAACAAGTAATTTCAATGTCTTTGTAATATTGTTGATTCAAAAAAATGTTATGTGTATATCCTTGTTTAATAATGAAGTAATAAATTTTTTAAAAATTATTTTAAATGAATGATCTTAAAATAAAAGGGAAAAATGATAAATTTTTTATTTTAATTAAATATATTTTAATTAAAATTTGTAAATAAAAGATAAAAATAATAAATTATTATAAATTTTAATATATGAATTGTCTTTTAATAATATAAAATAATATATAATATTTTTAATTTAAAATTTAAAATTTTTATTTATTTTTTACTTTATAAACAATATTTAAAATAGTTCAATCAAATATATAAAATAAGAACATATGTTATACTACCTATTATGTAAATATATACGATGAAATCATATAAGATGTTAAATAAATTATATGCTATACTAAAATTTGACATGTATAAAAAAAATATTAATTTTTTAATGATTATCATTGTCTATATCAACGCTTAAAGGAATTTTTTTATACAAATGAAGAGATTAAAATATGTTTCAACATCTTCACATTCAAGTAAAATTCATGTATTTGCAATATAGTTGATTCATAAAATGTCAAATTTTATAGCCTCCCTTGATAATAAATTAATGAATTTTTCAAAACAAAGAAAGATTTTAAGGAAGTAGAAAGAAGATAGTAAATTTTTTGATAAAAATATTTTAATTTAATATTTTTAAAAAATATATAAGAAATAATAAATTAATATAACTTCAATATATTAATTATTTGTTATGACTGTAAAATAATATTTAATATTCTTAATTTGAAATTTTTTTTATTTTTTAGTTTTTTTCTAAACAATCCTTAAAACAGTCTAATCAAACATATAAAAGAAAAAAGGTAAATTATAATATCTATCACCCAAATATATATATATATATATATATATATATATATATATATATAATCCTAAATAAATCATAAACTATCTTAAAATTATACATCAATTAAAAAGATATTATCTTTAAAATAAATTCTATCATATTTATCAACGATAATAGGATACTATATATTTTAATGTATTTGTAACATTATTGATTCAAAAAAATTTATATTTTTATATCTTTGATTAATAAAGAAGTGATGAATTTTTCAAAAAAATGGATGGTCTTAAAAAGAGAGGAAAAAAATAATAATTTTTTTTAAAAAATATAGTTTAATTTAATATTTTTAAATAGAAGACCAAAAGAATAAATTATTTTATGTTTTGATATATGAATTACTTTTTAATATTGTTGAATAATATATAATATTTTTAATTTAAAATTTAAAATTTTATCTATTTTTTACTTTCTAAATAATGTTTAAAATAGTTTAATCAAATATATAAAATAATAAAATATATTATACTATAATATGCTAAATAAATTATAAGCTATATTGAAATTTGATATATGTGAAAAAATATTAATTTTTAAATTATTACCGTTGTTTATATCAACGCTAAAAGAAAAAATTTTCTTTATACAAATGAAGTGGTTAAAATTTGTTTCAACATTCTCACATTCAATTAATTTTCATGCATTTGCAATATAGTTGATTCATAAAATGACATGTTTTTATATCCTCCCTTTATGATAAAGTAATGAATTTTTCAAAAATAGTCTTAAAATAAATATTTTAAAGAACTAGGAAGAAGATAGTTAATTTTTTATTTTAAATAAAAATATTTTAATTTAATAATTTTAAATAAAACATAAACATAATAATTAATATAACTTCAACATATTAATTATTTATTATGATTGTAAAATAATATATAATATTCTTAATTTCAAATAATAATTTTTTTTAATTATTTTTCTCAACAATCCTTAAAATAGTTTAATCAAACATATAAAAGAAAAAAAGAAAATTATAGTATCTATCATCCAAATATATATGATCTTAAATAAATCATAAGTTATCTTAAAATTATACATCTGTTAAAAAGATATTATCTTTAAAATAAATTTCATCATATATATCAACGATAAGTTATCTTAAAATTATACATCTATTAAAAAGATATTATCTTTAAAATAAATTTCATCATATATATCAACGATAATAGGATACTATCTATTCTTTTGCATACAAATGATGTTGTTAAAAAATATTTCAACATCTTCATCAACAAGTAGTTTTAGTATCTTTATAAATTTCAAGTGACTTTTATGTCATTTCAAAATAGTTTATTAGTAAAATATTATGATTTTATATCTTTCCTTGGTAAGGAAGTAATGAATTTCTCAAAATTGTCTTAAAAGAAAGATTTTAAAGAAGTAGGATGAAAGCAGTAAATTTTTTGTTTGAAATAAAAATATTTTAATTTAACATTTTTAAGTAAAAGATAAAATAATAAATTAATACAAACTTAATATATTAATTATCTATTATGATTGTAAAATAACATATAATATTCTTAATTTAAAATCATAAGGTTTTTTAAATTTTCTTTTAAAAAATCATTAAAATAGTTTAATCAAATATATAAAAGAAAAAAAACATATTATATTATCTATTGTCCAAAATATATATTATCAAATCATATAAGATCCTAAATAAATCATAAGCTATCTTAAAACATTACATCGATTAAAAAATCTTAATTTTTTAAGTGATTTCCACCATATATATCAACGATAAAAGGATGCTATGTTTTTTTTTGCATATAAATGATTTTTTTAAAAATAATTCTACATCTTTACCAACAAGTAATCTTTCTTGTCTTTGTAAAATTGTTGATTCAAACAACGTTTTGTTTTTACATCTTCTCTTAATAATGAAGTAGTGAATTTCTCAAAAGTAGTTTTAAATGGATGGTCTTAAAATTAGAGGAAAAAATGATAATTTTTATTTGTAAATAAAATAAAAAATTATAAATTTGATATAAATTATTTGTTAACATTATAAGATGTTATATAATATTTTTCATTTAAAACTATAAATTTTTCCTTTTTTTCTAAATAATGTTTAAAATAGTTTAATCATATTAGATCCTAAATGAATCATAAGCTATACTAAAATTTGATATGTATTAAAGGAATATTAATTTATAAAATGATTTCCATTATCTAAATCAATACTAAAAGGATAATTTTTTATTTATTTATACAAAGAAAGTGGTTGAAATATATTTCAACATCCTTACTTTCAAGTAGTTTTCATATTTTTCACATTCCAAGATAAAAAAGCATTTGAATTTTGTAGTGTTTCACAAACAATTTTGGCTAAAATAATCATCCTCCAAACACTAAAAATAATATAGAACTATTTGAAAGAAGAACATGCAATGGATAAATATTCTTTATCTATTTTTTTTTTAATTTTCTATCTTTAGCTAAATATTTTTTATTTGTTTCTATAATTTTCTTCCTGTCTAATCTTTATCTTTTTCTCTCTCAATTTTTTCTCAAAATTTCTATACTTTTGTTTATTTTTTATCTTTTAAATATATTTGAATCTTTATCTTTAAAATTTCTTTCTAAATTTTTTTACTTATTTTTTAACTTTTCATCCCTATTTTATTTAAAGAGAGAAAAAGAGAGTGGAGAAAAACATTATTGAAAAACACAGAAAAAATGAGAAAAATTTGAAGAATAAAAAATTAAATTCATAGAATGACTCTAATCCACATGTTTTAATGGATTTTTAATTTTATAAACTTTACAATTATGAACTTTTAATTTTAAAATTTTACTTTTAATTTTTTTTTATTATTTTGAAAGAATTTAATTATTTATCTATTTTTATAAATTCACATATGAATGATACTATTTGATATATTAAAATTATATTTAATTTATATTATTATAATATAATTTTATGTTATATAAATTTATAATATAGTATATATTATTTTATATAAATTTAAATAATATAAAAATATTATAATAATAATTTATTTTTATTATTTTAAAATAATTTAATTTTTGGTTAATTTTTTATTTATCTAATTTTATATATTAAAAAATAAATAATTTTATTTGATATATAAATTATATTAAATTTATAATATTATAATATATTTTTATATTATATAACTATTTATAATATATATTATTTATATGTAAAGTAAATATTGAAATATATAAAAATATTATAATAATAACATATAAAATAAATTTTTCTTAAATAATATTAATTAAATAATATATTAAATATAAATTTATAATTATATAATATTTTTTAATTTATAACTATCGACATTCACTATTATTATCTCGTAAACATTATTATCATTCTCATCACTATTACTATCACCATTCTTGTCATAATAATAATAATATTTAATTTATTATTTTTTAAAATTTAAAATTTGTGTTATTTTAATATAATTTAATTTTTAAATTAATATTTTTATTTATGCACTTTTTTATGAATTTATAATAAATTTATATATTAGAGTGATTTGATTTGCTTTTACAATAACTTTTAAAAACTAAAAACTCAAATTGAAAACAGAAAATAAAATTGATTTTTTAATTGTTAAAATCTTTAAACATTTGCAACTCAAAGTAATTAATTCATATTATGTTTTCATATCTTCTATTAAGGTAATGAACTTCTCAAAAGTAGTTTTAAAAAGAAGATCTTAAAAAAAGATGAAAAATGATAATTTTTTAAAATAAATATATTTTAATTTTATATTTTTAAATAAAAGTCAAAAAGAATAAATTAATATAAATTTTGATATATTAATTATTTTTTATTATTAAAAAATAATATATATTATTCTTAATTTAAAATTACTAATTTTTCTTTATTTTTTATTTCCTTCTAAACAATCTTTCAAATAGTTTAATCAAATGTATAAAATAATAAAATATTATTATATTATCCATTAACTAAATATATTCGACCAAATTAAATAATATCCTAAATAAATAGTAAGCTCTTATAAATTTTATATCTATTAAAAAAATATTAATATTTTAAACGATTTTCATTATCTACATCAATCCTGCAAAGATAATTTTTTTATACAAATGAAGTGGTTAAAATATGTTTCAACATTCCCCACTTTCAATTAATTTTTATGTCTTTGAATATAGTTGATTCTTAAAATTTCATGTTTTTATATTCTCTCTTCATAATTAAGTAATAAAATTCTTAAAAATAATCTTAAAAAATATTTTAAAGAAAGAGTTAGAAAACAGTTAATTTTATATTTTAAATAAATATATTTTAAATAAAAGATAAAAGATAATAAATTAATATAACATAATATATTAATTATTTATTGTTATTGAAAATATATAATATTACCATTTTTAAATTATAATTTTTTTTTAATTTTCTTAGAAACAATCTTTCAAATAGTTTAATCAAATTTATAAAAGAAAATAAACATATTATATCATGACATAAATATATATGATCAAATCATATAAGATTCTAAATAAACAATATGTTATCTTAAAACTTTACATCTATTAAAAGAATATTACTTTTTAAAATAATTTTCATCATATTTATCAAAGTTAAAACCGTCATATATTTTTTTTTCATACAAATAATGTGATTCCAAATATTTCAACATGTTCATCTCTAAGTAATTTTCATGTCTTTTGTAACGTTTTGAATCACACAATGTTATGTTTTTATATAATCTATTAATAACAAAGCAATGAATTCTTCAAAAATAAATTTAAAGGAAAGGTCTTAAAAAGAACACTATGTTTTTTTTAATACAAATAATGTGGTTAAAAAATATTTTAACACATTAACTCCAAGTAATTTTCATGTTTTTGTAATGTTGTTTATTCATACAAAGTTATGTCTTTATATCCTCTCTTACTAATGATGTAATTGATTTCTTAAAAATACTTTTAAAAGGAAGGTCTTAAAAAGATAAAAAATGATAAATTTTTTTATTTTAAATAAACATATTTTAATTTAATATGTGTAAATAATCATAAACATAATAAATTAATATACATTTTGATATATTAATTATTTTTTATTCTTATAAAATAATATGTGTTATTCTTAATTTAAAATTATAAATTTTTCTTTATTTTTTATTACCTTATAAATAATATTTAAACTAGATTAATCAAACATAAAAAAGTAATAAAATATATTATTTTATCTATTATATAAATATATCTGATCCAATCATATAAGATCCCACATAAATAATAAACTATTCTAAAATCTTACATTTTTTTAATCAATACTAAAAGTATAACTTTTTTTTTATACAAATGAAGTGGTTAAAATATGTTTCAACATTCCTACTTTTAAGTAATTTTTATGTCTTTGCAATATGGTTGATTAATAAAATATCATGTTTTTATATCCTCTTTTGATATTCAAATAATAAATTTTTTAAAAATAATATTTGAAAAAGATTTTAAAGAAAGAGTAACAAAACAATAAATCTTATGTTTTAAATAAAGATATTTTAATATAATATTTTAAATTAAGGATAAAATAAATAAATTAATACAACTTTAGTGTAATAATTATTTATTATTATTATAAAATAATTTATAATATTCTTAATTTAAAATTATAAATTTTTCTTTTTTTAAATTTCTTCTAAACTATTCTTTGAATAGTTTAATAAAATATATAAATGAAAAAAAATATTACATTATCTATCATCCAAATATATATGATGCTCAATAAACAATAAGCTATATTAAAACTTTTACGTATATTAAAAAATTATTAACTTTTTAAATGATTTTCATTATCAACATCAATGCTAAAAGGATAAATTTTTTTATAGAAATGAAGTGGTTAAAATATGTTCAACATCCTCACTTCAAGTAATTTTCATGTCTTTGTAATATTATTGATTCATACAATGTCATGTTTTTATATCCTCTGAAGTAATAAATTTTTTAAAAATAGTCTTAAAAATGATTTTAAAGAAACATAATAAAATGGTAAGTTTTATATTTTAAATGAATATATTTAAATTTAATATTTTTAATAAAAGATAAAAATAATAAATTAATACAACTTTAAGGTATTATTTATTTATTATTGTTGTAAAATAATATATAATATTCTTAATTTAAAGTTATAATCTTACTTTTTTTAATTTCCTGTTAGATAATCCAAATAGTTTAATCAAATAAATAAAATAAAATAAAACATATTATATTATCTATCATCTAAATGTATACTATTAAATCAAATAAGATTTTAAATAAATCATAAGCTATTTTTAAACTTTATATCTATTAAAAAATATTAAATTTTTTTAAATGATTTCTATTATCTATGTCAATGCTAAAAGGATACTACGTGTTTTTTTTTGCATACAAATTATGTTAAAATATATTTCAACATATTCACATCGAAGTAATTTTCATGTTTTTGTAACATTGTTGATTTGTCGTAACCGTAATTACAACGAGACGACGAACTCGCTAAAAAATTAAAAAGAATTTATTTGATTGTGGAGCCACCACCAAATTTTATTTTAAGGGAAAATATTTGGAAAAACTCTAACTTGAGGAAGAAATTCTAGGTTTGGGAGTCGGTTACGAATAAGGAAGGTGTTAGGCACCCTACTCGCCCGTTCCAAAGAACGGTACCCTTAAACTAAGTGTGTGATTTATTTGAAAACTGTTTGATCCCTTAATAGAATAAAAATAAATAGGTTTGTATGAAAATAGTCTGACAGGACTTGATCTTACTCCTACGTATTCCCTAGTGTAATGGAAAATTCAAGGCTACGTAGCTCTGGTTCAGTTTGGCTAACTAGAGGTTTTCTTGAACCATGGATATTTGGAATGAAAGCAGAAGTTTTTTCGGAAGAATGTCTGGGCAAAGCTCAAATCGTGGTAAGCCGCGTATGAACTTGCACGAATCATAATACAAAACAGCAGAGAAGGCTGCCTGTTCGTATTATTACCCGTTTAGACGAAATTCCTAAGGGGAAAGCCGAAGTTTTAAAATAAAAATAGAAGTTTGTCGGAAAAGTGTTTGTGCAAAGTTCAAACCGTCGTAAGCCGCGTATGAACTAGCACGAATCAGAATACGGAACAGCAGAGAAGACTGCCTGTTCGTATTAAGACCTGTTTAGACGAAATTCCTAAAAGGAAACAGATGTTTGAAATGAAAACAGAGGTTTGTCGGAAAAGCGACTATGCAAAGTTCAAACCGTCGTAAGTCATGTATGAACCTGCACAAATCAGAATACGGAACATCATAGAAGACTGCCTTTTCATATTAAGACCCGTTTAGATGAAATTCCTAAAAGGAAACAGATGTTTGAAATGAAAACAAAGGTTTGTTGGGAAAGCGTCCACGCAAAGTTCAAACCATCGTAAGCCGTGTATGAACCCGCACGAATCAGAATACAGAACAACAGATAAGGTTGACTGTTCGTATTAAGACTCATTTAGACAAAATTCCTAAAAGGAAACAGATGTTTGAAATGAAAACAAAGACTTATCAATGATCTCAAAAATCCGAGAAGAAGCAAGTAAATTAAGCGAAATAAAAGATGGATCTAACCTCCATTGATGTTCCTTGTTCAATTGTCTCCAATCCAGCTTAGGTCATAAGGTGCTGAGGTAAGAATTAAGTGTTTTTTTTTTTAATTTGATTCAAGCATACACTTAACTCTTTAGGTTCAATGACTTAATCATGCATGACTTAAGCTAGACTTAGCATATAGGATGGATGCACATGGTCATGCACTCTTAGGAATTTTTTTTAAAGGAGGGCATACAGACACAAAAAAATCAGAAATAAATACATATAGAAGGATCCACACATGAAAAATAATAGCTAAACAAGGTTAAAAGAACAAGATCTACACAAGAACTTCAAGAACACAAGAGATTTTGGCACCAAAATTTGAATTCAAATCTCAGAATTTTCTTGAAGACATTTTTTGTTAGATCTGAAAAATTAAAACCAACTAATTAAAATATATGGATCATAGGAATAAAAAAAACAAGTTTGACAAAATTTAGACCAGAAATGAGCAAGTTATGCACAAATCAAACAAGCTAGGTTCATTTGCACACCAGGACAAATATGCTTCGGTAATCCGGCGATAGAAATTTTATTTCAGATCCAAATTAGACAAATAATATCATTCCAGAAACTAGAGAGAAAGAAGAAGAGAACGCAACAAAAATCACTGAAAGCGGAGATCATTTGACCAATCAAAAACAAAAATGAAAAATAGAGACGAAGATAAACCTCAAGAACACAAGAGACTTTGGCGCCAAAATTTAAATTCAAATCTCAAAATTTTTGAAAATATTTTTGGTGGATCTGAAAAATTAATACCTATCAATTGAAAGATATGGATCATAGGAATAAAAAAAAGGGTTTGACAAAAATCAGACCAGAAATGAGCAAGTTATGCACAAATAAACCAAGCTAGGTTCATTTGCGCACTAGGACGAACTCACTTCAGTAATCCGGCGATAGAAATTTCATTTAAGATCCAAATTAGAAAAATAATATCATTCCAGAAACTAGAGAGAAATAAGAAGAGAACGCAATAAAAATCACCAAAATCTAACATGATTTGACTGATCAAAAATGAAAATGAATAAAAGAGACAAAGATGAACCTCAAGAACACAAGAGATTTTGGCGCCAAAATTTGAATTCAAATCTCAGAATTTTTTTAAAATATTTTTTGGTAGATCTGAAAAATTAATACCAATCAATTGAAAGATATAGATCATAGAAATCAAACAAAACAAGTTTGACAAAAATTAAACCAGAAATGAGCAAGTTATGCACAAATCAAACAAGCTAGGTTCGTTTGCGCACCAGGATGAACTTACTTGAGTAATCAGGCAATAGAAATTTCATTTCAGATCCAAATTAGACAAATAATATCATTCTAGAAACTAGAGAGAAAAACAAAGAGAACGCAATAAAAATCACCAAAATCGGAGATCATTTGACCAATCAAAAATGAAAATGAAAAATAGAGATGAAGATGAACTCGGAAATCCGAGAAGAAGCAAGAAAATTAAGTGGAATAACAGTTGGATCTAACATCCATTTCTGTGCTCCGAATGAAACTTGATAGCACTTTGGAAGGTGATGAAGAAACTGGTTCAATGGAGGTCAAGGAGATGCTGAATGGGATGTGGAAGCAGAGAGTATCTTAGGCATCACCCCTTAGAAAATTCTCAATTCCCTTCGCATAGTGCCCCTCTCCCCTTATATATACCTATTTTTTTTTAAATTTTGGTGGGTTCTCTCCTTTTTTCCTTTTCTATTCTTCTGATTTTTCTGATTCTTTTCTTTTTTTTTTTAATTATTTATTTATTTATTTATTTGTTTATTTTGTTTTATTTTTTCCATTACATTTATTTTTATTTTTTGAACTATTTTAGACTAAATCACCTTTTGGCTAAAAGCAAAATAATTTATTTTGGGTTTTGAATCCTGAGACATAATTTGGTGTTCACATTATTCATACAATATTATGTTTTTATATCATCTTTTAGTAATGTAGTAATGAATTTCTCAAAATAACTTTAAAAGGAAGGTCTTAAAAAGAGAAGAAAAATGATAAATTTAATGTTTTAAATAAATATATTGTAATTTAATATTTTTAAATAAAAGATAAAATTAATGAATTAATATAAATTTTAATATATTATTTGTTATTATTGTAGAATAATATATAATATTCTTAATTTAAAATTATAAATTTTTCTTTTCTTAATTTTCTATTAAACAACCCTAAAATAATTTAATCAAATATGAAAAAGAAAAAAACAATATATCATATTATCTATTATCCTGTGGTAACCGTAATTACAACGAAATGACGAACTCGATAAAATTTTAGAAAAGAATTTTGTGATTGTGGAGTCGCCACCAAATTTTTATTTTGAGGGAAAATATTTGGAAAAACCCTAACTTGAGGAAGAGTTCTAAGTTTGGGAGTCGGTTACAAGTAGGGAAGGTTTTAAGCACCCTACTCACCTGTTTTGAAGAACGGTACCCTTAAACTAAGTGTGTGATTTTTATATTTTTGAAAACTATTTGATCTCTCTAAAGAGAATAGAAAATAAATAAATAGGTTTGTAGAAAATAGCCTGACAGGACTTGATCCTGCTCCTACGTATTCCCTGGTGCAATGAAAAATTCAAGGCTATGTAGTTCTGGTAAAGAGTCTTGATCTCTTTGAAAAATAGAAGAGTTTTGTAATATTAGGAAAAGCAGAAATGATCTTGGGTGGAATTGATTTAAGTATATTTATGAAATTTACGAGTTCACAGAATTCAAACCGACGTAAGCCACACTTGTATCTGCATGAATTAAAATATTTAACTGTAGAGAATGTTATCTGTTCGTATTAGAACTCGTCATGCAAATTTCAGAAAATTCAAAAATAGGCATTTTTGGACGAAATTACTTAAAACAGCGATTTCCTAAAATTCACGTGTTCACAGAATATAAACCGACGTAAGCCACTCTTGAATTTGCATGAATTAAAATATGAAATGGTAGAGAACATTACCTGCTCATATTAGAACTCATTACACAAATTTCAAAAAATTCAAAAACGGATGTTTTTGAACGAAATTAGTTAAAACAACAATTTTCTAAAATCACGTGTTTGCAGAACCCAAACCAATGTAAGTTGTGCTTGAATCCGCACAAATTAAAATACAAAACGATAGAGAACACTACCCGCTCATATTAGAACTCGTTACACGAATTTCAGAAAATTTGAAAATAGGCGTTTTTGAACGAAATTAGTTAAAACAGCGATTTTCTAAAATCATATGTTCGCAGAACCCAAACCGACATAAGTCATGCTTGAATCTGCACGAATTAAAATAAAGAATGGTAGAGAACACTACCTGCTCATATCAAGAGTCATTCAGGATCCAAAGGGGCATGACACCGAGTAGGAGCATCAGGAGGCAATGGTCCATGGTCAAGGGAATTAATACTGCACTCAGGAATCCGTGCATATATTGGTCTCCTGTACAAGTGTTGAATACAGATTTTATGATCAATCATTCCAACAGCATTGCAGGTTGGTCCTGTGTCAGCCCTTACTCCACATTTAACTGAAAATACCTTTGGCACTGAAGAAGGTTCTCATAGAATTTGATATTCCCGATTGGGAACGTACAATCCATATACCAAGCAAAGATCAAGGAAACAAAGAGACAAAACCACAGCCCACTAATATTATTGACACTTCCTTAACAGAGATGGTCCTAAATTAACAATATCATCACCCTTGAACCAAATTTTGCATAGAGCAGCAAGCGAAGTTTCAATGCTCAAGGCAAGTCTAAGCCTAGTAGAAGACAACATTAATGAGGAGCCAACTATGCTATGTAACTCTGTTGCGTATCTCTAGTATAGAGTGGTGTTCTTTGGTTGGTCTCATTTCCTAAGCTTAATTTACTATACAGAAACCACTCTCAGCCTCTTCTCTTGAGCCTCCTTTTTTCTAGGCCAGTTTACTTTCCATCAAGCCTAAGGTATAAAACCTAAAACTGAAACTGATGTTGTGGCCAATCCAAGATTACTTCAACCACCTGCCTTGCTTCAAGTTGATGCTGTTACTCTTGTTGAGTCCAAAGATCTCTTTATCAATTGATTAAAGCTTACTCTCACCATCCTTTTTCTATTTTTCTACCTTTGCATTTTTTCGTAATCTTGGTATTGGAGGGACTAATCTATAGAGTCTTGTAGATCAATGTGGAGTGACTAGTTTAGGTTGTGATGTTGGGCTTTAGAGTAGATGAAGTAACAAGGCCTTGAAGCAGCTTTACTACATTAGCACCATCACCAAGAAAATACTTGGCCTTGTTAGGCTTCTTGCCTACAGTGCGGGCAAAGATCTCTAGAGCTGATGGTAATGAAGGGAATGAAACTATCCTCAAAATGCTCTTAACATGTCCTGATCAGACTTGTCATCTCTAAAGCACAACACAAAATTTGGTGGATTACTATTTTCTGATCTTTGGTTAATAGTAAGTCATCAAGTTTAAGGTTGATAGCAAGGCCACATCACTCAACAACCAAGTTGCATCAGCATTATCAAGCTCCACATAGAAACTGGACCTTAGCATCTCTTAAGCAGGAATATATTAACGGGATAGCTACGCCTGGGTGCTTGAGAAGTATCGTGACGCACGCATGGATGAACGTGGGCACCATTAACCTTTGCTTGGAACCAGCCCCCAGTGGTTATGTATTTGGGCCATTTTGACTTGGTATCATAGACACTACAACAGAAACATGCTATTCCATTACCCATAACGAGGCAAGGGTACTGCACTTTGGAAGGATGCCATCAGAGTAGGCTTTATGAGCATGTATTTAACAGGAGCAAGCATCCCCAATTTTACAAGGTCAAACGTGTCTCTAATGTCGTTGGATAGCATGCCACCTATTCATCATCCTGAGAATTAAAAGTCGGAAAAAGCAGCCTTATTTTCAGGGGCTCTTCAACATTCATTTCCGGGATCGCATCAATCGGCTTCGTTCATTGCTTATATTGCTACTCCAACCAGTTTCTATACCTCATGCAAATCGGGAGTAACCATGGTCAATTTCATTCAATATCCGCTTGATTTTCTTACCTTTACGCTGTGAGCCTCACATGCTATTAAAATAATGAACACACACGTGTCAATCTTTCCAAATAAGGCTATCTCTCTTGTGCAAGGATGATGCTACATTCGGATATACTGCCTACAGATTCAGGCCATCGCAGATTCCGCCCCGAGGGATTCGACAAAGACTATGTGAATCTTGGAAGATGGGGAAGTATTTGCACAGTATTGTATCCTCATAACCAGGCAAGAATCACAACTCGCGGGCGTTATGAATTCCAACATTCCTTCCCAATTCTATCACCATTTTCACCGTACCAAATTTCAAAGCAAGAAATAACAGGGATCGCGACTTAAGTCTATAAGAACCACGTCTCAAACACCTACCAATCATACTAACGAGCCAATTCCCGAATCTCATTACAAGATTTTGCTAGTGTTTAGACAGGTTATTGTGAGGTTCTTGATCTCAGCATAAACAACATGGATTGATGCGCAATTCTTAATTTGAGAATAAGATAAGATCGATTTTATGCAAAACTTGCAACTAACCTGTTATGGAGTCGGTGCTGGGACTTCTTCATTTGGAATCAGCAAGATTTTTCCTCTTCAACCGAAATTGCCGCCCCTTTTTGAATTCTCCAGAAGCCAGTGCCAAATCCCCTCTTTATAAGCATGAGGTCTGGAATTATTTGGGCGGGATTTCCTTTTCCTTTTCTCCCTTTTCCTATTTTGTTTTATTCCCGTTTATTTATTTAATTATTATTATTTTTTATCATTACTTTTTAATTATTTTTCATTATTTTTTTTATTTTTTTCATTATTATTATTTTTATTCTTTTGTTTTTATTATTTTTTCATTATTTTTTCTTTTTATTTTTATTTCTAGTTTATTTTCTCCCTTTTTCATCGGTTTTTTCGCTTTCTCCCTCTGTCTATTTATTCTGCTTCTTTATTTGTTTATTAAATTAATGTTAGTTTCTTGATTAATTTTACTAATTGGGAGCCTCAGACATAATTGAGTGTTTACAGTTTGCCCCTCTTTACTCATTTTCCTTCCAAATAATATGAGAAATGATTCTCTGAATTATCGTGGTAGGAAATGAGTAAAGATGTGAACACATTATGTCCGAGGCGGGCTTTTGAAGAAGTCCGAGTAGCGCTAGAAGCCTTGAGCTTAAAATGGACCTCATGGATGCCGCGGTTGAATGACATCACCGGCTTCGTGCCAGTGAGGTTTAAATATGTAAGGCTTGATGGCATAGCTTAATTAGGCTAAGTAAAATGAATAAAGGCCTGTTAGGACAGGCGTGGAATGCAATGGGATTGCCTGTTAAGACAAGAAAAGCAGAAAAGAATGGCCCATTACGACGAGCTCAGTGGAGTGAAAACGACCTATTCCTAGACAGGGAGGCGTGCGAGAACTAAAATGTAAGGTATGTACAAGGAGGCCTGACAACATAGGCCGAGGTACAAAAATCTATCTATGCTTGAGGCCTGACATCATAGGCCCAGCTGTGGGAAAACGAACTTGATGATGGCCTGACACTATAGGCCAACATGCAGAAAGAAAAGAAAAATTTGAACATGCCGGGATGTAAACTTGATGGCGGCCTGACACTATAGGCCAAAGTGCAGAAAGGAAAACTTGAAGGAGGCCTGACATCATAGGCCAAAAATGCAGAAATGTAAACTTGATGGTGGCCTGACACTATAGGCCAAAATGAAAAAAGGAAACTTGAAAGAGGGCCTGACATCATAGGCTAAAAATTGTAGAAATGTAAACTTGATGGTGGCCTAACACTATAGGCCAAAATGCAAAAAGGAAAAACTTGAAAAGGCTTGACATCATAGGCCAAAAGTTGCATAAATGTAAACTTGATGCTGGCCTGACACTATAGGCCAGAATGCACAAAGGCAAACTTGAAGGAATCCCATTGTTGACGGGAAAGAATGCAAAAAGGGGGGTCCCGCTGTTACCGGGAAGAATGCAAATGAAATCCTGCTGTTGCCAGGATAAATGCAAACTTGCTTGACAGGAAAAGAGAACAGAATTTAAACATGAGGTCCTGTTGTTGACAGGAAAATGCAAATGAGATCCCGCTGTTGCCGGGAAGAATGCCAATGAAATCCTGCTGTTGCCAAGATAAATGCAAACCTGTTAAGACAGGCGGACTAAATTAAAACATGCTTGAGGTCCTGTTGTTGACAGGAGAATGCAAATGAAATCTCGTTGTTGCCGGGAGATGCAAATGAAATCCTACTGTTTCTAGGATAAATGCAAACCTGCGTGACAGGTGGACAGAAAATTAAACATGCTTGAAGTCCTGTTGTTGACAGGAGAATGCCAATGAGATCCCGCTGTTGCCGGGAAGATGCAAATGAAATCCTGCTGTTGCCAAGATAAATGCAAACCTCCTTGACAGGCAAAGAGAACAGAATTTAAACATGAGGTCTTGTTGTTGATAGGAAAATGCAAATGAGATCCCATTGTTACTGGGAAGATGCGAATGAAATCTTGGAAACAATGAAATCCTGTTGTTGCCAGGATAAATGCAACCCGGCTTGACGGGCAAAGAGAACAGAATTTAAACATGAGATCCTGTTATTGATAGGAAAATACAAATGAGATCCCGCTGTTGCCGGGAAGAAGCAAATGAAATCCTGCTATTGCCAGGATAAATGCAAACCTGCTTGAAAGGCAAAGAGAACAGAATTTAAACATAAGGTCCCGCTGTTGCCGGGAAGAATGCAAATGAAATCCCGCTGTTTCCAGGAAGAATGCAAATGAAATCCTGTTGTTGCCAGGATCAATGCGAAAGAAATGAAATCCTGTTGTTTCCAGGATAAATGCAAACCTGCTTAACAGGAAAAGAGAACAAAAAGATCCTGTTGTTGACAAGAATGGTGCAAAATTGCTAAGACAGGCAAAGGGAAATGAAAAGGACCTGTGAAGACAGGAAAGAAGCAAACCTTGTTAAGGGTGGCAAAGTAAAATAAC
Source organism: Canavalia ensiformis (assembly GCA_026541065.1). Classification (NCBI taxonomy): domain Eukaryota; kingdom Viridiplantae; phylum Streptophyta; class Magnoliopsida; order Fabales; family Fabaceae; genus Canavalia; species Canavalia ensiformis. The sequence goes on from JAMKYM010000434.1 coordinate 57,507, forward strand.
ATGAATCTGTTAAGATATGAAAAATGAATGACGAGAACTAAATTGTTAAGCCAGGATAAATGTAAATGGACTCCTGTTGTTGACAGGAACAATGGAAGCTTGCTACACAGGCAAAAAAGAAAAAGGTGAAAAACGACCTGTTAAGACAAATAAAGAAGGCTTGTCAAGATAGACAGGCAAATATGGAGAAGAAATGTCTTATTGAGATAGGATAACCTGTGGAGACAGGTGTGGAAATGAAAAATGACCTGTTAAGAAAGGTATCGAAGAAAGGTCATGTTGTTGAGAGGAAGGAAACGAACCTGTTTAAGATAGGCAGAAAGTGAAAATGGCCTGTTTACGACAGGCAACGCAGAGATGGCCTATTAAGATAGGTAAGGCAAGAATGATATCTGTTGGTACAGACAATGCAAAGGTGGAATGAAGGTTAACCTGTTAAGAGAGGTAAAGGAAGGTAATATGATGTGCCTTAGGAGTGCACGAGAGGGTAGAATATGGACTTCTTTGTCAGCTGCCCCGGACAACTTATTTTGAAATTTATTTTGCTTGAATTAAATAAATTGCTTATTCTACCTTGAATTTGAAGGTTTTTAAGCACTTGATAATTATTCTCTTGAAGAAGCTTGGGCAAACATTTTGCCCCAGTTTCAAAGATTCTTGAGTCTTGATTTGAGGGAACTTTGGGTAAACATTTTTCCCCGAGAAAGATTTTTGCAATCGAGAATGCCTTAACTTAGGATTTTAAATGCTTTCCCTGGAATCTCGATGGCAATGAGGATGCCCTTAACTTGAATTTTTCCAGGCTGATGTTTGCCTTGGTTTGAGTTCTTCTAAGAAATCATTTTCCCCTAGTTTTTTTTGAAATTTTCTGGAGTTGAGGAATTGAGGATTGCCCCAACTTTACTTTTAATGGGCAAGCGTTTGCCCCATTTGGGACTTGATCAAAAATTTGAGGATGACCTCAAATTAAAAATTTTGTGTGGGCAAGCATTTGCCCCAGTTTGAGCTTGACTCAGAATTTGAGGATGACCTCAAATTCAATTTTTGTGAGTAAGCATTTGCATTTTCCCCAGTTTGAGCTTGACTCAGAATTTGAGGATGACCTCAAATTGAATTTTTGTGGGCAAACGTTTGCCCCAGTTTGAGCTTAACTCAAAATTTGAGGATGACCTCAAATTGGATTTTGTGGGCAAGCGTTTGCCCCAGTTTGAACTTGTTTTTGAGGATGACCTCTAGTTAAATTTTTGTGGGCAACCGTTTGCCCCAGTTTGAAATTGATTCAGAACTTGAGGATGACCTCAAATTATATTTTGTGGGCAAGCGTTTTCCCCAGTTTGAAATTAACTCAAAATTTGAAGGTGACCTCAAATTGGATTTTTGTGTGGGCAAGCATTTGCCCCAATTTGAGCTTGACTCAAAATTTGAGGATGACCTCAAATTGAATTTTTGTGGGCAAGGTTTTGCCCCAGTTTGATTTTTTGGCGTTAAGGATTTGAGGATTGCCTCAACTTGAATTTTCTGGGCAAGTGTTTGCCCTAGTTTTAAGATCCTTGGAAATCTCTTAATTATGATTGGTTCAAGCAATTTGTCCTAACCTCAATTATTTTTGAAAAGGAGTTGTAAAATGCTTGAATGGCAAGATGCTTATGTACTGTTAGAATGAATAAAAGGATGCGATGTTTGTGATGCTTGAATAAATGCAAAAATGATGCGGTGTTCTTATTTTGATGCTTGAAATAATTATTTGATGAAACAGATGCTATGGGATGAATGCAAACCATGAAATGGTGTAAAAGTTTTTGTTTCTCTTGATTTTTTGATTTTTATGACACATCCTTCCTCGATAACCCCATAGTTGGTGTGAAAGGAATCAAGAATCAGGACGAGCTGGATTGACTTAAATTCGGTGTTTTGGTCAATCTCAAAATTTTCTTTTGTGAGGATCTTTGAGACCCAACAGTGGTCAGTATCATTGAGTAAGACACACACTTTTTTTTTTGTAGTTGCATTATGGCTGGTAGGAGGATGAATCTTTGGGAAATAATCCTATTGTGTTGCAACGATCGAAGATTCATCCGACTTGTCATGACTTTTCAAAATTAGTCTTTTTATTTTTTTCATTTTCCACCTTTCTTTTGGCATGTGTGCACTATTCAAAAAGTGATTCCGATGGTTCTTTGGAAAGAAATAGAGAAGATTTGCAAAAGATGTTTGAGGTAGTGTACTTGAAAAGAAAGGATGATGAAAGATGTGGGTTCGATTGCCCAAATGGCACCTTTTGATGAAAAATGCCAATGGTGCTTTTTATAATCTTGATTGTCAAATTAAATCAAACTCGATAAATGACAAAAATTTGCCCTAGTTTTAGGAAGATATGAGATGTAGAAATATCATGTTGTCTTAGGATTCCTGGATTGACCTTACTTTTGCCTGGGTTGTTCCTTTGAGTTTTCAACCTAGCAGGTCTTTTGTTTTTGCCCTAACTTTTGCCTAGGTCGTCTTTACGGGTTTCAACCCAGCTTCGCCTTGATGTGCTAATTTTTTCCTGGTCGTTAGGATTTCTAATCTAGCTTGAGGTTCTTATTCGATTGTGCCCTAACTTTTTCTTGGGTCGTCTTTGAGGATTGTCGACCTAGTGGACTTTTGATTGATCGTGCCCTAACTTTTGCCTAGGCCGCCCTTTGAGGATTTTCGACCTAGCAGGCTCTGTTTTGATCCTGATTTTGCCTGAATTGTTTTTGTGATCCAACAAGACTTTTTCTGATCCTACCTTTGTTGATTTAATCTTTTGAACTTGAATCCTGCTTTTGCCTGGATTATTTATGGGTTTTAATCCAGCAGGTTTCACTTCTTCTTGAATTTTGGATTTTAACCCTAATTTTGCCTGGATTATTCTTGACTTTAATCCAGTGGGGTTTCTTTTCTTTTTATTGAATTTTGCATGGTCAGATATTGATCTTGTCTGCATTACTTTGATTTCCAATTCAGCGGATCTTATTTTGCCTCCCTAATTTTGCCTAGATTTGAACTTTATTCCAGCGGGATATTTTCCTTGACTTTAGGATCACAATGGGTAGTCCATTTGGAACCCCTGGTTGGATTCTACTTTTTTTTTTCTGCTTCCTCATTTGGTTTTTCTTTGAGCTTGATTAATCAGATGTTCAAAATTATTTATTACAGCACTGACATTGTCACCAACAGGTATCTTTTTGTTTAGGAAGAAGCGAGTTGAATGACGAAAAAGGAATGGTAAAATTTGAAAAGTAAAGCCAACAATGTGAGGCACGTGCTTAAGAAACATGAAAAATGTAATTTTTGTATTTATTCATTGATATTTCTTTACAAAAGATTGACTTTGAAAAGTACAACAACTTTTGGATGAATATCCTCAATCTCAACTTGCACGAAGCAACCCGTTGTGTCGCTTCCTCGCTTTTTTCAATGGTTGATGGCTCGTGATTCCTGAACGGTGTTTTGTAAGAGATAAGCCTCCCAAAAAATCCAGCCATTTCATGCTGATCGTGCTTTTACTTTTTCTATTTCAGCGCTAGGCAATTCTCGCTGAATGGCCAATGAATCCCTAATGGTAACAAAGATCCGGCATTCGTGATCATACCATTTAGGATATGAAGTGACTTCTTGAGGTTTCAGAGGATAGAAAATCAACGAGTTTGAATTAGGCTTAGGTAGAATCTCGGTGGTAGGAGATTGAATAAGGTTGAACTGGATAGGCTTCTTCTCCTTTTTAGCCTTTGGTTGGTATTTAGGCTCACGGTTGTGTTTGGAGCATTATGGTGTCGATGGTCGAATTGTAGGATAGTCGTGCAGGGAGGGTATGGTGTTTGGTATGTGGCGGTAATGTGAGGGTATGGTATGTAGGGCATAGTAATGGTGCAGGGTCGGTAACCAACCGGACCATAAGGTGCCATCTCGTGAAGTGTATTGGCCTTGACCGAGAAGCCATATTTGTGGTCCGCTCGTTCTTCTTTTAGATCCACTAACCGTTGGATCGCATCTCATAGGCTGGCATGGACAATCCTCTCGCTACAAGCGTGCCACCTTCAAATCTTTTCTCCACGATGACGACATCGAGAAGCTTGCGGTCATACTTGTCACCATCTTGTCACAGAAAGGATCTTGAGTGTCAATCCAACGTCTTTGCCGACCATCTCTTTTTCGGATAGAGGAGGTTGTACTCCGAGCCAGGCCAACTCCCATCTTCGAGAGCGTATCTTGCTTGAGTCTAAATCTCCCCTTTTTGGCCATATTTTGGAGCCGAAGGTTCCTGGGACCATCTCCATGTTGTATTAGTATTGTTTCATAAAAGGCATCAGCTAGTCCCTATGAGCGAATGTGAGTCATTTAACACAGTTAACGGCCTGATTAAAGGCATGCCTGAAAAAATGGACAAGCATATAAATCAAGGCATGCAGAGACATCTTCTGCTAAAGACATGGCAGGTGGCTCTTTGGGCAGCTAGTTCCTTGATACTTTTCAAATTCAGAACTTGAATTTGGGAGGATTACCACATCCGGGAACCAGCCACGCATCGATGCGTCTCGCAGCCGTAGCCCTCCTCAATGGATCGATCCGTCCTCTAGGATTTTCCACTTTTCTGTCCTCCTTGAAGGATGGTTTGGGTATCCTCGGGCATATGGTGAGGTTGAGAAGATGGTATGTACACAGGGTGAGGCCCTTCGGTGAACATAGGGTGCGTTCCCCCAATGACGGCTTGGTAAGCTTATGAGATGGTGTTTGGAGGTAGGTTATGTGTTTGGGTTTGTGTTTGGGCTTGTGTTTGGGTTTGTGTATGTGCATGCCCATGAGGAAACCCATAATGAACCCCTTCGGTTTGCGGAGGCATGGCTAATGGCGACGGGTTTTATGGAGTGAAGCAAGGAGGATATGTTGGGTCAATTGGTTCTCCCGGTAGAGATTCCCTTGCCTCTTTCTGTTTAGACAATTGGATGACTTCCATTAGTTTGGCCATATGCTCCTTTAGTGTTTTGACCTCATTTCTTAGCTCCTCATTTTGCCTTTCCAGCTCATCCATGACTCCTGACTGTGATCGGGTCCTATAAGGATGTCGAGGAAGTTGTCTTTCTCCAATCTTTCTGTTAAAGTTAAAAATTAATTTTTGAGAAATAATTTGGAATGTAAAGGTCATGCATGGTACAGATGCTGATGTAATGACGAATGTGTGGAATGATTTTTTGAAATCTTTTTCTTTGATGATAAATTTATGGATGAATAAGTGTATGAATGCATGCATGCTATGTACAAATAACTAAAGATTTGAACATTTTGAGAAGAATTGAGTGATTTAATTTTTTTGTCCTTGATTTCTTTACAATTTTGTATTTTTTATGAATTTTGGTATATTTATTGTGCTAGAAAAAACCTTTATTTTTATTTGAAAATCTTTTTAGTTTTTACTAAAATTTTTCTAGAAACCATTCTTTAGGTTTTCGAAATTTCATTTTCTCTCCTATTGAATCTTTTTATATTTTCAGAAATTATTTTTCTCTAATTTTTCCTAGAAGTTTCTATTTTTATTGATTTTTATTTGTTTGGATTTTTCCTTCTTTGCTTGATTTTTTTATTTTTGATTTTCTGTATTTCCCCCAATCTCAGATCTCATCTCCCCTCTGCTATCTTCGATGATTCTGTTAACTTGAGCTTGTGAATAGTATATGAGCCATGTATCATGAAAGGGGTGTGTGCCCTCCTTGTCTTCCATGTGGGCTACCTGTCCTAAGGGTCTAGGGCTTTTAATGCATGAACCTCTCATAAGGTGGTTTGTAATCCTGGGGTGTAGAGGTTACTAGAGCCAAGTTCCAGTTTGTAATGCTTGCCACAACAGCAGAAAAAGCTAACAGTTGCAGGGCATTAGAAATAGGACGCACTCTAGTTGGGATTTTCGTGATAGTCAAACAGGACGTAAGCCCCAAAGTGACACCACTAGATCCCTCTAGTCCTAGGTAGCACTTAGACCTGAGTATATGGCCTCACTCATGATCGAATGCATATGCAATGTGTGGAGGGTACACAAATATTTGGGATACCTGCAATTGGGGAAATCGTACAGATATATATAGCAATTTATTGTTTGTCTATCCTAGGGTTGAATAACGAATAAACAAGCAGCAATAGATAGATAAGAAGATAAATGAATCGTGCAACGAATAAATCGTGTAAATAAACAGGAAAAGGATCAATATAACACACACTCAATTGAACGGGCTTGACTCTCTAAAGTTCCCTAGTGGAGTCGCCATCTGTCGCAACCGTAATTCTGACGAGACGACGAACTCACTAAAATTTTAAAAGGAATTTAATTGATAATGTGGAGTCGCCACCAAATTTTTATTTAAGGGTAAAAGATTTGGAAAAACCCTAACTCGAGGATGAGATTTAGGTTCGGGAGTCGGTTACGAGTGGGGAAGGTGTTAGGCACCCTGCTCGCCCGTTCCGAAGAACGGTACCCTTAAACTAAGTGTGTGATTATTGAATAATGTTTGATCCCTTAGTTAATTTGAAAATAAATAACTTGATGGAGGTTAGCCTGACAGGACTTGCTCCTGCTCCTACGTATTCCCCGGTGAAATAGGAAACTCAAGGCTTACGTAGTTCTGGTTTGATTTGAAGGCTTGACCTTCGAAAGGTGTTTGAATTGAAAGGCGAGTGCATTGTTGCTTTCTTGAAAACATTTTAAGGGTGCAATCCCAATCCACATATGCACAGGGCCCAAGACAACTACGGCTGCACTTGGACCCATACGAATCTGTAAACAACGAACAACAGAAAAAGTCACCAGTTCGCTTTTAGAGCTCGTTGCGTGAGATTGAGGGATGCAAAATAAATTTTTTATTTATTTTAAAAAGGGAAGAGCAATCCCAATCCACATATGCACAGGGCTGAAGACAACTACGACTGCCCTTGGACCCATACGATTCTCTAAACAACGAATAGAAGAAAAAGCTACCAGTTCGCTTTTAGAGCTCGTCGCATGAAATTGAGGAATGCAAAATGAAGTTTTTATCTATTTTAAGAAATGGAAGAGCAATCTCAATCCACATATGCACAGGGCCCAAGACAACTACTACTGCACTTGGACCCATACGATTCTCTAAACAACGAACAACAGAAAAAGCTACCAGTTCATTTTTAGAGCTCGTTGCGTGAGATTAAGGAATGAAAAAATGAGTTTTCATTTGTTTGGAACTATTGGAGGTGCGGGGGGCTTAACCAGACTTTCGGGAAGATTTAGGGGTCAAATCGTAAATGTGGGAAATATTGGGGCCGAATTGTAAAAATGGGAAATATAGGGGTCTAAGTGTAATTTTGAAGAGTGCAGGGGCTTAATCGTAATTTTGAAGAATTTGGGGGCTTAATTGTAGTTTCTGGAAGTACAAGGGCAAATTTGTAATTTTTGGAGGTAAGGGTGCTTAGTTGCAATTTTGAAGAATTTGAAGGGCCTAATTGTAATTTTGGAGAGTTATGGGGGCTTAGCCTGTAATTTGGAATTTGTATGGACTTATTGGCAATTTTGAAGAGTGCAGGGTATTAATTGAAATTGCTACTAGGCCCCTCTCCCCATTAATGCACCCGTTGGGTTATTAGTATCAGGGCCTTTACCACTTTATGCAGAGGCAGGCTTCTCTTGTTCGGATATCCTGACGCGAGGCCCATACGTCTATGAGGGGAGGGATTTTGGAAGCGTGAACGGTGATGTAAAGAAGAAGCAATATGCACGAGGATGGTGGTCTTCGTGTGGTCGGAGGAAGCTCGCGGTTGAGCTCGTGCTTATACGGCGAACGTCCATCTTGCATGGGAGTGCATGTGGTCCTAAATACCGAAACGAACGTCCACTCTTAGCCAATTTTCCTCCGTTAACATCACAAGCAATAACAACTTTTTAGGCCCCGGATACAGATCTCCAACTAGTTCCCCCATTGTAGTTATGGATTCTGTGAACCAATCAATATCAACAATGCATGTAATTACCCACTTGTTGTGATCGCTTGAGAAAACTGGTCCTTTTGCATGCCTAACCGAGAATATACCTATTGGAGCTTGCACAGATTAAAGACCACCATATATAAATGATGCACCCCTTGTTTGCACATGGAGTTGTAAGCCTTTAAAATACCCATGACGCCCTCAAAGCTGAGTCTTGTACGCCTAGGAGCGTCCAACTTGATCAACCTTGAGCATTACGGGTCGATTGCAAAAGACCATTATCTGTAATCCTCTCACCCAAAGGCCGATCACTGTGGATATTCCTCCACGAAAGAGAATCACCGTGAACCATCGAATGTATAGACTTGCACACTGTTTCAACGAGAAGAAGATCAGATGAACTGAGATAAGCAGGGCATAACCCGAAGCCAGGTGAAGGAGCTCCTTTGAGCGGGAATATATTAACGGGATAGCTAGGCCTGGGTGCTTGAGAAGTCTCGTGACGCACGCATGGATGAACATGGGCACCATTAACCTTTGCTTGGAACCAGCCCCCAGTGGTTATGTATTTGGGCCATTTTGACTTGGTATCATAGACACTACAACAGAAACATGCTATTCCATTACCCATAACGAGGCAAGGGTACTGCACTTTGGAGGGATGCCATCAGAGTAGGCTTTATGAGCGTGTATTTAACAGGAGCAAGCATCCCCGATTTTACAAGGTCAAACGTGTCTCTAATGCTGTTGGATAGCGCGCCACCTATTCATCATCCTGATAATTAAAAGTCAGAAAAAGCAGCCTTATTTTCAGGGGCTCTTCGACATTCATTTCCGGGATCGCATTAATCGGCTTCGTTCATTGCTTATATTGCTACTCCAACCAGTTTCTATACCTCATGCAAATCGGGAGTAACCATGGTCAAGTTCGTTCAATATCCGCTTGATTTTCTTACCTTTACACTGTGAGCCTCACATGCTATTAAAATAATGAACACACACGTGTCAATCTTTCCAAATAAGGCTATCTCTCTTGTGCAAGGATGACGCTACATTCGGATATACTGCCTAGAGATTCAGGCCATCGCAGATTCCGCCCTAAGGGATTCGGCAAAGACTATGTGAATCTTGGAGGATGGGGAAGTATTTGCACAATATTGTATCCTCATAACCAAGCAAGAATCACAACTCGCGAGCCTTATGAATTCCAACATTCCTTCCCAATTCTATCACCATTTTCACCGTACCAAATTTCAAAGCAAGAAATAACAGGGATCGCGACTTAAGTCTATAAGAACCACGTCTCAAACACCTACCGATCATACTAACGAGCCAATTCCCGAATCTCATTACAGGATTTTGCTAATGTTTAGACAGGTTATTGTGAGGTTCTTGATCTTAGCATAAACAACATGGATTGATGCGCAATTCTTGATTTGAGAATAAGATAAGATCGATTTTATGCAAAACTTGCAACTAACCTGTTATGGAGTCGGTGCTAGGACTTCTTCGTTTGGAATCAGCAAGATTTTTCCTCTTCAACCGAAATTACCGCCCCTTTTTGAATTCTCCAGAAGCCAGGCCAAGATTCTCCCCCGAAAGAAAAAAGGCCCCTAATCCAGTGCCAAATCCCCTCTTTATAGGCACGAGGTCTGGAATTATTTGGGCGGGATTTCCTTTTCCTTTTCTCCCTTTTCCTATTTTATTTTATTCCCGTTTATTTATTTAATTATTATTTTTTTTAATTCTTTTCATTTTTTTCATTATTTTCATTATTATTATTTTTTATTCTTTTGTTTTTATTATTTTTTCATTATTTTTTCTTTTTATTTTTATATCTAGTTTATTTTCTCCCTTTTTCATCAGTTTTTTCGCTTTCGCTTCTGTCTATTTATTCTGCTTCTTTATATGTTTATTAAATTAATGTTAGTTTCTTGATTAATTTTACTAATTGGGAGCCTCGGACATAATTGAGTGTTTACAGTTTGCCCCTCTTTACTCATTTTCCTTCCACATAATATGAGAAATGATTCTCTGAATTATCGTGGTAGGAAATGAGTAAAAGATGTGAACACATTATGTCCGAGGCGTTTTTTGAAGAATCAGGGAAGTAACAAGGAAACCTTGAGCTTAAATGGACCTCATGGGCCCGAGGATGGTTGAATGACATCACCGACCGTGCAAAGTGAGGTTTAAATATGTAAGGCTTGATGGCATAGCTTAATTAGGCTAAGTAAAATGAATAAAGGCCCGAGATTGTGCGTGGAATGCGATGGGATTGACTGTTAGGACAAGAAAAGCATAAAAGAATGGCCCATTACGACGAGCTCAGTGGAGTGAAAGCGACCTATTCTAGACAGGGAGGCGAGAACTAAAATGTAAGGTATGTACAAGAGAGGATACAACATAGCCGAGGTACAAAAATCTATCTATGCTTGAGGCCCCGACATCATAGGCGCAGGGGGAAACGAACTTGATGATGGCTTGGATTTATAGACCAACATGCAGAAAGAAAAGAAAATTTTGAACATGCTGGGATGTAAACTTGATGGCAGCCTGACACTATAGGCCAAAGTGCAGAAAGGAAAACTTGAAGGAGGCCTGACATCATAGGCCAAAAATGCAGAAATGTAAACTTGATCGTGGCCTGACACTATAGGCCAAAATGCAAAAAGGAAAACTTGAAAGAGGCTTGACATCATAGGCTAAAAATTGCAGAAATGTAAACTTGATGGTGGCCTAAGAACTATAGCCAAAAAAAAAGGAAACTTGAAAGAGGCTTGACATCATAGGCCAAAAATGAAATGTAAACTTGATATGGTCTGACACTAAGGCCGAATGCAAAAAAGGAAAAACTTGAGATGAATCAGATTCATTGAGCGTAAAAGAATGCAAAAAGGGGTCGTTACTGTGAAGAATGCAATGAAATTTATCATTACAGGATAAATGCAAACTTGCTTGACGGGGAAAAGACGAGAATTTAAATACGAGGTCCTTGTTGTGAGAAAATGCAAATGAGATCCAAGGTTTAAAGAATGCCAATGAAATCCTGCTGTTGCCAGGATAAATGCAAACGTGTTAAGACAGGCGGACTAAATTAAAACATGCTTAAGGTCCTGTTGTTGACAGGAGAATGCAAATGAAATCTTGCATTGTTTTAGGAGATGCAAATGAAATCTCATTTTGCTAGGATAAATGCAAACCCTCGCTTGACAGGTGGACAGAAAATTAAACATGCTTGAAGTCCTGTTGTTGACAGGAGAATGCCAATGAGATCCCGCTGTTGCCGGGAAGATGCAAATGAAATCCTGCTGTTGCCAGGATAAATGCAAACCTGCTTAACAAGTAAATAGAACAGAATTTAAACATGAGGTCCTGTTGTTGACAGGAAAATGCAAATAAGATCCCATTGTTACCAGGAAGATGCGAATGAAATCCTGGAAACAATGAAATCCTGTTGTTGCCAGGATAAATGCAAACCTGCTTGACGGGCAAAGAGAACAGAATTTAAACATGAGGTCGTGTTGTTGACAGAAAAATGCAAATGAGATCCCGCTGTTGCCGGGAAGATGCAAATGAAATCCTGTTGTTGCCAGGATAAATGCAAACCTGCTTGACAGGAAAAGAGAACAGAATTTAAACATAAGGTCCCGTTGTTGCCGGGAAGAATGCAAATGAAATCCTGTTGTTGCTAGGATGAATGCAAACCTGTTAAGACAGGTGGACAGAATTTAAACATGCTTAGGGTCCTGTTGTTGACAGGAGGATGCAAATGAGGTCCCGGTGTTGCCGGGAAGATGCAAATGAAATCCTGCTGTTGCCAGGATAAATGCAAACCTGTTAAGACAGGTGGACAGAATTTAAACATGCTTGGGGTCCTGTTGTTGACAGGAGGATGCAAATGAGGTCCCGCTGTTGCCAGGAAGAATGCAAATGAAATCCTGTTGTTGCCAGGATCAATGCGAAAGAAATGAAATCTTGTTGTTTCCAGGATAAATGCAAACCTTCTTGACAGGAAAAGAGAACAAAAAGATCCTGTTGTTGACAAGAATGGTGCAAAATTTCTAAGATGGGCAAAGGGAAATGAAAAGGACCTGTGAAGACAGGAAAGAAGCAAACCTTGTTAAGGGCGGCAAAGTAAAATAACATGAATCTGTTAAGATATGAAAAATGAATGACGAGAACTAAATTGTTAAGCCAGGATAAATGTAAATGGACTCCTGTTGTTGACAGGAACAATGCAAGCTTGCTACACAGGCAAAAAAGAAAAAGGTGAAAACCTGTCAAGACAGGCAGAAGGAAAGTGAAAATTTTTGTTAAGACAGATAAAGAAGGCTTGTCAAGATAGACAGGCAAATATGGAGAAGAAATGTCTTGTTGAGACAGGATAACCCGTGGAGACAGGTGATGAAATGAAAAATGACCTGTTAAGACAGGTATCGAAGAAAGGTCATGTTTGAGAGGAAGGAAACGAACCTTGTTTAAGATAGGCGAAAGTGAAAATGGCCTGTTTACGACAGGCAACGCATAGATGGCCTATTAAGATAGGCAAGGCAAGAATGATATCTGTTGGTACAGACAAAGCAAAGGTGGAATGAAGGTTAACCTTTTAAGACACGTAAAGGAAAGTAATATGATGTGCCTTAGGTGTGCACGGGAGGGTAGAATATGGACTTCTTTGTCAGCTACCCCGGACAACTTATTTTGAAATTTATTTTGCTTGAATTAAATAAATTGCTTATTCTACCTTGAATTTGATGGTTTTTAAGCAGTTGATAATTATTCTCTTGAAGAAGCTTGGGCAAACATTTTGCCCCGGTTTAGAAGATTCTTGAGTCTTGCTTTGAGGGAACTTTGGGAAAACATTTTGCCCCAGTTGGAAGATTTTTTACAATCGAGGAATGCCTTAACTTGAGGGGATTTTGGGCAAGCGTTTGCCCCAGCTTGAATCTCGATGGCAATGAGGATCCCCTTAACTTGAAATTTTCCAGGCTGATGATTGCCTTGGTTTGAGTTCTTCTAAGCAATCATTTGCCCCTAGTTTTTTTTGAAATTTTCTGGAGTTGAGGAATTGAGGATTGCCCCAACTTTACTTTTTATGGGCAAGCGTTTGCCCCAGTTTGGACTTGATCCAAAATTTGAGGATGACCTCAAATTAAAATTTTTGTGTGGGCAAGCATTTGCCCCAGTTTGAGCTTGACTCAGAACTTGAGGATGACCTCAAATTCAATTTTTGTGGGTAAGCATTTGCATTTTTCCCAGTTTGAGCTTGACTCAGAATTTGAGGAATACCTCAAATTGAATTTTTGTGGGCAAACGTTTGATCCAGTTTGAGCTTGACTCAAAATTTGAGGATGACCTCAAATTGGATTTTGTGGGCAAGCGTTTGCCCCAGTTTGAACTTGTTTTTGAGGATGACCTCAAATTAAATTTTTGTGGGCAACTGTTTGCCCCAGTTTGAAATTGATTCAGAATTTGAGGATGACCTCAAATTAAATTTTGTGGGCAAGCGTTTTTCCCAGTTTGAAATTGACTCAAAATTTGAAGGTGACCTCAAATTGGATTTTTGTGTGGGCAAGCATTTGCCCCAGTTTGAGCTTGACTCAAAATTTGAGGATGACCTCAAATTGAAATTTTGTGGGCAAGGGTTTGCCCCAATTTGATTTTTTGGCCTTAAGGAATTGAGGATTGCCTCAACTTGAATTTTCTGGGCAAGTGTTTGCCCTTGTTTTAAGATCCTCAGACTTAATTATGATTGGTTCGAGCAATTTGTCCAAATCTCAATTATTTTTAAAAAGGAGTTGTAAAATGCTTGAATGGCAAGATGCTTATGTACTGTTAGAATGAATAAAAGGATGCGATGTTTGTGATGCTTGAATAAATGCAAAACTATTATGCTTTTATATCCTCCCATAATAGTGAAGTAATAAATTTCTTAAAAATAGTCTTAAAAAATTCTTTGAAGAAAGAGTAAGAAAACAATAAATTTTATGTTTTAAGTGAAGATTTTTTAATTTTAATTTTTTATAATTTCTTTTTAAATAATTCTTAAAATATTTTGATTTAATCATATACATTTGGATGAAAGATAATATATAATATATTTTTTTATTTTCTTTATTTGATTAAACTATTTGGATTGTCTAGCAGAAAATTAAAAAAAAAGTAAGATTAAAAATTTAAATTAAGAATATTATATATTATTTTAAAATAATAATAATAATAAATAAATAATACCTTAAAGTTGTATTAATTTATTATTTTTAACTTTTATTAAAAATATTAAATGTAAATATATTTATTTAAAATATAAAACTTACTATTTTATTATATTTCTTTAAAATTATTTTTAAGACTATTTTTAAGAAATTTATTACTTCATTATCAAGAGAGGATATAAAAACATGATATTTTATGAATCAATATTGCAAAGACATAAAAATTACATGAAGTGAGGATGTTGAAACATATTTTAACCATTTCATTTGTATAAAAAAATTTATCCTTTTAGCATTGATGTTGATAATGGAAATCATTTAAAAAATTAATAATTTTTAATATATGTAAAAGTTTTAATATAGTTTATTATTTATTTAGGATCATGTATAATTTGATCATATATATATTTGGATGATAGATAATATAATATTTTTTTCATTTATATATTTCATTAAACTATTCAAATGATAGTTTAGAAGAAAGTTAAAAAAGAAAAATTTATAATTTTAAATTAAGAATATTATAAATTATTTTACAATAATAATAAATAATTATTACGCTAAAGTTGTATTAATTTATATATTTTTATTCTTAATTTAAAAATATTATATTAAAATATCTTTATTTAAAACATAAGATTTATTGTTTTCTTACTCTTTCTTTAAAATCTTTTTCAAATATTATTTTTAAAAAATGTATTATTTGATTATTGAGAGAGGATATAAAAACATGATATTTTATGAATCAACCATATTGCAAAGACATAAAAATTACTTGAAAGTAAGAATGTTGAAACATATTTTAACCACTTCATTTATATTAAAAAAAGTTATCCATTTAGTATTGATTAAAAAATGTAATATTTTAAAATAGCTTATTATTTATGTGGGATCTTATATGATTTGATCGTATATATTTATATAATAGATAAAATAATATATTTTATTAATTTTTATATTTGATTAATCTAGTTTAAATATTATTTATCAAGTAATAAAAAATAAATTATTTTATAATTTTAAATTAAGAATAATACATATTATTTTATAATAATAACAAATATTAATTTATTATATTTGTGATTATTTATACATATTAAATTAAAATGTGTTTATTTAAAATTAAAAAATTTATCATTTTTTGTCTCTTTTTAAGACCTTCCTTTTAAAAGTATTTTTAATAAATTCATTACATCATTATTAAGAGAGGATACAAAGACATATCATTGTACGAATGAACAACATTACAAAGTTATGAAAATTATTTACGATCTTTTATAATTTGATTGTATAAATTTAAGTATTAGATAATATTTTATTATTATATATACTTTATTAAACTATTTTAAGATTGTTTAAAAGGTAATAAAAAAATAAATCAAATATTACTATTTTAAATTTATAATATTATATTTTAATATAATAAGAATAAATAATTAATATATCTAAATTCATATTAATTTTTTATTTTTGTATTTTATTTACAAATATTAAATTAACCTTAATTTATTTTAAAAATATATTTTAGTTTTTTTCTCTTTTATAAGGCCTTCCTTTAAAATTTATTTATCAGAAATTTATTACTTCATTATTAAGAGATGATGTAAAAAAAAAAAGAACATTTTATTGATCAACTTTGTTACAAAAGCATGAAAAATTACTTGAAAATGTGAATGTTGAAAAATATGTTAACCACATCATTTGAAAAAAAAATTCTCATTTTAGCATTTGTGTAGAATGGAAATTGTTTAAAAAATTAATATTTTTTAAATAAACGTAAAATTTTAGAATATCTTATGATTTATTTACAATCTTATGTTATTTGATTGTATACATTTAGGTAATAGATAATATAATATATTTTATTAGTGTATATATTTGATTAAATTATTTTAAAGATTATTTACAAGGAAATAAAAAATAAAAAGTAAATTTTTTTAATAGATGATGTAAAACACATAATATTTTATTGATCAACTTTGTTGCAAAAGCATGAAATTACTTGAAAATGGGGATGTTGAAACATATGTTAACCACATTCTTTGGAAAAAAAAATTTCATTTTAGCATTGGCGTAGATAATGGAAATCATTTAAAAAATTAATATTTTTTTAATTAATGTAAAATTTTAGAATATCTTATGATTTATTTATTTAGTATCTTATATGATTTGATCGTATACATTTAGATAATAGATAATATAATATATTTTATTCTTGTATATATTTGATTATATTATTTTAAAGATCGTTTGTAAGGAAGTAAAAAAATTAGAATTTAAAATTAAGAATATTATATATTATTTTATTCTAATAAAAAATAATTTTTATATCAAAATTTATATTAATTTATTATTTTTCTTTTATTTACAAATTTTAAATTAAACTATATTTTTTAAAACAAAAAAAATATTGTATTTTTCTCACTTTTTAAGACCTTCCTTTTAAAATTATTTTTTAAAAATTCATTCTTTGAGAATATTAAAACATAATATTGTATGAATCAACAACGTTACAAAGATATGGAAATTACTTTGAGTTGCAAATGTTGAAAAAATTTAACAACTAAAAAATAAATTTTGTTTTCAGTTTTTAATTTTAGTTTTTAGTTTTTAAAAGTTGTTGTAAAAGCAAATCAAATCATTTTATTATATAAATTTATTATAAATTCATAAAAAAATATATATAAATAAAAATTAATTTAAAAATTAAATTATATTAAAATAACACAAATTTAAAATTTTAAAAAATAATAAATTAAATATTATTATTATTATGACAAAAAAATAGTGATAGTGATAGCGGTGAAGATAATAATAATATTTACGAGATAATGGTGGTGGTGTAATAGTTATAATATAAAAAATATTATATAATTATATAAATTTATATTTTATATATTATTTGATTATTATTATTTAAGATAAATAATTTTATATGTTATTATTATAGTATTTTTATATTATTCAATATTTATTTTACATATAAATAATATATATTATAAATAGTTATATAATATAACCATATATTATAATATTATAAATTTAACATAATTTATATATCAAATAACATTATTTATTTTTTAATACATAAAAATTAGATAAATAAAATTCACCAAAAATTAAATTATTTTAAAATAATATAAAATAAATATTTATTATGGTGATAATGATAATTGTGATGATGGACCTGATGATGCTGGTTGTGACGGTGATGGTGGTCATAATTTAAAAATATTATATAATCATACAGTTTTATATTTTATATATTATTTGATAATCAATATATAAAATAAATAGTATTATGTATCATTTTTATAATATTTTTATATTATTTAAAATTTATTTTACATAAAATAATATATACTATATTATAAATTTATATAAGATAAAATTATACTATAATAATATAAATTAAATATAATTTTCATATATCAAATATTATCATTCATATGCGAATCAATAAAAATAGATAAATAATTAAATTCTTTTAAAATAAAAAAAAATTAAAAGTAAATTTTAAAATTAAAAGTTCACAATTGTAAAGTTTATAAAATTAAAAGTTCATTAAAACACGTGGGTTAGAGTTATTCCATGGATTTAATTTTTTATTCTTCAAATTTTTTCTCTTTTTCAAAAAAAAAATTTCTCCACTTTATTTTTCTTTATTTAAATAAAATAGAGATGAAAAGTTAAAATAAGTAAGAAAATTTAGAAAGAAATTTTAGAGATAAAGAGTCAAATATATTTAAAAAATAAAAAAAATAAAAGTATAAAAATTTTGAGAAAAAATTGAGAGAAAAAGATAAAAGTTAGAGAAAAATAAAATTATAGAAACAAATAAAAAATATTTAGTTAAAGATAAAAAATTTAAAAAAATAGATTAAAGAATATTTATCCATTGCATGTTCCTCTTTCAAATAGTTCTATATTATTTTTAGTGGTTCAAGGGTGATTATTTCAGCTAAAATTATTTGTGAAACATTAAAAAATTCACATGTTTTTATCTTGGAATGTGCAAAAATATGAAAACTACTTGAAAGTAAAAATGTTGAAACACATTTCAACCACTTTCTTTGTATAAAGAAAAAATTATCCTTTTAGTATTGATTTAGATAATGGAAATCATTTTATAAATTAGTATTCTTTTAATACATATCAAATTTTAGTATAGCTTATGATTCATTTAGGATCTAATATGATAATATATATTTACGTAATAGGTAGTATAATATATTTTATTATTTAAATATTTAATTAAACTATTTTAAACGAAAAAAAGGAAAAATTTATAGTTTTAAATGAAAAATATTATATAATATTTTATAATGTTAACAAATAATTAGTATATCAAATTTATAATTTTTTATTTTATTTACAAATATTAAATTAAAATAAAAAATTTATCATTTTTTCCACTAATTTTAAGACCATCCACTTAAAACTAATTTTGAGAAATTTACTGTTTCATTATTAAGAGAGGATACAAAAACAAAATGTTGTTTGAATCAACAATGTTACAAAGACGTAAAAATTACTTGTAAATGGTAAAGATGTTGAAATATTTTTAAAAGCATCATTTGTATGCAAAAAAAAAATATAGCATCCTTTTATCATTGATATATATGATGGAAATCACTTCAAAAATTAAATTTTTTTAAATCAATGTATATATAATCAAATCATATAAGATTCTAAATAAATTATAAGCTATTCTAAATTTTACATCAACTAAAAAATAATTTTTAAATAATTTTCATTATCTACATTAATGTTAAAAGCCTAATTTTTTTATACAAATGAAGTGGTTAAAATATGTTTCAACTTCTTTACTTTCAAGTAATTTTTATGTTTTGCAATATAATTGATTCTTAAAATGTCATGTTTTTCAATCCTCTTTTAATAATGAAATAATAATTTTTTAAAAAATATACTTAAAAAAAAGTTTTTAAAGAAAGAGTAAAAAAATAATAAATTTTATCTTTTAAATAAATATAATTTATTTTAACATTTTTAATAAAAGATAAAAAGAATAAATTAATGTAACTTTAACTTATTCTTTATTTATTATTGTTGTAAAACAATTTATAATATTTTTAATTTAAAATTATGAATTATAAATTTTTAATTTTGTTCTAAACAATTCTACAAAATTGTTTAATCAAATATATAAAATAAAAAATATATATTATATTATCCATCACCTAAATATATATGATCAAATTGTATAAAATCCTAAATAAATGATAAATTATCTTAAAATATTACATCTATTAAAAAATTATTAATTTTTAAATGATTTCCATAATTTATATAAATTCTAAAAGGACACTATGTTTTTTTTTAATACAAATGATGTGGTTAAAAAATATTTCAACACATCAACTGCAAATAATTTTCATGTCTTTATAATGTTGTTCATTCATACAATGTAATATCTTTATATCCTCTCTTATTAATGATGTAATGAATTTTTTAAAAATACTTTTAAAAGGAAGGTCTTAAAAGAGACAAAAAAATGATAAATTTTTTTTTAAATAAACACATTTTAATTTAATATTTGTAAATAATCAAAAAAATAATAAATTAATATAAATTTTGATATATTAATTATTTGTTATTCTTATAAAATAATATGTGTTATTCTTAATTTAAAATTATAAAATTTTATTTATTTTTATTACCTTATAAATAATATTTAAACTAGATTAATCAAATATAAAAAATAATAAAATATATTATTTTATCTATTATATAAATATATACGATCAAATCATATAAGATCCCACATAAATAATAAACTATTCTAAAAAGTAAAAAAATAATAAACCTTATATTTTATATAAAAATATTTTAATATAATATTTTTAAATTAACGATAAAATTACATAATTAATACAACTTTAGTGTAATAATTATTTATTATGATTGTAAAATAGTTTATAATATTCTTAATTTAAAATTATAATTTTTTTAACTTTATTCTAAACTATCCTGTGAATAGTTTAATTAAATATATAAATGAAAAAAATTATATTATCTATCATCCAAATATATATGATTAAATTATATTTGGTTCTAAATAAATAATAAGTTATATTAAAAATTTTACATATATTAAAAAATTATTAATTTTTTAAATGATTTCCATTATCAACATCAATGCTAGAAGGATAAATTTTTTATACAAATGAAGTGGTTAAAATATGTTTCAACATCCTCACTTCAATTAATTTTCATGTCTTTGTCATATTTTTTATTCATAAAATGTCATGTTTTTATATCCTCTCTTAATAATGAAGTAATAAATTTCTTAAAAATGATTTTAAAGAAAGATAATAAAATAGTAAGTTTTATATTTAAATAAATATATTTAAATTTAATATTTTTATTAATAAAAGATAAAAAATAATAAATTAATACAACTTTAAGGTATTATTTATTTATTATTATTATTGTAAAATAATACATAATATTCTTAATTTAAAGTTATGATCTTACTTTTTTTTAACTTTCTGTTAGACAATCCAAATAGTTTAATCAAATAAAGAAAATAAAAAAACATATAATATTATCTATCATTCAAATGTATATGATTAAATCAAATAAGATCCTAAATAAATCATAAGCTATTTTTAAACTTTATATTTATTAAAAAATATTAATTTTTTTAAATAATTTCTATTATCTATATTAATGCTAAAAAGATACTACTTGTTTTTCTTTTTTTTGCATACAAATGATGTTGTTAAACATTATTTCAACATATTCACATCAAAGTAATTTTCATGTTTTTGTAACATTGTTGATTCATACAATGTTATGTTTTTATATCATCTCTTAACAATGTAGTAATGAATTTCTCAAAAATAGCTTTAGAAGGAAAGTCTTAAAAAGAGAGAAAAATGATAAATTTAATGTTTTAAATAAATATCTTATAATTTAATATTTTTAAATAAAAGATAATATTAGTAAATTAATATAAATTTTGATATATTAATTATTTGTTATTATTGTAGAATAATATATAATATTCTTAATTTTAAATTATAAATTTTTATTTTCTTAATTTTTTTTAAACAACCCTAAAATAGTTTAATTAAATATGAAAAAGAAAAAAAAAATATCATATTATCTATCACCCTGTCATAACGGTAGTTATAACGAAATAACGAATTCATTAAAATTTTAGACAAGAATTTTGTGATCGTGAAGTCGCCACCAAATTTTTATTTTGAATAAAAATATTTAGAAAAATCCTAACTTGAGTAGGAGTTTTAAGTTCGGAAGTCAGTTACGAGTTAGTTATGATAATATAAAATTCTTTATATCATAACCACCACCACCTCCAAAACTAGTACCATCACCATAATTATCATTGTCACCATAATAATATTAATTTATTTTTTATTATTTTAAAATAATTTAATTTTTGGTTAATTTTTTATTTATGCAGTTTTTATATATTAAAAAATAAATAATTTTATTTGATATATAAATTATATTAAATTTATAATATTATAATATATTTTTATATTATATAACTATTTATAATATATATTATTTATATGTAAAACAAATATTGAATAATATAAAAATATTATAATAAACATATAAAATTATTTATCTTAAATAATAATAATCAAATAATATATAAAATATAAATTTATATAATTATATAATATTTTTTATATTATAACCATCACATTACCTCTATTATCTTATAAACATTATTATTATTCTCTCTGCTATCACTATCACCATTCTTGTCATAATAATAAAAATATTTAATTTATTATTTTTTTAAAATTTAAATTTGTGTTATTTTAATATAATTTAATCTTTAAATTAATATTTTAATTTATATATTTTTTTATAAATTTATATAATAGAGTGATTTGATTTTCTTTTTACAACAACTTATAAAAACTAAAAACTAACATTGAAAATTGAAAACAAGATTGATTTTTTAGTTGTTAAAATTTTACAACATTCGCAAGCCAAAGCAATTTCCATATCTTTTCATACAATGTTATGTTTTTATACCCTCTCTTAATAATGAAGGAATGAACGTCTCAAAAATAATTTTAAAAGAAAGGTCTTAAAAAGAGAGGAAAAATGCAATAATTTTTTTTGTTTAAAAAATATAGTTTAATTTAAAATTTGTAAGTAAAAGAAAAATAGTAAATTAATATAAATTTTTATATAAAAATTATTTGTTATTAACATAAAATAATATATAATATTCTTAATTTTAAATTCTAATCTTTTTATTTTTTATTTCTTATAAAAAATATTTAAAATAATATAATCAAGTATATACAAAAATAAAATATATTATATTATCTATTACCTAAATGTATCGATCAAATCATATAAGATACTAAATAAATCATAAGGTATTCTAAAATTATACATTTATTAAAAAATATTAATTTTTTAAATGATTTCCATTATCTACACCAATGCTAAAATGAGATTTTTTTTTTTCAAATAATGTAGTTAACATATGTTTCAACATCACCATTTTCAAGTAATTTTCATGCTTTTGCACAAAGTTGATCAATAAAATATTGTATTTTTTTACATCATCTCTTATTAATAAAGTAATAAATTTCTCATAAATAGATTTCAAAGAAAGGCCTATAAAAAAGGAAAAAAAAAACTAAAATATATCTTTTAATATATATTAAGGTTAATTTAATATTGGTAAATAAAATATAAAAATAAAAAATTAATATAAATTTTGATATATTAATTATTTATTATTATTATATTAAAATATAATATTATAAATTTAAAATTGTAATATTTTATTTATCTTTTTATTACCTTTTAAATAATCCTTAAAATAGTTTAATAAAATATATATAATAATAAAATATTATCTAATACTTTAATATATACAATCAAATTATAAAAAAATTATAAATAAATTATAAACTATTTTTAAACTTTATATCTATTAAAAAATTAACTTTCTAAATTATTTTCATTATCTATATCATTGCTAAAAGATATTATGTATTTTTTTTTATACAAATACTATTGTTAAAAAATATTTCAACATCTCCACCTCCAAACAATTTTAATGTCTTAGTAAAATTAATGATTCATATAATGTTATGTTTTTATATCCTCTCTTAATAACAAAGTAATAAATTTCTCATAAATAGTTATAAAAGGATAGTCTTAAAAAAAATTAAAATATATTT
Organism: Canavalia ensiformis; assembly: GCA_026541065.1. Classification (NCBI taxonomy): domain Eukaryota; kingdom Viridiplantae; phylum Streptophyta; class Magnoliopsida; order Fabales; family Fabaceae; genus Canavalia; species Canavalia ensiformis. Next base: position 80,899 of record JAMKYM010000434.1, read on the forward strand.
TGTTTTAAATAAATATAATTTAATTTAATATTTTAAATAAAATACAAAAATAATAAATTAATATAAAATTTGATATATTTATTATTATTATTATTATTATTATTATGTTATAATATATAATATTCTTAATTTCAAATTATAAATTTTCATTATTTTTTATTTTCTTATAAACAATTTTTAAAATAGTTTAATCAAATATATAAAGGAATAAAATATTATTATATTATCTATTACCTAAATATATAAGTATCAACTCATTTAAGATTTTAAGTAAACCGTAAACTATTTCAAATGTTAAATCTATTAAAATATATTAATTTGTTAAACAACTTTTACCATTTATATAAATTCGGTAAGGATACTATATGTTTTTTGGGATACAATTGATGTTTTTAAAAATATTTCAACATTTTCACCTCCAAGCAAATTTCTTATTATAATATTGTTAATTCGAACAATGTTATATTTTTATATTGTTTCTTAATAATGAAGTAATGAATTTTTCAAACAAAATTTTAAAAGGAATGTCTTAAAATAAAGAGGAAAAAAAAAATAAAATATATATTTTTTAAATAAATATGTTAATTTAATATTTGTAAATAAAGCCCAAAAATTATAAGTTACAAAAATTTTGATATATCAATTATTTATTATTATATTATTATTATAATATATAATGTTCTTAATTTAAAATTATAAATTTTTATTTATTTTTTATTTCCTTCTAAACAATCTTTAAAATAGTTTAATCAAATATATAAAATAATAAAAAATATAATATTTTATCAATTATTTAAATATATACAATCAAATCATATATGATCCTAAATAAATAATAAGCTCTTTTAAAATTTTAAATTTATTAAAAAATATTAATCTTTTAAAGGATATTAATTATCTACATTAATTCTAAAAGGATCATTCTTTTTATACAAATGAAATGGTTAAAATATGTTTCAACTCCTTCACTTTCAAGTAATTTTTATATCTTTGCAATATAATTGATTCTAAGATGTTTATTTTTCAATCCTCTTTTAATATTGAAATAATAAATTTTTAAAATTATTCTTAAAAAAGTTTTTAAAGAAATAGTAAGAAAACAATAAATTTTATCTTTTAAATAAATATAATTTAATTTAATATTTTAATAAAATATAAAAATAATAAATTAATATAACTTTAACTTTTATTTATTTATTATTGTTGTAAAACAATTATAATATTCTTAATTTAAAATTATTAATTTTTTTTTTAATTTTCTTCTAAATAATTCTACAAATTGTTTAATCAAATATATAAAAGAATATATATATATATATATATATATATATATATTATATTATCCATCATCCAAATATATATGGTCAAAAATCCTAAATAAATGATAAATTATCTTAAAATATTACATCTATTAAAAAAATATAAGTTTTTAAATAATTTCCATCATCTATATAAATTTAAAAGGATAATATATTTTTTAATACAAATGATGTGATTAAAAAATATTTCAACACATCAAGTCCAAGCAATTTGTGTGTCTTTATAATATTGTTCATTCATACAATGTTATATCTTTATATCCTTTCTTAGTAATGATGTAATGAATTTTTTAAAAATACTTTTTTAAAGGAAGGTTTTAAAAGAGATAAAAAATAAATTTTTGTTTTAAATAAACATATTTTTATTTAATATATGTAAATAATGACAAACATAATAAATTAATATAAATTTTGATTTTTTAATAATTTTTTATTATTATAAAATAATATATATTATTCTTAAATTAAAATTAGAAGTTTTTTATTTTCTTATAAATAATCTTTAAAATAGTTTAATCAAATATATAAAATAATAAAATATATTATATTATCTATTTTCCTAAATATATACAATCAAATCATGTAAGATTATAAATAAATAATAACCTATTCAAAAATTTTACCTCTATTAAAAAATTCTTAAATTTTAAATAATTTTCATTATATACATCAGAGCTAAAAGTAAAATTTTCATTATACAAATAATGTGGTTCAAATATGTTTCAATATCCTCACACTCAAATAAATTTTCTATCTTTTCAATATAGTTGATTTGTAAAATTCTATGTTTTTATATTGATAAGGAAGTAATACATTTCTCAAAAATAATCTAAAAAAAAAATTTGAAAAAAAGAATAAAAAAATATTAAATTTTATGTTTTAAATAAATATATTTTAATTTAATATTTTAACTAAAAGATAAAAAATAATAATTTATTATAACTTAAACCTATTAATATTTTATTAATTTAAAATTTTAATATATTTTTATTTTCTTGTAAACAATCCTTCAAATAGTTTAATCAAATATAATAAAAAAACAAAATATATTATATTAGCTATCACCCAAATATATATGATAAAATTATATAATATCTTAAATAAATTATAAATTATCTTAAAATTTTATATTTATTAAAAAGATATTATTTAAAAATAATTTTCATCATCTATATCAATGCTTAAAGAATATTACGTTTTTTCTCGTACAAATGATGAAGTTAAAAAATATTATATTTGTATATTTTTTCATTGATTTTTTTAAAAATAGTTTTAAAAGGAATATTTTCATTGCCATCATCACCATCTCAAAAGGTGGTAAGGTAGATTGAAGGGGCGGAAGAGTCCTTAGAGCTCTCAATATTGAGCTGTATCCGATTGTGTGAGTGAGAGAACAACCATGTTGAATAGCTTAAGCTACTCTTTTGCCATGTTCTCCGTTTAAGTTCACGTAGATGCTGATCGGTGATAGAATAAAAAATGAATTGTCGTCATTGCTGGGTGTGGTTGATGCTACCTCGTCGATGTTTATCTGCAAGTCAGATTCGTCTCTTGGCCAAGGAGAGTTGTTCGGGTCCCTAGAGATTTGAGAAAGAGTCGGAAATGTCCAAGGAGGGCCATGCAGGAGCCATGCAAGCTCGGGCACGTGTTCACAGCCTATGAAGAGCAGACAGGCACGGACTCAGCCTTTGTATCACAAAATTATCGAGATCCCCATTTCCTCTGAAACAAGCCATGGCTCAGGGTCATGGTCTTTACACTGACGTTGGCAGAAAACCCAGGGATCTGCTGCTCAAAGGCTACCACAGGGATCAGAGGCTCATCACCACCGCCTACTCACACATTGGGGTTGCTATAACATCATCAGTAACCAGGAAAGGTGAACTATTTATGGCCGATGTTAACACCCAGTTGAAGAACAAAGACATCACTACTGATATCGAGGTCGATACTAATTCTAATCTCTTCACAACTATCACCATCAATGAGCCTGCCCCTGGTCTGGAGGCTATCTTTAACTTCAAAGCTCCTGACCAAAGGTCTGGAAGTGTGGAACTCCAGTACCTGCATGACTATACTGGAATAAGCACCAACGTCGGATCGACGGAAAACCCAATTGGTAACTTTTCTGGTATTGTAGGGACCAATGTGCTTGCTTTTGGTGCTGATGTTTCTTTTGACACCAAAATCAGAGAGTTAACAAATCCAATGATAGATTGAGCTTCACAAAAGATGACTTCATTGCCTCATTGACTCTGAATGATAAAGGTGGTGCTCCGAATGCTACATATTACCCTGTAATTAATCCCTCGACCAACGCTATTGTTGACGTTGAGATGACTCATAGATCCTCAACTAAAGATGACACCCGCACTCTCGGTGCCCAACATGCGTTTGGATCCATTGACCACAGTGGAGGCTCGTGTCAACAACTTTGGTAAGGCGAGTGGCGTCCCAAATCGATCTCCACCATTTCGAGTGAGGTAGGCACCAAAGCCATTGAAAAGAGTGCTAAGGTTGGGTTGGGCTTGGTTCCCAAACCCTGAGAATTTTGATCCATCCTGGACAAAGGATTGAAGTAGGCGTTAGGAGGCATATCATCCGTCAAACAATCGGCTTCATGAAGTAGGTCCCCCGTTCGAGTAAGAAATGTTCATGTGTATAAACATTAAATGAAAGAGTATTAGAAGCGGGCCTCCTATCTAAACCATGCAACGCACGTCCCATAATTTAAGGCTTAAAGGAAATATGCGAATCCATAAATCATGTTTGAACTGAATGCATGGCTGGATATTTAGCTATTAGCTACAAATTTTGGACCTCTGAATGTATCTTCACATGCGGACATAGGCATGAGCCATATAGAAGGAGCGGAACTACCCACGACGTTTGGTCATCCTCCAAGATTGAGGCAGCTTTGTAGGGATATTAGTGAAGCCCTAGTACCAGAAATCAAACCCCGTAAGTGAAGGACAAGGGCTGGTCTTGAGTTCTACGTGGAATGGGAGACACACATGCAGTCGCACTTTTCAGCATGAGGCCGTACCAGCACAGATTCTTTAAAATGCTAAATAAATACCCACTCCTAGAAAAACATCATGTTTAGCCAGCAAAATTATATTCTATGGCCCACACAATATTATAATTGGCTAGACACAGGGACCACATAAAAGGCTTGGGACATTGCATACATACTTCCTTTACCGATTTGTCATCAAAGAGGTACGGGGACGTAAGAGAGTAGCTGGGGAGATTGGATCGAGCGAAATTCTTCTACCTTATTTTGATGCTTTCATGAGTCCGGATCATGTGGCTAGGTGATGATGGGCCGAAGTGCATTGCCACCTCCATGAGCCCGAATCAAGGACTTGCCAATATTCCTCGTAGGAGTCCGAGTTCGCACCAAAATTTTTGAAATACTATTATTATTATTTTTATTATTATTATTATTATTATTATTATTATTTATTTATTTATTTTTTTTATTTTAATTATTATTATTTTAATTATTTTATTTTATTTTTTCTATTGCCACTTCCGGTTATTCTCCTTGTTGGAATTAAGTTCTAATACGGTCAAATCTAACCCTCTTTTAAACTTAATTTTCTTTTTTTTTTCTTCTATCGTTTGGAGACAAGTCTTCCGTTTCGGGTAGGGTATAATTCTTTCATTAAAAGTTTGAATCAAGATTATTTTGGTTCTTTATTGGGTCAAGCCCAACTTTTCTGAAATCAAATTTCTTTAATTCTAGGTCAAGCCCAATCTCCATTGGTTTTATTGCTCCGCCAAGTAAACTGTTTTAACAACCCCAAGCCTTACACGACGAGTCTCGAATACCAACTGGTAGCTCTTTCTACTGTTTGGTGTTTAAGAACTTGTAGGGACCCCTGTACAGCCTTAGTTGTCAGGGATCCCGTGCATACGTGGGCCTCGAAAGGAATTTCCAAATAATAAAATTCATTTCCTAAAAAACTCTTGGTTTCACACTACAAGTCTTGAATGCTAACTGGTAACTCTTTCTACTGTTCGGTGTTTAAGAACATGTAGGGATCCCTATACAGCCTTAGTTGTCTGGGAACCTGTCCACACGTGGGTCTTGAAAATTTTCTACAAAATTCTTGGTTTCACGCGACGGGTCCTAAAATACTAACTGGTAGCTTTTTCTAATGTTCGGTATTTAGAAACTCGTATAAATCCCCGTACAGCCGTAGTTGTCTGGGATCTTGTGCATATGTGGGCCTCGAAAAGCCTTTCAAATAAAATTGCTATCCACAAAATTCTTGGTTTCACGTGATGAGTCTCAAATACCAACTAATAGCTCTTCCTACTGTTCGGTGTCCGGAAGCTTGTAAGGGCCCCTGTGCAACCGTAGTTGTTTGGGATCTTGTACGTCCGTGAGATAAAAAAGAATGTGCAAACACCAACGCTGTTTTTTTTTTAAGATTTATCTTCCAAAATTCTCTTAAGAACCCTGAGTTTCCCATTGCACCTGGGAATACGTAGGAGTGGGATCAAGTCTTGTCAGGCTTTTTCTTGTACAAACTTATTTACCTTTGGGATCAAAACTATTTTCAAAATGTTCAAAATCACACACTCAATTTAAGGGTACCGTTTCTCGGAACGGGTGAGTGAGGTGCCTAACACCTCCCCCACTTGTAATCGACTCCCAAACTTCGAATCTCATCCTCAAGTTAGGGTTTTTCCAGATCTTTTTCCTTAAATAAAAATTTGATGGTGACTCTACAAATTCGAAACGGAATGCTTTTCAAATTTTAACGAGTTCGTTATTGCGTTGCAATTACGGTTGCAACATTCACCAACTAGTTTTAATGTATTTGTAACATCATTGATTCAAAAGATGTTATATTTTTATATCTTTGATTAATAATAAAGTAATGAATTTCCCAAAAAATGGATGGTCTTAAAAAGAGAGGAATCACCAACTAGTTTTAATGTATTTGTAACATCATTGATTCAAAAGATGTTATATTTTTATATCTTTGATTAATAATGAAGTAATGAATTTTCCAAAAAATGGATGGTCTTAAAAAGAGAGGAAAAAAATAATTTTTTAAATAAATATATTTTAATTTAATATTGGTAAATAAAAGACCAAAATAATAAATTATTTCATGTTTTGATATATGAATTACTTTTTAATATTATTGAATAATATATAATATTTTTAATTTAAAATTTTATTTATTTTTTACTTTCTAAATAATGTTTAAAATAGTTTAATCAAATATATAAAATAATAATATGTATTATACTACCTATTAGGTAAATATATATGATGAAATCATATAAGATGCTAAATAAATTATAAGCTATACCCAATTTTGATGTTTGTGAAAAAATATTAATTTTCTAATTATTACTATTGTTTATATTAACGTTAAACGAAAAATTTTTCTTTACACAAATGAAATGGTTAAAATTTGTTTCAACATTCTCACAAGTGATTTTCATGCATTTGCAATATAATTGATTCATAAAATGACATGTTTTTATATCCTCCCTTTGTGATAAAGTGATGAATTTTTCAAAAATAGTCTTAAAAGAAAGATTTTAAAGAATTAGGAAGAATATACTAAATTTTTTGTTTTAAATAAAAATATTTTAATTTAATAATTTTAAATAAAATATAAAAATAATAATTAGTATAACTTCAACATATTAATTATTTATTATGATTGTAAAATAATATATAATATTCTTAATTTGAAATAATAAATTTTTGTTTTTTAATTTTGTTTCTAAACAATCCTTAAAATAGTTTAATCAAACATATACAAGAAAAAAAGAAAATTATAATATCTATCATCCAAATATATAATGATCTTAAATAAATCATAAGTTATCTTAAAATTATAGATTTATTAATAAGATATTATCTTTAAAATAAATTTTAACATATATATATCAACGATAATAGGATACTATCTATTTTTTTTCATACAAATGATGTTATTAAAAAATATTTCAACATCTTCACCAACAAGTAATTTTAATATCTTTATAACATTGTTAATTAATTTTTTTTTATATTTTTATATCCTCAATTAATAATGAAGTCATGAATTTCTTAAAAAATGGATGGTCTTAAAAATAGAGAAAAAAATAATAAATTTTTTGTTTTAAATAAATATATTTTAATTTAATATTTGTAAATAAAAACAAAAATAATAAATTTTGATGTATAATTTTTTTTAATATTTTTATATTGTTAATTTAAAATTCCAAATGTTTTCTTCTAAATAATATTTAAAATAGTTTACTCAAATATATAAAATATTAACATATATTATAGTACCTATTACGTAAATGTATACGATCATATCCTAGAAGATACTAAATTAATGATAAACTATACTAAAATTTTACATTTATTAAAAAGCTATCCTGTTAATTAATTTTCATCTTCTACATCAATGTTGAAAGGATTATTTTTTTTATACCAATAAAGTAGATAAAATGTATTTCAACATCTTCACTTTTAGATGACTTTTATGTTATTTCAAAATATTTATTAGTAAAATATTATGATTATATATCTTTTCTTGGTAAGGAAGTAATGAATTTCTCAAAATTGTCTTGAAAGAAAGATTTTAAAGAAGTAGGATGAAAGCAGTAAATTTTTTAATTTAACATTTTTAAGTAAAAGATAAAAATAATAAATTAATAAAATTTAATATATTAATTATCTATTATGATTGTAAAATAACATATAATATTCTTAATTTAAAATCATAATTTTTTTAAAATTTTCTTCTAAAAAATCATTAAAATAGTTTAATCAAATATATAAAAGAAAAAAAACATATCATATTATCTATTGTCCAAAATATATATCATCAAATCATATAAGATCTTAAATAAATCATAAATTATCTTAAAACATTACATTGATTAAAAAAATCTTAATTTTTTAAATGATTTCCACCATATATATCAACGATAAAAAAATGCTATATTTTCTTTTGCATATAAATAATTTTTTTAAAAATAATTCAACATCTTTACCAATAAGTCATTTTTATTTCTTGGTAACATTGTTTATTCAAACAACGTTATGTTTTTATATCTTCTCTTAATAACGAAGTAGTAAATTTCTCGAAACTAGTTTTAAATGGATGGTCTTAAAATTAGAGGAAAAAATGATAAATTTTTTATTTTAATTTAATATTTGTAAATAAAATAAAAAATTATAAATTTGATAGACTAATTATTTGTTAACATTATAAAATATTATATAATATTTTTCATTTAAAATTATAAATTTTTCCTTTTTTCTAAATAATGTTTAAAATAGTTTAATCAAATATTTAAATAATAAAATATATTATATTACGTAAATATATACTATCATATTAGATCCTAAATGAATCATAAGCTATACTAAAATTTGATTTGTATTAAAAGAATATTAATTTATAAAATGATTTCCATTATCTAAATCAATACAAAAAGGATAATTTTTTTTTTATACAAAGAAAGTGGTTGAAATGTGTTTCAATCCTTACTTTCAAGTAATTTCCATATTTTTGCACATTCCAAGATAAAAGTGTTTTACAAACAATTTTGGCTGAAATAATCATCCTCCAAACACTACAAATAAATAGAACTATTTGAAAGAAGAACATCCAATGGATAAATATTATTTAATCTATTTTTTAAAATTTTATACCTTTAGCTAAATATTTTTTATTTGTTTCTATAATTTTCTTCCTCTTTAATTTTATCTTTTTCTCTCAATTTTTTCTCAAAATTTCTATACTTTTATTTATTTTTTATCTTTTAAAAATATTTGACTCTTTATCTTTAAAATTTATTTCTAAATTTTCTTACTTATTTTAACTTTCATCCTTATTTTTATTTAAAAGGAGAAAAAGAAAGTAGAGAAAAAAATTATTGAAAAAGACAAAAAAAAAACTAACAGACAAAATTTGAAGAATAAAAAATTAAATTCATCAAATGGCTCCAATCCACATGTTTTAATGGATTTTTAATTTTATAAACTTTACAATTATGAACTTTTAATTTTTAAATTTTACTTTTAAAATTTTTATTTTTATTATTTTTAAAAAATTTAATTATTTATCTATTTTTATAGATTCACATATGAATGATACTATTTGATATATAAAAATTATATTTAACTTAAATTATTATAATATAATTTTATATCATATAAATTATTTTATATAAAGTAAATATTAAATAATATAAAAATATTATAAAAATGATATATAAAACAATTTATCTTTATATATTGATTATCAAATAAAATATAAAATATAAAACTATATGATTATATAATAATTTTTATATTATCATCATCATCACCATCATAACCAGCACCATCATCACAATTATCGTTATCATAATAATAATAATAATAATAATAATAATAATAATTTATTTTTTATTATTTTAAAATAATTTAATTTTTAGTTAATTTTTTATTTATCTAATTTTTATATATTAAAAAATAAATAATTTTATTTGATATATAAATTATATTAAATTTATAATATTATATTATATAACTTTTTATAATATATATTTTTTATATGTAAAGTAAATATTGAATAATATAAAAATATTATAATAATAACATATAAAATTATTTATCTTAAATAATAAAAATAAAATAATATATAAAATATATATTTATATAATTATAAAATATTTTTTAAATTAGAACCATCACACCACTACTATTATCTTATAAACATTATTATTGTTCTCATTGCTATTACTATCACCATTCTTGTCATAATAATAATAATAATATTTAATTTATTATTTTTAAAAATTTTAAATTTGTGTTATTTTAATATAATTTAATTTTTAAATTAATATTTTTATTTATATACTTTTTTATGAATTTATAATAAATTTATATAATGGAGTGATTTGATTTGCTTTTACAACAACTTCTAAAAATTAAAAACTAAAATTGAAAACTGAAAACAAAATTGATTTTTTAATTGTTAAAATTTTTCAACATTTGCAACTCAAAGCAATTTATTCATATACAATGTTATGTTTTCATATCTTCCATTAATAATAAGATAATGAACTTCTCAAAAGTAGTTTTAAAAAGAAACTCTTAAAAAAAAGATGAAAAATGATAATTTTTTAAAATAAACATATTTTAATTTTATACTTTTAAATAAAAGTCAAAAAGAATAAAGAAATATAAATTTTGATATATTAATTATTTGTTATTATTAAAAAATAAAATATATTATTCTTAATTTAAAATTATAATTTTTGTAATTTTTTATTTCCTTCTAAACAATCTTTCAAATAGTTTAATCAAATGTAAAATAATAAAATATTATTATATTATCCATTAACTAAGTATATTCAACCAAATTATATAATATCCTAAATAAATCATAAGCTCTTCTAAATTTTATATCTATTAAAAAAATATTAATGTCTTAAACGATTTTTATTATCTACATTAATGCTGCAAAGATAATTTTTTTATACAAATGAAGTGGTTAAAATATCTTTCAACATTCCTACTTTTAAGTAATTCTTATGTCTTTGAATATAGTTGATTCTTTCAACATTTCATGTTTTTATATCCTCTCTTCATAATGAAGTAATAAACTTTTCAAAAATAACATTAAAAAAATATTTTAAAAAAAAGTTAGAAAACAGTTAATTTTATGTTTTAAATAAATATATTTTAAATAAAAGATAAAAAATAATAAATTAATATATCATAACATATAAATTATTTATTATTATTGAAAATATATAATATTACTGTTTTTAAATTATAAATTTTTTATCTTTTTTAATTTTCTTGAAAACAATCTTTCAAATAGTTTAATCAAATTTATAAAAGAAAATAAACATATTATATCATGACCTAAATATATATGATTAAATCATATAAAATTATAAATAAACAATAAGTTATCTTAAAACTTTACATCTATTAATAAATATTATTTTTAAAATAATTCTCATTATATTTATCAAAGTTAAAACGATAGTATTTTTTTTTACATACAAATGATGTGGTTAAAATATATTTCAACATATTCATCTCCAAGTAATTTTCATGTCTTTGTAACGTTGTTGAATCACACAATGTTATGTTTTTATATAATCTATTAATAATAAAGCAATGAATTCTTCAAAAATAAATTGAAAGGAAAGGTCTTAAAAAGGAAGGAAAAATATGACAATTTTTTTTTGTTTTAAATAACTATATTTTAATTTAATAGTTGTAATTAAAAGGTAAAAATAATAAATTAATATAAATTTTAATATTTAATTATATTTTATTATTATAACATTATATATATTATTCTTATATTAAAATTATAAGTTTTTTTTATTTTCTTCTAAATAATATTAAAAATAGTTTAATCAAATATATAAAATAATAAAATATATTATATTATCTATTATCCTAAATATATATATGATTAAGGGTTCTAAATAAATAATAACCTATTCAAAATTTTTGCATTTATTAAAAAAAATCACCAATTTGAAATGATTTCCATTATATACATCAAAGTTAAAAGTAAAATTTTTATTATACAAATGATGTGGTTAAAATATGTTTCAATATCCTCACACTCAAATAAATTTTCTATCTTTGCAATATAGTTGATTTATAAAATTCTATGCTTTTATATCCTCGCTTGATAAGAAAGTAATAAATTTCTCAAAAATAATCTTAAAAAAAAATTTGAAAGAAAGAGTAAGAAAATAATAAATTTTATGTTTTAAATACTTATATTTTAATTTAATATTTTTAACTAAAATATAAAAATAATAATTTATTAGAACTTAAATCTATTAATATTTTATTAATTTAAAATTTTAATATTTTTTTATTTTCTTGTAAACAATCCTTCAAATAGTTTAATCAAATATAATAAAGAAACAAAATATGTTATCATAGCTATCACCCAAATATATATGATAAAATTATATAATATCCTAAAAAGTTATAAACTATCTTAAAACTATACATTTATTAAAAAATATTAATTTTTTAAAATAACTTTCATCATCTATATCAATGCTTGAAGGGTAGTATGTTTTTACTCATATAAATGATGAGGTTAAAAAATATTTCAATATATTTATCTTCAAGAAATTTTCATATCTTTCTAATGATTCATATAATATTATGTTTTTATTCTCCCTTAATAATGAAGTAATTAATTTTTCAAAAATAATTTTAAAAGGAAAGTCTTTAAAAGAGAAGAAAAATAGGATAATTTTTTTTCAATAAATAAATTTTAAGTTAATATTTGAAAAAAAAGGCCAAAACAATAAATTAATATAAATTTTTATATATTAAATATTTTTATTATTATAAAAAAATATATTTTTTAATTTAAAATTTAATTTTTTTTTATTTATTTCTAAACAGACTTTAAAATAGCTTAGTTAAATATATATAAAAATAAAATATATTATATTATCTATTACTTAAATATATACGATCAAATCATATAAGATCCTAAATATATAATAAGCTATTTTAAAACTTTACATCTATTAAAAAATATTAATTTTTAAATTATTTCCATTGTCTACATAAATTTAAAAAGATAATTCTTTTATACAAATTGAAAGGTTAAATATGTTTCAACATCCTCATTTTCAAGTAATTTTCATGTCTTCACATTCACAATAGAGTTATTCATAAAGTGTCATATTTTTTATCCTTTCTTGATATGAAATAATAAATTTTTGAAAAAATATCTTAAAAAATGTTTTTTAAAGAAAGAGTAACAAAATAATAAAATTTATGTTTTAAATCAATATATTTTAATTTAATATTTTTAAATAAAAGATTAAAGAAAATAAACTAAAAAAACTTTAACGTATTAATTATTTATTATTATTGTAAAATAATATATAATATTCTAAATTTAAAATTATAAATTTTTATTTTTTAATTTTTTTAAAGAATCTTTCAAATAATTTAATCAAATATATAAAAAAAATTATATTATCGATTAGCCAAATATATATGATCAAATTATATAAGATCCTAATTAAATCATAAACTATCTTAAAACTCTAGATCTATTAAAAAAATATTAATTTTTTAAATGATATTCATCATCCATCAATGCTAAAAGAATAGTATTTTTTTTTACACATAAATGATGTGGTAAAAAATATTTAAATATATTCACCTTTATGTAATTTCTATGTATTTGTAACACTTGATTCATACAATGTTATATTTTTATATCCTCTATTAATAATGAAGTTATGAATGTCTAAAAATTAGATTTAAAAGGAAAGTCTTAAAAAAAAGGAAAAAATAATAATTTTGTTGGTTTTAAATAAATACATTTTAATTTAATGTTCTAAAAATTAAAACAATAAAAAATTATTATATATTTTGATATATTAATTATTTTTTATTATTATAAAATAATATATATTATTTGTAATTTAAAATTATAAATTTTTCTTTATTTTTTATTTTCTTCTAAACAATTTTTAAAATAGTTTAATCAAATAAATAAAATAATATTATATTATCAATTACCTACATATATATATGATCAAATCATATAAGATTCTAAATAAATTATAAGATATTCTAAATTTTACATCTACTAAAAAAAATAATTTTTTAATTAATTTCAATTATTTTCATTAATGTTAAAAGCCTAATTTTTTTTATACAAATGAAGTTGTTAAAATATGTTTCAACTTCCTCATTTTCAAGTAATTTTTATATCTTTGCAATATAACTGATTCTTAAATGTCATGTTTTTCAACATGACAAGAACTCCACATAGAAACTGGACCTTAGCATCTCCTTATGTCCAGCGAAACAACATAGCTATTCAAGGCCAATGCACAAGATGCAGACTGTGATAATGAATAGTGTTAGCACTAAATACAAGAACACCACCTTTGGGGGAAGGCACCACAAGAAGCTTGCATGCATCATGGGAGGAAACTAATAATTGACTAAAGTGGGTGCTTCTTCAAAGTTGTGTTGATATTAAGTGCTGATATCATGCAAGTATGATGCTTCCTTAAGACCTGCCCAGCCCAAATAAGCTCGTGCTCATGCACCATCAGATTCAATATAGCCATGAACAGATGTAAAATCTTTTACATGTCTCATATCCAAGTCACGCAAGTTTATCAGATAAGATGACTTAATACGAGCAATAACTGCATCTTCTTTATTTTCAGCAGATGTCAAGTGCTCCATGACATTGCTCTGGCCGTTTGCTCCATATTTACTTCATTAGGTTTTAACGTATTAATTGTTTATTATTAATGTAAAAATAATATATAATACTCTTAATTTAAAATTATGAATTTTAATTTTTACTTTTATTTTAAAGAATCCAAATAATTTAATAAAATATATAAAATAAAAGAAAATATTATATTATCTATCAACCAAATATATATGATTATGTATGATCCTAAATAAATCATAAGCTATTTTAAAACTTTACATCTATTAAAAAAATATTAAATTTTCAAATGATTTTCATCATCTATCTCAATGTTAAAAGGATACTATGTTTTTTTCACATACAAATAATGTGGTTAAAAAAAATTTCAACATATTCCCCTCCAAAAAAAATAAAATAAAAAATAAAAAATTAATATAAATTTGGATTGATTAATTATTTATTATTATTATAAAATAATATATTATTCTTAATTTAAAATATAATTTTTTTTTATTTTTTATTTCCTCTTAACAATCTTTCAAATATTTTCGTCAAATATATAAAATAATAAAATATTATTTATTATCTAATGCCTAAATATATACGATCAAATCATATAAGATTCTAAATAAATCTTAAGCTATTCTTAATTTTGAATCTATTAAAAATAATTAATTTCTTAAATAATTTCCATTATTTGCATCAATGTTAAAAGCATAATATTTTTATATAAATGAAGGATTAAAATATGTTTCAACATCCTCATTTTCGAGTAATTTTCATGTCTATGCAACAAAATTTATTTATAAAATGTTATGCTTTTATATCCTCCCTTAATAGTGAAGTAATAAATTTCTTAAAAATAGTCTTAAAAAATATTTTAAAGAAAGAGTAAGAAAATAATAAATTTTATGTTTTAAGTGAAAATTTTTTAATTTTACTTTTTTATAATTTTGTTCTAAACAATTGTTAAAATATTTTGATTTAATCATATACATTTGGATGATAGATAATATAATATATTTTTTTAATTTTCTTTATTTGATTAAACTATTTGATTGTCTAGCAGAAAAGTAAAAAAAAAGTAAGATTATAACTTTAAATTAAGAATATTATATATTATTTTAAAATAATAATAATAAATAAATAATACCTTAAAGTTGTATTAATTTATTATTTTATATTTTATTAAAAATATTAAATTTCAATATATTTATTTAAAATATAAAACTTACTATTTTATTATCTTTTTTTAAAATTATTTTTAAGACTATTTTTAAGAAATTTATTACTTCGTTATGAAGAGAGGATATAAAAACATGACATTTTATGAATATAAAAACATGACATTTTATGAATCAATAATATTGCAAAGACATGAAAATTACTTGAAGTGAGGATGTTGAAACATATTTTAAGTTTTAACCATTTCATTTGTATAAAAAAAAATTATCCTTTCAACATTGACATTGATAATGGAAATCATTTAAAAAATTAATAATTTTTAACATATGTAAAAGTTTTTATATAACTTAATTGTTTATTTAGGATCATATATAATTTGATCATATATATATATATTTGGATGATAGATAATATAATATTTTTTCTCATTTATATATTTCATTAAACTATCCAAAGGATAGTTTAGAAGAAAGTTAAAAAAGAAAAAATTATAATTTTAAATTAATAATATTATAAATTATTTTATAATAATAATAAATAATTATTACGCTAAATTTGTATTAATTTATGTATTTTTATCCTTAATTTAAAAATATTATATTAAAATATCTTTATTTAAAACATAAGATTTATTGTTTTCTTACTCTTTCTTTAAAATCTTTTTTAAATATTATTTTTGAAAAATTTATTATTTGATTATTGAGAGAGGATATAAAAACATGATATTTTATGAATCAACCATATTGAAAAGACATAAAATTTACTTGAAAGTAGAAATGTTGAAACATATTTTAACCGCTTCATTTGTATAAAAAAAGTTATTCTTTTAGTATTGATTAAAAAATATAAAATTTTAGAATAACTTATTATTTATGTGGGATCTTATATGATTTGTCGTATATATTTATATAATAGATAAAATAATATTTTATTAATTTTTATATTTGATTAATCTAGTTTAAATATTATTTATCAGGTAATAAAAAAATAAAGAATTTTATAATTTTAAATTAAGAATAACACATTATTTTATAATAATAAAAATTAATTAATATATAAAAATTTATATTAATTTATTATATTTATGATTATTTATTACACATATTAAATTAAAATGTGTTTATTTAAAACAAAAAAATTTATATTTTTTATCTCTTTTTAAGACCTTCATTTTAAAAGTTTCTTTAAGAAATTCATTACATCATTACTAAGAGAAGATATAAAGACAGCATTGTATGAATGAACAACATTACAAAGATATGAAAATTATTTACGATCTTTTTATAATTTGATTGTATAAATTTAAGTATTAGATCATATTTTATTATTATATATATATTATTAAACTATTTTATCATTTTTTTAAAATATAATAAATAAATAAATAAATAAAATATTATAATTTTAAATTTATAATATTATATTTTAATATAATAATAAATAAATAATATTCTAAATTCATATTAATTTTTTATTTTTGTATTTTATTTACAAATATTAAATTAACCTTAATTTATTTAAAAAATATATTTTAGTTTTTTCCCCTCTTATAAGGTTTTTCTTTGAAATCTATTTATGAGAAATTTATTACTTCATTAGTAAGAGATGATGTAAAAAAAAAAAAAGAAGAATATTTTATTGATCAACTTTGTTGCAAAAGCATAAAAATTACTTGAAAATGAGGATGTTGAAACATATGTTAACCATATCATTTGCAAAAAAAATTCTCATTTTAGCATTGGTGTAGAATGGAAATCATTTAAAAAATTAATATTTTTTTAATAAATGTAAAATTTTAGAATATCTTATGATTTATTTACAATCTTATATGATTTAATCGTATACATTTAGGTAATAGATAATATAATATATTTTATTCTTGTATATATTTGATTAAATCATTTTAAAGATTGTTTAGAAGGAAATAAAAAATAAAAAGTAAATTTTTTAAATAGATGATGTAAAAATCATAATATTTTATTGATCAACTTTGTTGCAAAAGCATGAAAATTACTTGAAAATGGGAATGTTGAAACATATGTTAACCACATTATTTGGAAAAAATAATTCTCATTTTAGCATTGGTGTAGATAAAGGAAATTATTTAAAAAATTAATATTTTTTTATAAATATAAAATTTTAGAATACCTTATGATTTATTTACTATCTTATATAATTTGATTTAATACATTTAGATAATAGATAGTATAATATATTTTATTCTTGTATATATTTGATTAAATTATTTTAAAGATTGTTTATAAGGAAATATAAAGTAAAAAATTAGAATTTAAAATTAAGAATATTATATATTATTTTATTTTAATAAAAAATAATTTTTATATCAAAATTTATATTAATTTATTATTTTTCTTTTATTTACAAATTTTAAATTAAACTATATTTTTTAAAACAAAAAAAATTATTGTGTTTTTCCTCTCTTTTTAATACCTTCCTTTTAAAATTATTTTTTAAAATTTTATTCCTTCATTACTAAGAGAGGATATTAAAACATAATATTGTATGAATCAACAACATTACAAATATATGGAAATTGTTTTGAGTTGGAAATGTTGAAAAAATTTAACAACTAAAAAATAAATTTTGCTTTTAGTTTTCAATTTTAGTTTTTGGTTTTTAAAAGTTGTAAAAGCAAATCAAATCACTTTATTATATAAATTTATTATAAATTCATAAAAAAATATATAAATAAAAATATTAATTTAAAAATTAAATTATATTAAAATAACACAAATTTTAAAATTTTAAAAAATAATAAATTAAATATTATTATTATGACAAAAATAATGATAGTGATAGCAGTGAGAATAATAATAATGTTTACGAGATAATGATGGTGGTGTGATAGTTATAATAACAAAAATATTATATAATTATATAAATTTATATTTTATATATTATTTGATTATTAATATTTAAGATAAATAATTTTTTATGTTATTATTATAATATTTTTATATTATTAAATATTTATTTTACATATAAATAATTTATATTATAAATAGTTATATAATATGAAAATATATTATAACATTATAAATTTAACATAATTTATATATCAAATAACATTATTTATTTTTTAATATATAAAAATTTGATAAATAAAAATTAACCAAAAATTAAATTATTTTAAAATAATAAAAAGTAAATTATTATTATTATTATGGTGATAATAATAATTGTGGTTATGGTGCTGGTAAAGGTGATGATGATTATAATTTAAAAAATATTATATAATCATACAATTTTATATTTTATATATATTTTGATAATCAATATATAAGATAAATAGTTTTATATATTATTTAATATTTATTTTACATAAAATAAAATATACTATATTATAAATTTATATAAGATAAAATTATATTATAATAATATAAATTAAATATAATTTTTCTATATCAAATATTATCATTCATATGTGAATCTATAAAAATAGATAAATAATTAAATTCTTTCAAAATAATAAAAATAAAAATTTTAAAAGTAAATTTTAATATTTAAAATTCACAATTGTAAAGTTTATAAAATTAAAAGTTTATTAAAACATGTGGATTAGAGTGATTCCATGGATTTAATTTTTTATTCTCTTAATTTTTTTGTTTTTTTCGAAAAAAATTTTCTTCACTTTTTTTTTCTATATTTAAATAAAATAGGATGAAAAGTTAAAATAAGTAAAAAAATTTAGAAAGAAATTTTAGAGATAAAGAGTCAAATATATTTAAAAAATAAAAAAAATAAAAGTATAAAAATTTTGAGAAAAATATTGAGAGAGAAAAAGATAAAAATTAGAGAGGAAGAAAATTATAGAAACAAATAAAAAATATTTAGCTAAAGATAGAAAATTTTAAAAAATATATTCAAAAATATTTATCCATTGCATGTTCTTTTTTCAAACAGTTCTATATTATTTTAGTGGTTCAAGGATGATTATTTCAGCTAAAATTATTTATGAAACACTACAAAATCCAAATGTTTTTATCTTTAAATGTGCAAAAATATGAAAATTATTTAAAAATAAGGATGTTGAAACACATTTCAACCACTTTCTTTGTATAAAGAAAATATTATCCTTTTAGTATTGATTTAGATAATGGAAATCATTTTATTAATTAGTATTCTTTTAATGCATATCAAATTTTAGTATAGCTTATGATCCGTTTAGGATCTAATATATGATATAATATATTTATGTAATAGGTAGTATAATATATTTTATTATTTAAATATTTGATTAACCTATTTTAAACATTATTTATAAAAAAGGAAAAATTTATAGTTTTAAATGAAAAATATAATATAATATTTTATAATGTTAACAAATAATTAGTATATCAAATTTATAATTTTTTATTTTATTTGAAAATATTAAATTAAAATAAAAAAATTATCATTTTTCCTCTAATTTTAAGGCCATCCATTTAAAACTAATTTTGAGAAATTCACTGTTTCATTACTAAGAGAGGATATAAAAACATAATGTTGTTTGAATCTACAATGTTACAAAGACATAAAAATTATTTGTAAATGGTAAAGATTTTGAAATATTTTTAAAAACATCATTTCTATATAAAAAAAGACATAAAAATTACTTGTAAATGGTAAAGATGTTGAAATATTTTTAAAAACATCATTTGTATATAAAAAAAATATAGCATCCTTTTATCATTGATATATATGATGGAAATTACTTAAAAAATTAAGATTTTTTTAATCAATGTAATGTTTTAAAATAGCTTATGATTTATTTAGGATCTTGTATGATTTGATGATATATATTTTGGACAATAGATAATATAATATGTTATTTTATTTTATATGTTTGATTAAACTATTTTGATGATTTTTTAAAAGAAAATTAAAAAACAATTATGATTTTAAATTAAGAATATTATATGTTATTTTACAATCATAATAGATAATTAATATATTGAGTTTGATTGATTTATTATTTTTATCTTTTACTTAAAAATGTTAAATTAAAATATTTTTATTTCAAACAAAAAATTTACTACTTTCTTCTTACTTCTTTAACATTTTTTTTCCAAGATAATTTTGAAAAATTCATTATTTCCTTATTGAATAAGGATATAAAATCATAATATTTTATGAATAAACAAGTCAATTGAAAGTGAAGATGTTAAAACACATTTTAACCACTTTATTGGTATAAAGAAAAATTATGCTTTTAAATTGATGTAAATGATGGAAATTATTTAACAGATTATTTTTTAAATAAATGTAAAATTTTAGTATAGCTTGTCACTAATTTAGTATCTTTTATGATATAATCGTATACATTTACGTAATAGATATTTCAATATATTTTAATATTTTATATATTTGAGTAAACTATTTTAAATATTATTTAGAAGAAAAAATTTGGAATTTTAAATTAAAAATATAATATTTTTTGAATTAACAATGTTATAAAGACATTAAAATTACTTGTTGGTGAAGATGTTGAAATATTTGTTAACAAAATAATTTATTTGCAAAAAAATATATAGCATCCTGTTATCGTTGATATATATATGATAGAAGTTATTTAAAAGATAATATTTTTTTAATAGATGTAAAGTCTTAAGATAGCGTATGATTTTTTCAATATCATATATATTTGGATGATAGATAATATAATATACTTTTTTTTTAAGTTTGATTAAACTATTTTAAGGATTGTTTAGAAGAAAATTTATGATTTCAAATTAAGAATATTATATATTATTTCACAATCATAATATATAATTAATATGCTGAAGTTATATTAATTTATTATTTTTATATTTTATTTAAAAATATTAAATTAAAATATTTTTATTTAAAAAATTTCTGTCTTCTTCCTACTTCATTAAAATCTTTTTTTTTCAGACTATTTTTATGAAATTTATTACTTTATTATAAAGGGGATATAAAAATATGATATTCTTTGAATCAACTATGATCTTAAATAAATCATAAGCTATCTTAAAATTATACATCTATCAAAAAGATATTATATTTAAAATAAATTCTATCATATATATCAACGATAAGAGGATACTATATATTTTTTTTCATAGAAATGATGTTAAAAAATATTTCAACATCTTCACCACAAGTATATTTGAATGTATTTGTGACATTGTTAACTTTATATTTTTATATCTTCGATTAATAATGAAGTAATCAGAGATGGAAGTGAACAACGCCGTCCGACATGGCCTACAAATCATTTAAAGCCTAGTTTGGCTGGACTTGTTTAATAAATAGATAGGCTCAAGCTCCTTAAAAAGCCTTTTTAGATAAACAAGTCAGGTCCAAGCTTATAAAAAAAAGCCTATTTAACCTATTCAGGAACCTATATTATATTTATATATTTATATTTATATATTATATATTTATATTTATTTTAATATATTATATTTATATAATATTAATATATATATATATATATATATATATATATGTTTTAGGCTTATTTAATGACTTTTTTTATCTTGTAGGGCTTTAAGTTTGCAAGCCTTTTTAATCAATTATTTATATAAATTTTAAGTTTATTTATTGATTTTTTTTTTGTTAGGTAGGCTTTTAAACAGGCTTATAGATCTTATAGGCTTTAAATCAGGCCAGACCTTGATAGAAAGAAAAGAAGAAGCCAGGTAATAAGCCTAGGCTCAGGTGTCAAAATTTTTAAACAGGTCAGGCACCTAACTCGCCTCGGCCTACTTCCATCCCTAGAAGTAATGAATTTTTCAAAAAATGGATGGTCTTAAAAAGAGAGGAAAAAAAGAATAATTATTTTTAAATAAATATATTTTAATTTAATATTTGTAAATAGAAGACCAAAAATAGTAAATTATTTTAAGTTTTAATATATGAATTACTTTTTATTATTATTAAATAATATATAATATTTTTAAGTTAAAATTTAAAATTTTATTTATGTTTTACTTTCTAAATAATGTTTAAAATAGTTTAATCAAATATATGAAATAATAACATATATTATACTACCTATTAGGTAAATATATACGATGAAATCATATAAGATGCTAAATAAATTATAAGCTATACTAAAATTTGATATGTGTAAAAAAATATTAATTTTTTAATGATTACCGTTGTCTATATCAATGCTAAAAGAAAATTATTTTTTTTATACAAATGAAATGGTTAAAATATGTTTCAACATTCTCATATTCAAGTAATTTTCGTGCATTTGCAATATAGTTGATTCATAAAATAACATATTTTTATATCCTCCCTTTACGATAAAGTAATGAATTTTTCAAAAATAGTTAAAAGAAAGATTTTAAAGAGCTAGGAAGAAAATGGTAAATTTTTTGTTTTAAATAAAATATATCATACTACCTATTACGTAAATATATACTATCATATTAGATTCTAAATAAATCATAAGTTATACTAAAATTTTACATTTATTCAAAAATTAACCTGTTAAATAATTTCCTTTCCATAATCTAAATCAATGTTAAAAGGATAATTTTTCTTTATACCAATAAAGTGGTAAAAATGTTTTTCAACATCTTCACTTTCAAGTGAGTTTCATACCATTTTAAAACAGTTTATTTGTAAAATATTATAATTTTATATCCTTCCTTGATAAGGAAGTAATGAATTTTTCAAAATTGTCTTAAAAGAAAGATTTTAAAAAAATAGAAAAGAAGCATTAAATTTTTTGTTTGAAATAAAAATATCTTAATTTTACAATTTTAAGTAAAAGATAAAAATAATAAATTAGTACAAACTTAATATATTAATTACCCTTTATGATTATAAAATAACATATAATGTTCTTAATTTAAAATCATATTTTTTTTATTTTCTTCTAAAAAATCATTAACATATTTTAATAATCATATATAAGAAAAAAAATTATATTATCTAGTGTCCAAAATATATATCATCAAATGATATAAGATCCTACATAAATCATAAGCTATCGTAAAATATTACATAAATTAAAAAAATCTTAATTTTTTAAGTGATTTCTATCATATATATCAACGATAAAAGGATGCTATATTTTTTCTTGCATACAAATGATGTTTTTAAAAATATTTCAAGATCTTTACCAACAAGTAATTTTTATGTCTTTGTAACATTGTTGATTCAAACAATGTTAGATTTTTATATCCTCTTTATAACAAAGTATTGAATTTCTCAAAGTTAATTTTAAAAGGATGGTCTAAAAATTAGGGAAAAAAGTGATAAATTTTTTATATTAATTAAATATATTTTAATTTAATATTTGTAACTAAAATAAAAAATTCTAATTTTCATATACTAATTATTTGTTAACCTTATAAAATATTATATAATATTTTTCTTTTACAATTATAAATTTTTTCATTTTTCTCAAAAATATTTAAAATAGTCTAATCAAATATTTAAATAATAAAATATATCATACTACCTATTACGTAAATATATACTATCATATTAGATTCTAATTAAATCATAACTTATACTAAAATTTTACATTTATTCAAAAGAAAACCTGTTAAATAATTTTCATCATCTAAATTAATGTTAAATGGATAATTTTTCTTTATACCAATAAAGTATTTAAAATGTGTTTTAACATCTTCACTTTTAATTGACTTTCGTATCATTTCAAAATAGTTTATTCGTAAAATATTATGATTTTATATCCTTCCTTGATAAGGAAGTAATGGATTTCTCAAAATTGTCTTGAAAGAAATATTTTAAAAGAGTAGGAAGGAAGCATTAAATATTTTGTTTGAAATAAAAATATTTTAATTTTACATTTTTAAGTAAAAGATAAAAATAATAAATTAGTATAAACTTAATATATTAATTATCTTTCATGATTGTAAAATAACGTATAATATTCTGAAATTAAAATCATATTTATTTTAATTTTATTCTAAAAAAATAATAAAATAGTTTAATCAAACATGTATAAGAAAAAAAACTTATTATATTATCTAGTGTCCAAAATATATATCATCAAATCATATTAGATCCTAAATAAATCATAAGCTATCTTAAAACATTACATTGATTAAAAAAATCTTAAATTTTTAAGTGATTTCCGTCATATATATCAACAATGAAAGGACGCTACATTTGTTTTGCATACAAATAATGTTTTTAAAAATATTTCAACATCTTTACCAACAAGTAATTTTTATGTCTTTGTAACATTGTTGATTCAAACAACGTTATGTTTTTATATCCTCTTTTAATAACGAAGTAGTGAATTTCTCAAAGTTAATTTTAAATGGATGGTCTTCAAATTAGGAGAAAAAATGATAAATTTTTTATTTTCATTAAATATATTTTAATTTAATATTTGTAACTAAAATAAAAAATTCTAAATTTGATATATTAATTATTTGTTAAAATTATCAAATATTATATAATATTTTTCTTTTAAAACTTTAAATTTTTCCATTTTTTTAAAAAATATTTAAAATAGTTTAATCAAATATTTTAATAATAAAATATATCATACTACCTATTACGTAAATATATACTATCATATTAGATTCTAAATAAATCATAAGCTATACTAAAATTTTACATTTATTCAAAAATTAACCTATTAAATAATTTCCTTTCCATAATCTAAATCAATGTTAAAAGGATAATTTTTCTTTATAACAATAAAGTGGTTAAAATGTGTTTCAACTTCTTCACGTTCAAGTGACTTTCATATTATTTTAAATTAGTTTACTCATAAAATATTATGATTTTATATCCTTCCTTGATACAAGGAAGTAATGAATTTCTCAAAATTGACTTGAAAGAAAAATTTTAAAAAAGTAGGAAGGAAGCATTAAATTTTTTGTTTGAAATAAAAATATTTTAATTTTATATTTTTAAGTAAAAGATAAAAATAATAAATTAGAACAAACTTAATATATTAATTATCTTTTATGATTGTAAAATAACATATAATATTCTTAAATTAAAATCATATTTATTTTATTTTTCTTCTAAAAAATTATTTAAAATTGGGACCAAGACTAGTACTAGGACCAAGACCTGTAGTAGGACTAGGACCAGGACAAAGAACAAGATCAATACTTGGACCAGGATTAGTAGTATGGAGGACCATGAATAGTACATGGACAAGACCAGGATTAGTGCTAGAACCAAGACAGGTTGAAGGAGAAAGGCAACGATCAATATTAAGACCAAGATCAGTAAGTGGACCAGGACCAAGATAAGTACTAGGGCCAAGACCAATAGTAGGATTAGGACCAAGATAAGTACCAGGACCACAGACAAGATCAATACTAGGACTAGCATCAATAGTAGGACAAGGACCAGGATTAGTAGTTGGACTAGGGCAAGGATGAGTACTAGGACCAAGACCAGTATTAATACTAGGACAGAGACCAATAGTAGGACAAGGACCAGGATCGGTACTAGGATCAGTACTAAGACCAAGACTAGTAGTAGGACCAGAACAAGGATCAATACTAGGACAAGGATCAACAGTATGACCAGGACTACGATCCGTACTAGGAATAGGATCAGTATTTGGACTTTGACATGTAGTAGGACTAGGAACAGGATTAGTATTAGGACTAGGATCAATACTAGGACCAGAACCAATATTAGATTAAGGGTTAGGATTAGTACTAAGACCAAGCTGGACTAGGACCAATAGTAGATCCAAGATTGATAGCAGGATCAGAATAGGATCAGTACTAGAACCATGACTAGTATCAATACTAGGACTAGGTTCAGTACTAGGATTGGGACCTAGATCATTATTAGGACCAAGACCCAAATCAATACTTGGACCAGGACCAGGACCAGGATCACTACTAGGATAAGGATTAGGATTAGGAGAAGGAACTATACGATGACACCGATCAAGACCAGAATCAATACTGGGACCAATATAAGTAGTAGGATAAGAAACCAAGATCAGCAAAAGGACAAACACTAGCAGTAGGACCAAGACCAGGACCAATATTAAGATAAGGATGAGGACTAGGATAGACCGGTAGTAGGACAAGGAACTGTACTAGGACACCAACCAGGACCAGGATCGATACTAGGACCAAGACAAGTAGTAGGATAAGAAACAAGGATCGACGAAAGGACCAACACCAATAATAGGACCAGGACCAGTACTACAAGATAAACCAATAATAGACTAGGACCTGGACTAGTACTAAGACCAGGACCAGTCGTAGGCCAAGACCAGGATCAATACTATGACCAGGACTAGGATCAGGATCAGTACTATGAAAGGACTAGGATTAGTACTAGAACCAGGACCAGTAGTAGGATAAGGGCAACAATCGATACTAGGACCATGGCTAGTAGTAGGGCCAGGATCACTAGGTCCATGACCAGTAGTAAGACCAGGATAAGTACTAGGACCAAGGCCAGGATTAGTAGTAGGACCTTGACAAGGATTAGTACAAGGACCAAGATCAGGATTAGTATTAGGACCAAGATCAGGATTAGTTCTAGGACCAGGACAACTAGTAAGACTTGGACCAGGATCAGTACTAGGATAAGGACCAGGACAAGAAGTAGGGCCAACACCAGGATCGGTAGTAGGACTAGGGCCAAGATCAGTACTAGGACCAGGACTAGGACCTATAGTAGGACGAGGACTAAGATCAATACAAGTACCAAGATTAGGACCAAGATCTGTGAGAGGACAAGGAAACGTAGTAGGGCCGGAACCAATAGGAGGACAAGAACCAATAAAAGATCTAGAACCAGTAGTAGGATTAAGAATAAGATTAGTACTAGGACTAGTAGTAGGATCAGGAACAGGATTAGTACCAGGACCAGGACCATATCAGTATTTGGACCAGGTTCAATACTAGAACTAGGACCTAGATTAGTACTAGGACTGAGACTAGGATCAGTACTAAGATCAGGACCAACAGTAGGACCAAAACCAATAGTAGATCTAGGACTATTAGTAGGATTAGGAACATGACTAGTATTAGGACCAAGTAGTAGGATCAGAACATGATTAGTACTATGACCAGGACTAGTATCAATACTTGGACTAGGTTTACTACTAGGACTGAGACCTAGATTAGTACTAAGATTGGGGCCTAGATCAGTACTAGGACCAAGACCAAGACCAGGATCAATACTAGGACCAGTAGTAGGACCAAGAACAATACTAGGACA
Source organism: Canavalia ensiformis (assembly GCA_026541065.1). NCBI lineage: Eukaryota > Viridiplantae > Streptophyta > Magnoliopsida > Fabales > Fabaceae > Canavalia > Canavalia ensiformis. The sequence goes on from JAMKYM010000434.1 coordinate 108,788, forward strand.
ACAACCAAGACCAGAATAAATATTAGGACCAGGACAAGTAGTAGGACCAAAAACCAGGATTAGCAAAAGGACCAGCACTAGTAGTAGACCAGAACTGGGATTAGTACCATGAGCAAGACCAGCAGTAGGACCAAAGCCTAGATTAGTACTAGGACCATGACCAGTAGTAGGTAAGACTAGACTCAGTACTATGACTAGGACCAGTAGTAGGACCAGCACCAAGATCAGTACTAGAACCAGGTCCAGTAATAGGACAATGACTAGCATTAGTAGTAGGATCTGGGCAAGGAAAACAACTAAAACTAGGACTAGGACCAAGACCAAGACCAGTAGTAAAGGACAAGGATTAGTATTATGCCTTTATAATATTGTTGATCGTATATATTTGGATAATAAATAATATAATATATTTTATTAATTTTTATATTTAATTAAATTATTTTAAAGATTATTTAAAAGAAAATAAAAAATTTTAATTTTAATCTAAGAGTAATATATATTATTTTATAACAATAATAAATAATTAATATGTCAAAATTTATTTTAATTTATTATTTTGTTTTTTATTTACACATATTAAATTAAAATGTATTTATATAAAATGAAAAAAATTATCATTTTTCCCTCTCTTTTTAAGACTTTTCTTTTAAAAGTATTTTTGTAAAATTAATTACTTCATTATTACGATAGGATATAAAAACATAACATTGTAATTTGTATGAATCAACAATGTTACAAAGACCTGGAAATTACTTGGAGGTGAATATGTTGATATTTTTTAATCACATCATTTGTATGCAAAATTTAACATAGTATCCTTTTTAGCATTGATATAGATGATGGAAATCATTTAAAAAATTAATATTTTTTTAATAGATGTAAAGTTTTAATACAACTAATGATTTATTAAAGATCTTATATGATTTGATCATATATATTTGGATGATAGATAATATAATATAATATATTTTTTATATCTATTTGATTAAAATGTTTTAAGGATTGTTTAGAAAAAAATTATAAAAAGTAAAATTTATAATTTTATATTCAGAATATTATATATTATTTTACAATAATAATAAATAATTAATAAGTTTAAGTTATTTAATTTATTCTTTTTTATCTTTTATTGTAAAAATAAATTAAAATATATTTATTGAAAGGATAAAATTTATTGTTTTCTTTTAAAATCTTTTTTTAAGATTATTTTAAAAAAAATATTATTTCATTATAAAAAGAGAATACAGAAACATGACATTTTAAGAATCAATTATATTGCAAAGACATGAAAATGAGGATGGCGAAACATAATTTTACCACTTCATCTATATAAAAAAAATATGCTTTTAACACTGATGTAGATAATGGAAATCTTTCAAAAATAATAATAACTTTTTTTAAAAAATTTAAAATTTAGAATAACTTATGATTTATTTATAATCTTATATGATTTGGTCATATATATTTAAAAAATGGGTAATATAATATAATAATATTTTATCCTTTTAGTAAAATATTTGAAAGATTTTTTAGAAGGAAATAAAAAATAAATAAAATTTTACCATTATAAATTAATAATAATATATACTATTTTTTAATAATAGAAAATAATTAATACATCAAAATTTATATTAATTTTTATTTTTTATAAATATTAAATTAAAATGTATTTATTTAAAAAAAAATGTAGCATTCTTTTTCGGCTCTTTCTAAATTCTTCCTTTTATTTTTATTTTATTTTTAGAAAATCATTACATCATTATTAAGAGACGATATAAAAACATAACATTGTATGAATCAACAATGTTACGAAGACATGGAAATTACTTCGAGGTGAATATGTTAAAATATTTTTTAACCACATCATTTTTATGCAAAAAAAAAAAACATAGTATCCTTTTAGCATTGATACATATGGTGGAAATCATTTAAAAAATTAATATTTTTAAATAGATATAAAATTTAAAAATAGCTTATGGTTTATTTAGAATCTTATATGATTTGATCATATTTATTTAGGTGATAAATAATATAACATATTTTTTCTTTTATATATTTGACTAAATTATTTTAAGAATTGTTTAGAAGGAAATTATAAAAAAGTAAAATTAAAAAATCTTCACTTAAAACATAAAATTTATTGTTTTCTTACTCTTTCTTTAAAAAAAATTTTAAGACTATTTTTAAGAAATTTATTACTTCACTATTAAGGGAGGATATAAAAGCATAACATTTTATGAATAAATTTTATTGCAAAGAGATGAAAATTACCGAGGATGTTGAAACATATTTGAACCCCCTTCATTTGTATAAAAAAAAAATATGCTTTTAATATAGATGCAGATAATGGAAATTATTTAAAAAATTAATTATTTTTAATAAATTTAAAATTAAGAATAGTTTAAGATTTATTTAAAATCTTATATGATTTGATCGTATATATTTAAATATTAGATAATATAATAATATTTTATTATTTTATATATTTGACGAAAATATTTGAAAGATGGTTAAGAGGAAATAAAAAATAAAGAAAAGTTTATATTTTAAATTAAGAATAATATATTATTTTATAATAATAAAAAATAATTAATCAATCGAAATTTATATTAATTGTTTATTTTTTCATTTTATTTTTTTTGGAGGGAAATATGTTGAAATATTTTTTAACCACATTACTTGTAAGTAAAAAAAAACATACTATCCTTTTAACATTGAGATATATGATGAAAATCATTTGAAAATTTAGTATTTCTTTAATAGATGTAAAGTTTTAAGATAGCTTATGATTTATTTAGGATCATACATAATTTGATCATATATATATTTGGATGATAGATAATATAATATTTTCTTTTATTTATACATTTTATTAAATTATTTAGATTCTTTAAGATAAAAATTCATAATTTTAAATTAATAATATTATATATTACTTTACATTAATAATAAATAATTAATACATTAAAGTTTTTTAATTTATTTTAATTTATTTTATCTTTTATTTAAAAATATTAAATTAAAATATATTGATTTAAAATATAAATTTTTTATTACTCTTTCTTTAAAAACATTTTTTAAGATTTTTTTCAAAAATTTATTATTTCATAAAAATATGACACTTTATGCCAAGTCACTACTAAGGAAGACCATGGAAGATAATGTTTTGTCAAGTCACTACTAAGGAAGATCATGGAAGATAATGTTTTGTCAAGTAATACAGAAAGAAAAGGAGAATCTAATGACATAATTAAATCAAGCACCCATCAATTATAACTTTGAAGCTTAGGCTAAATGGTTAATTTTTTGAAAGGTAACCTATATGCAGGGTCTTTGAGACTTTGCAAGGTAAGTTTCTCAATTTTATTTTATTTTTTTGCTAATTAGGCCAAAATTAATGATAGAACAGTAACCTGATCAATGATAAAAAATAATAAGCTACCAAATTAATGAATAATGAATCCTAACACTGTTTTGGAACAAAAATAAATAAAACTCACCAACCTATTTAATTAACATAAATTTCTCTAGTTAATTTAAAATGACATAATAATACTTAAGTAATTTTCTCCAAATAATTAATTTGAATTAAATCCATTACCTTTAATAGTGGGTCAAGCCCATTGCCTTCGATTTTGGGTTTTCATTTTATCTTTAATTTGGTCAAGCCCAATATGCCTAATAAATTAAAATTAACTTAGAAAACCGTTCTTTTAATTAATTTCGTTCAAAAACGTCTATTTTCAAACTTTCTGAAATTTGTGTAACGAGTTCTAATGTGATCAGGTAGCGTTCTCTACCGTTTTGTATTTTAATTAGGGTAGATTCAAGCGTGGCTTACGTCAATTTGGGTTCTGCGAACACATGATTTTAGAAAATCGTTGTTTTAACTAATTTCGTTCAAAAACGTCTGTTTTCAAATTTTTGAAATTCGTGTAACGAGGAGTTCAAATACGAGAAGGTAGTGTTCTCTACCGTTCTATATTTTAATTCATGCAGATTCAAGCGTGGCTTACGTTGGTTTGGATTCTGTGAACACATGATTTTAGAAAATCGTTGTTTTAACTAAGTTCGTTCAAAAACATCTGTTTTTGAATTTTCTGAAATTCGTATAACAAGTTCTAATATGAGCGGGTAGCATTCTCTACCGTTTCATATTTTAATTCATGCAGATTCAAGCACAGCTTACGTTGGTTTGGATTCTGTGAACACGTGGATTTTAGGAAATCGTTGTTTTAAGTAATTTCGTCCAAAATGTTTTGGTTTTGAATTTTTGAAATTCGTGTAACAAGTTCTAATGCGAGCGAGTAGCAGTCTCTATCGTTTCGTATTTTAATTTGTGGAGATTCAAGCATCGCTTACGTCGGTTTGGGTTTAGTGAACACGTGATTTTAGAAAATCGTTGTTTTAACTAATTTCGTTCAAAAACGTCTATTTTCAATTTAATTCGTGCTGGACTAGGATCAATACTAGAACCAGTAGTTGGACGAGGACTAAGACCAAGATCAGTACTGGGGCGAGGACCTAGATCAATACCAGGATCAAGATCAGAAGTTGGACCAGATCAGCACTCGGACCAGTAGTTGGACCAGAACCAGGACCAACATCAGTACTGGTCTAGGACCTGGATCAGTACTAAGACCAGGAGCAATAGTTGGACAAGGATGTACTGGGTCCATGACTAATAATAAGACTAGGACTTGGATAAGGATAAAAAACAAGGTTCAGGATTAGTATTGGCCAGGACTAGTAGTTGGATGAGGACCAAGATTAGTATTGGGACCTGGATCAATCTTAGGACCAGGACCAATAGTTATACCAAGACCAGGATTAGTACCAAGACTAGGTCCAATAGTAGGAGCAGGACCAAGATTAGTATTGGGATCAAGACCAGTAGCGGAACTAGGATCAATATTAGAACTAGTAGTTGGATGAGGATCAAGACCAAGATCAGTACTGGGGTGAGGACCTAGATTAATACCGAGACCAGGATCAGAAGTTGGACCAAATCATCACTTAGACTAGTAGCTGGAACAGGACCAAGACCAAGATCTGTGCTAGTCTAGGACCTGGATCAATACTAAGATCAGGACCAATAGTTGGACAAAGATCAATACTGGGTCCATGACTAGTAATAAGATTAGGACTTGGAGAACGATAAAAAATAGGACCACAACCAATAGTTGAACCAAGACCAGGACCTAGAATAATACCACGACCAGGAGCAATAGTAGGACCATGACCATGACCAAGATCAATGTTATGACCTGGACTTAGATTAGTACTAGGACAAGGACCAGTAGTTGGACAAGGATCACTACTGGGTCTAGGTTTAGTAGTTGGACTAGGGCCATGAGCAAACTGGGACTGGGACCAATAATAGGATTAGGATAAGTACAACAACCTTAAACTTGATGACTTGCTATTAACCAAAGATCAGAAAACAATAATCCACCAAATTTTGGGTTGTGCTTTGGAGATGACAGGTCTGATCAGGATATGTTTAAGAGTATTTGAGGACAATTTCATTCCCTTCACTACCATCAGCTCTAGAGATCTTTGCCCGCACTATAGGCAGGAAGCCTAGCAAGGCCAAGTATTTTCTTGGTGATGCTGTTGATGTAGTAAAGCTGCTTCAAGGCCTTGACGCTTCATCTAGTCCAAAGCCCAACATCACAACCTAAACTAGTCACTCCACATTGATCTGCAAGATGTTTTAGATTAGTCTCTCCAATACCAATATTATGACAAAATGCAAAGGTATAAAAACAGAAAAAGGGTGGCGAGAGTAAGCTTTAATCAATTAATAAAGAGATATTTGGACTCAGCAAGAGTAACAACATCAACTTGAAGCATAGGCAGGTGGTTGAAGTCATCTTGGATCAGTCACAGCATCAGTTTCAGTTTTAGGTTCCGTACCTCAGGCTTGATGGAAAGTAAACTGGCCTAGAAAAAGGAGGCTCAAGAGAAGAGGTTGAGAGTGGTTTCTGTACAGTAGAATTAGCTTAGGAAATGAGACCAACCAGAGAACACCAATTTGTACCAAAGATATGAAAGAGTTACATAACACAATTGGCTCCTCATTAATGGTGTCTTCTACTAGGCTTAGATCTGCCTTGAGCATTGAAACTTCGTTTATTGCTCTATGCAAAATTTGGTCCAAGGGTGATGATATTGTTAATTCAAGACCATCTATGTTAAGAAAGTGTCAATAATATCAGTGGGTTGTGGTTTTGTTTCTTTGTTTCCTTTACCTTTGCTTGGTATATGGATCGTACGTTCCCAATCGGGAATATCAAATTCTATCAGAACCTTCTTCAGTGCCAAAGGTATTTTCAGTAAAATGTGGAGTAAGGGCTGACACTGGACCAACCTACAATATTGTTGGAATGATTGATCGTAAAATCTTGGGTATTCAACACCTATACAGGAGACCAATATATGCACGGATGCCTAAGTGCAGTATTAATTCCCCTAACCATGGATCATTGCCTCTTGATGCTCCTGCTCGGTGTCAAGCCCCTTTGGATCCTGAATGACTCGAGTTCAATGATGGCTATTGTTACTTGCTTGGTTGGCATCTAATGAATTCAGGACCTTATCTAAGCTTCCTTTACAATTGCTATCTTCAAAAAATCAACTTCACCAATGCTTAGAGTACATAGGATAGTCCAAGTATCCATATCTGATTGCATATCAGAAACATTTTCTGCTGATCGGACAGAAGGATTCTTTGGTACTGAGAAATGCTAAATGCTTACTTCTGCTAATCAAATTCCATTTTTCCAATCAAGTCAGGGTAAGACCTAGCACCTTCCAGATCTATAAACGAATTCTTACCCAAAGTTGTTGTTCATATTTCTCTGATAGCATCATATTATCTTGGAGAAAGAAAAGTTGAGGCAGTTGGGTTTTATGTTGGAACTATTGCTTCCTTTATTGGATACTCTCTAACTTCATCATTCACTGTCCAAGACATTCTTTGTTCTTTGTGATGATGACACTTCATTGTAAGTCACTACTAAGGAAGATCTTGGAAGATAGTGTTTTGTCAAGTAATGCGGAAAGAAAAGGAGAATTTGATGACATGATTAACTCAAGCGCCCATCAATTATAACTTTGAAGCTTAGGCCAAATGGTTAATTTGTTGAAGGTAACCTACATGCAGGGGCTTTGAGACTTGGCAAGGTAAGTTTCTCAATCTTATTTTGTTTTTGCTTATTGGGCCAAAATGAATGATAGAACATCAAGCTGATCAATGATAAAAAAAAATAAGCTGCTAAATTATTGAATAATGAATCCCAACACTGTTTTTGAACAAAAATAAATAATACTCACCAACCTATTTAATTAACATAAATTTCTCTAGTTAATTTAAAACGACATAATAATACTCAAGTTATTTTCTTCGAACAATTAATTTGGGTTAAATCCATTACCTTTAATTTTGGGTCAAGCTCATTGCCTTCAATTTTGGGTTTCCATTTATCTTTAATTTGGGTCAAGCCTAATATGCCTCATAAGTTAAAATTAGCTTAGAAAACCACTATTTTAATTAATTTCGTTCAAAAATGTCTGTTTTCAAACTTTTTGAAATTCGTGTAATGAGTTCTAGTACGATCAGGTAGCGTTCTCTACCTTTCTTTATTTTAATTCGTGCAAGATTCAAGCCGGCTTACGTTGGTTGGGGTCCTGCAAACATGTGATTTGAGAAAATCGTTATTTTAACTAATTTTGTTCAAAGCATCTGTTTTTGAATTTTTTAAAATTTGTGTAACGAGTTTTAATGCGAGAGAGTATCTTTCTCTACCGTTCCGAATTTTAATTCGTGTGGATTCAAGTGCAGCTTACGTCGGTTTGGGTTCTGCGAACAAGTGATTTTTGAAAATCGTTGTTTTAACTAATTTCGTCCAAAACCGTCTGTTTTCAAATTTTTTGAAATTTGTGTAACGAGCTCTAATGTGAGCGGGTATCGTTCTCTACCGTTCCATATTTTAATTCGTGTAGATTCAAACGTGGCTTATGTCGGTTTGGGTTCTACGAACACGTGATTTTACTTACATGTGAATATGTTGAAATATTTTTTAACAACATGATTTGTATGCCAAAAAAAAAAACACACATAGTATCCTTTTAGCATTGATATAGATAATAGAAATCATTTAAAAAATTAATATTTTTTGATTGATATAAAGTTTAAAATTTTTTTATGATTTACTTAGGGTCTTATTTGATTTTATCATACACATTTGGATGATAGATAATATAATATATTTTCTTTATTTTCTTTATTTGATTAAACTATTTGGATTGTCTAGCAAGAAATTAAGAAAAAAGTAAGATTATAACTTTAAATTAAGAATATTATATATTATTTTAAAATAATAACAATGATAATAAATAAATAATATCTTAAAGTTGTATTAATTTATTATTTTTTACCTTTTATTATAAATATTAAATTTAAATATATTTATTTGAAATATAAACTAACTATTTTACTATCTTTCTTTAAAATTATTTTTAAGACTATTTTTAAGAAATTTATTACTTTATTATCAAGAGAGGATATAAAAATATAACATTTTATGAATCAATAATACTGCAAAAACATGAAAATTACTTGAAGTGAGGATGTTGAAACATATTTTAAACACTTCATTTATATAAAAAAAATTTTCTTTTAACATTGATGTTGATAATGGAAATCTTTTAAAAAATTAATAATTTTTTAATATATGTAAAAGTTACAATATAGCTTATTATTTATTTGGGACCATATATAATTTGATCATATATATATTTGGATGATAGATAATATAATATTTTTTTCATTTATATATTTCATTAAACTATTCAAAGGATAGTATAGAAGAAAGTTAAAAAATAAAAATTTATAATTTTAAATTAAGAATATATAAATTATTTTACAATAATAATAAATAATTATTACGCTAAACATATAAAAACATAATATTTTATGAATCAACCATATTGCGAAGACATAAAATTACTTGAAAGTAAGAATGTTGAAACATATTTTAAACACTTCATTTGTATAAAAAATATTATCCTTTTAGTATTGATTAAAAATCGTAAAATTTTAGAATAGCTTATTATTTACATGGGATCTTATATGATTTAATCATATATATATTTATATAATAGATAAAAAATATATTTTATTATTTTTATATTTGGTTAATCTAGTTTAAATATTATTTATAAGGTAATAAAAATAAAGAAAAATTTATAATTTTAAATTAAGAGTAACACATTATTTTATAAAAATAACAAATAATTAATATATCAAAATATATATTAATTTATTATGTTTGTGATTATTTACACATATTAAATTAAAATGTGTTCATTTAAAATAAAAAGTTTATATTTTTTGTCTCTTTTTAAGACCTTTCTTTTAAAAGTATTTTTAAGAAATCATTACATCATTATTAAGAGAGGATATAAAGACATAAAATTGTATGAATGAACAATATTACAAAAATATAAAAATTACTTCCAGTTGATGTGTTGAAATATTTTTTAACCACATCATTTGTATTAAAAAAAACATAGTGTTCTTTTTACATTTATATAGATGATGGAAATCATTTAAAAACTTAATTTTTTTAATAGATGTAATATTTTAAGATAATTTATCATTTATTTAGGATCCTATACGATTTAATCATATATATATTTGAATGCTGGATAATATAATATATATTTTTTATTTTATATATTTGATTAAACAATTTGTAGAATTTTTTAGAAGAATATTAAAAAAATAAACATTCATAATTTTAAATTAAGAATATTATAAATTGTTTTACTGCAATAATAAATAAATAATAAGTTAAAGTTATATTAATTTATTCTTTTCATCTTTTACTAAAAATATTCAATTAAACTATATTTATTTACAAGATAAAATTTATTATTTTCTTACTCTTTTTTTAAAAACTTTTTTTTAAGTATTTTTAAAAAATTTATTATTTCATTATTAAAAGAGGATTGAAAAACATGACATTTTAAAAATCAATTATATTGCACAAATATGAAAATTATTTGAAAGTGAGAAAGTTGAAACATATTTTAACCACTTCATTTGTATTAAAAAAATTAGGCTTTTAACATTAATTTAGATAATGGAAATTGTTTAAAAATTATTACCTTTTTGATAGATGTAATTTTAAAATAGCTTATAATTTACTTAGAATCTTATATGATTTGATCATATATATTTAGGTAACTGATAATTAGGGATGGAAGTGAACAAGGCCATATGACAATGGTCTACGACTCGACTCGTTTAAAGTCTAGTTTGACTCAACTAGTTTAATAAATAGATAGGCTCAGGATTGTTAAAAAGTCTTTTTAGATAAACAAGTTAGACTTAAGCTTACAAAAAACCTTTTTTATCCTATTCACAGGCCTATTTATTTTTATATATTATATATTTATATTTATTTTAATATATTAGATTTATATAATATTTATTTTAATATATTTTATTTACATAATATTAATATATATATATTAGGCTTATTTAATGATCTTTTTATCTTTTAGGCTTTAATCATGCAAGCTTTTTTAATCAATTGTTTAATAGGCTTTAAGCCTATTTATTGGCCTTTTTGAATGTAGGTTTTTAAACAGGCTCGTAGGTCTTATAAGCTTTAAATCGGGTCATGCCTTGACAAAAAAAAAAAGTCTTTAACACGTAACTGGCTCAGGCTCAAGCTTTACAAATTTTAAACAGTCTAGTTTGAACACTCAAACTCAACTCGACTCGTCCTACTTCCATCCCTATTGATAATATAATAATATTTTATTATTTAATTTCCCTATTGATAATATAATAATATTTTATTATTTAATTTATTTGATTATACTATTTTAAAGATTTTTTAGAAGGAAATAAAAATAAAGAAAAATTTATAATTTTAAATTACAAATAATATATATTATTTTATAATAATTAAAATATTAAGCTATATAATAATTTTTTATTTTTAGAATGTTAAAATAAAATGTATATATTTAAGACCAAAAAAAATTATTATCTTTTCCTCTTTTTCGAAGACTTTCCTTTTAAAGCTAATTTTTAGACATTCATAACTTCATTATTAATAAAGGATATAAAAATATAATCAACTCTTACAAATATATAGAAATTACTTAGAGGTGAAGATATTGAAATATTTTTTACCATATTATTTGTGTATAAAAAAATATACTATACTTTTAGCATTGATATAGATAATGAAAATCATTTAAAAAATTAATATTTTTTAATAGATCTAGAGTTTTAAGATAGCTTATGATTTATATAGGTTCTTATATGATTTAATTATATATATTTGGTTGATCGATAATATAATTTTTTTCTTTTATATATTTGATTAAATTATTTGAAAGATTCTTTAAAATAAAATTAAAAAATAAAAATTCTTAATTTTAAATTAAGAATATTATATATTATTTTACAATAATAATAAATAATTAATATGTTAAAGTTTTTTAATTTATTTTATTTTATATTTTATTAAAAATATTAAATTAAAATATATTATTTAAAACATAAATTTTATTGTTTAATTATTCTTTCTTTCAAAATATTTTTTAATATTTTTTTTAAAAATTTATTATTTTAATATCAAGAGAAGGTATAAAAACATGACACTTTATGAATAACTATATTGTGAATGTGAAGACCTGAAAATTACTTGAAAATGGGATGTTGAAACATATTTAACGATTTAATTTGTATAAAAAATATCATTTTAGAATTTATGTATATAATGGAAATTATTTAAAAATTAATATTTTTTAACAGATGTAAAGTTTTAGAATAGCTTATTATATATTTAAGGTCTTATATGATTTGATCATATATATATTTAAATAATAGATAATATAATATATTTTATTTTCTTATATATTTAACTAAGCTATTTTAAAGTTTATTTAGAAAGAAATAAAAATAAAGAAAAATTTTAAATTTTAAATTAAAAAATATTATATATTATTTTATAATAATAAAAATAATTAACATATCAAAATTTATATTAACTTATTTTTTTTGGATTTTTATTTTCAAATATTAACTTAAAAAGTATTTATATAAAAAAAAATTATCCTATTTTTCTTCTCTTTTAAAGACTTTCATTTTAAAACTATTTTTGAGAAATTAATTATTTCATTATTAAGAGAGAATATAAAAACATAATATTATATGAATTAACAATGTTAGAAAGACATGAAAATTTCTTGAATATCTTGAAATATTTTTTAACCTTGTCATTTGTATGAAAAAAAAAAACATACTACCCTTTAAGCAATGATATAGATGATGAAAATTATTTTAAAAAATTAATATTTCTTTTAATAAATGTAAAATTTTAAGATAGTTTATAATTTCTTTAGGATATTATATAATTTTATCATATATATTTGGGTGATAGCTAATACAATATATTTTTTTTCTTTATTATATTTGATTAAACTCTTTGAAGATTTGTTGACAAGAAAATAAAAAAATATTAAAATTTTAAATTAATAAAATATTAATACTTTTAAGTTATAACAAATTATTATTTTTTATCTTTTATTTAAAAATATTTTTTAAAATATATTTATTTAAAACATAAAATTTACTATCTTCTTATTCTTTCTTTCAAATCTTTTTTTAAGATTATTTTTGAGAAATTTATGACTTCCCTGTCAAGCGAGGATATAAAAACATGAAATTGTATAAATCAATTATATTGCAAAGATAGAAAATTTATTTGAGTGTGAGAATATTGAAACATATTTTAACCACATCATTTATATAATGAAAATTTTACTTTTAGTTTTTATGTATATAATAGAAATCATTATAAATTTAAGATTTTTTTAATATATGTAAAATTTTTGAATAGGTTATTATTTATTTAGAATCTTATATGATTTGATCGTACATATTTGATTGAACTATTTTAAAGATTATTTAAAAGAAAATAAAAAAAAACTTATAATTTTAATTTAAGAATAATATATACTATTATATAATAATAAAAAATAACTAAAATATCAAAATTTATATTAATTTATTATTTTTACCTTTTTAATTACAACTATTAAATTAAAATATAGTTATTTAAAACAAAATAATTGTTATATTTTTCCTCCCTTTTTAAGACCTTCCTTTAAATTTATTTTTAAAGAATTCATTGCTTCATTAATATATATTATTTTCTTATAATAAAAAATAATTAATATATCAAAATTTATATTAATTTATTTCTTTTTACTTTTATTTAAAAATATAAAATTAAAATATATTTATTTTTAAAAATAATTAGTTTTCCTCTCTTTTTAAGACCTTATTTTTAAACTACTTTTGACAAGTTCATTACCTTATTATTAATAGAAGATACGAAAATATAACGTTGTATGAATCAATATGATTATAATGATATGAAAATTACTTGAAGGTAAAGATGTTAACAAAAATTTAACAACATCATTTGTATGTTAAAAAAATATACTATACTTTAAACATTGATAAATATGATGGAAATAATTTAAAAATTAATATCTTTTAATCGATATAAATTTTTAAGTTAGCTTATGATTTATTTAGAATTTTATATGATTTGATTACATATATTTGAGTGATAGATAATATAATATATTTTATATTTTATGTATTTTATTAAACTATTTCAAGGATTGTTTAGAACAAAATTAAGAAAAGAAAAATTTATATTTTAAATTAAGAATATTATAAATTTTTTACAGTAATAATAAACAATTAATACATTACTTATCCCTCCTTTACACTAAAATATCTTTATTTAAAACATAAAATTTATTATTTTCTTCTTCTTTTTTATAATAATTATTTTAAGATTATTTTTTAAAAAATTATTATTTCATTAACAAGAAAGGATATAAAGTTGTATTAATTTATTATTTTTACCTTTTATTAAAAATATTAAATTTAAATATATTTATTTAAGATATAAAACTTACTATTTTATTATCTTTCTTTAAAATTATTTTTAAGAAATTTATTACTTTATTATCAGAAGAGGATATAAAAACATGAAATTTTATGAATCAACAATATTGCAAACAATAAAAATTAATAATTTTAAATTAAGAATATTATAATTTTTTTACAAGAATAATAAATAAATAATAAGTTAAAGTTATATTAATTTATTCATTTTATATTTTATTAAAATATTAAATTATATTATATTTATTTAAAAGATAAAATTTATTGTTTTCTTACTCTTTCTTTAAAAACATTTTTAAGAATATTTTTAAAAAATTTATTATTTCATTATTAAAAAAGGATTGAAAAACATGACATTTTAACAATCAATATAGATGATGGAAATCGTTTAAAAAATTATTATTTTTGAATAGATAAAAATTTAAAAATAGCTTATGATTTATTTAGGATCTTATATAATTTGATCATATATATTTAGGTGATAAATAATATAATATATTTTTTCTTTTATATATTTGACTAAATTATTTTAAGAATTTTTTAGAAGAAAATTTTAAAAAAGTAAAATTATAACATCTTCACTTAAAACATAAAATTTATTGTTTTCTTACTCTTTCTTTAAAATATTTTTTAAGAATATTTTTAAAAAATTTATTACTTCACTATTAAGGGAAGATATAAAAACATAACATTTTATGAATAAATTTTGTTGCAAAGAAATAAATATTACTTGAAAGTGAGGATGTTGAAATATATTTGAACCCCTTCATTTGTATAAAAAACAATTATGCTTTTAATATTGATGCAGATAATGAAAATTATTTAAGAAATTAATTATTTTTAATATATTTAAAATTAAGAACAACTTAAGATTTATTTAAAATCTTATATGATTTGATCGTATATATTTAGCCATTAGATAATATTATAATATTTTATTATTTTATATATTTGATTAAAATATTTGAAAGATTGTTAAGAGGAAATAAAAAGTAAAGAAAAGTTTATATTTTAAATTAAGAATAATATATTATTTTATAATAATAACAAATAATTAATCAATTCAAATTTATATTAATTTTTTATTTTTTTATTTTATTTTTATTGGAAAGGAATATGTTGAAATATTTTTTAACCACATTATTTGTATGTGATAAAAAATACTATCCTTTTAACATTGAGATAGATGATGAAAATCATTTGCAAATTTAATAATTTTTTAATAGATGTAAAGTTTTAAGATAGGTTATGATTTATTTAGGATCATATATAATTTGATCATATATATTTGGATGATAGATAGTATAATATTTTATTTTATTTTATATATTTTATTAAATTATTTGGATTTTTTAAAATAAAATTAAAAAATAAAAATTCATAATTTTAAATTAAGAGTATTATATATTACTTTACATTAATAATAAATACTTAATACATTAAAGTTTTTTTAATTTATTTTTTTTTTTATCTTTTATTTAAAAATATTAAATTAAAATATATTAATTTAAAACATAAATTTTATTGTTTATTACTCTTTCCTTAAAAACATTTTTTAAGATTTTTTTTGAAAAATTTATTATTTCATTTTAAAGAGAGGATATACAAACATGATACTTTATGCCAAGTCACTGCTAAGGAAGCTTTTGGAAGATAGTGTTTTGTCAAGTAATGCGAAAAGAAAAGGAGAAGTTGATGACATGATTAAATCAAACACCCATCTATTATAACTTTGAAGCTTAGCCCAAATGGTTAATTTGTTGAAAGGTAACCTACATGCATGGGCTTTGAGACTTGGCAAGGTAAGTTTCTCAATCTTATTTTGTTTTTGCTAATTGGACCAAAATTAATGATAGAACAGCAACCTGATCAATGATAAAAAAAACAAGCTGCTAAATTATTAAATAATGAATCCCAACACCGTTTTTGAACAAAAATAAATAATACTCACCAACCTATTTTTTAACATAAATTTCTCTAATTAATTTAAAATTACATAATGATACTCAAGTTGTTTTCTTCGAACAATTAATTTGGGTTAAATTCATTACCTTTAATTGTGAGTCAAGCCCATTGCCTTCGATTTTGGGTTTTCATTTATCCTTAATTTGGGTCAAGCCCAATATGCCTCATAAATTAAAATTAGCTTAGAAAATTGTTGTTTTAATTAATTTCATTCGAAAATGGCTGTTTTCAAACTTTTTGAAATTCGTGTAACGAGTTCTAATACGATCAGGTAGCGTTCTCTACCATTCTGTATTTTAATTCGTGCAGATTCAAGCACAACTTACGTCAATTTGGGTCCTGTGAACACGTGATTTTAGAAAATCGTTGTTTTAGCTAATCTCGTTCAAAGCGTCTGTTTTTGAATTTTCTAAAATTTGTGTGACAAGTTCTAATTCGAGTGCAGCTTAATTTTAATTCTCTACTATTCTGTATTTTAATTTGTGCGGATTCAAGCGCAGCTTATGTCGGTTTGGGTTTTGCGAACACATGATTTTAGAAAATCATTGTTTTAACTAATTTCGTTGAAAAACGTATATTTTTGAATTTTCTAAAATTCATGTAACGAGTTATAATGCGAGCGGGTAGCGTTCTCTATCGTTCCGTATTTTAATTCGTGCAAATTCAAGCGCGGATTATGTCGGTTTGGGTTCTATGAACACGTGATTTTAGAAAATCGTTGTTTTAACTATTTTCATTCAAAAACGTTTGTTTTCAAATTTTCTAAAATTCGTGTAACGAGTTAAAATACGAGCGGGTAGCGTTCTCTACAATTTGTATTTTAATTTGTGCATATTCCAGCGCGACTTACGTCAGTTTGGATTCTGTGAACACATGAATTTTAGGAAATCGTTGTTTTAAGTAATTTTGTCCAAAAATGCCTGTTTTCAAATTTTTTAGAATTCGCGTGACAAGTTCTTATATGAACAGGTAACATTCTCTACCGTTCCATATTTTAATTCGTTCAAATACAAACATGGCTTATGGTGATTTGGATTTTGTGAACCTGTAAATTTCAGAAATATAGTTAAATCAATTCTGCCGAAGATCATTTCTGCTTTTCCTAATATTACAAAACTCTTCTATTTTTCAAAGAGATCAAGTGTCTTTACCAGAACTACATCATGGCCTTAAATTTCCCATTGCACCAGGGAATACGTAGGAGCAGGATCAAGTCCTATCAAGTTATTTTCCACAAACCTATTTATTTTTCATTCTATTTAAAGGGATCAAACAGTTTTAAAAAGTATCAAAATTACACACTCAATTTAAGGGTACCGTTTTTCGAAACGGACGAAGTAGGTGCCTAATACCTTCCGTGCTTGTAACCGACTCTTGAACATAGAACTCTTCCTCAAGTTAGGATTTTTCCAAATATTTTCCCTCAAAATAAAAATTTGGTGGAGACTCCATGATCACAAAATTATTTTCTAAAATTTTAGTGAGTTTGTCATTTCATTGTAATTACAGTTACAACAGGGGTGATAGATAATATGATATGTTTTTTTTTTTTCTTTTTCATATTTGATTACATTATTTTAGGGTTGTTTAACAGAAAATTAAGAAAAGAAAAATTTATATTTTTAAATTAAAAATATTATATATTATTCTACAATAATAACAAATAATTAATATATCAAAATTTATATTAACTTATTAATTTTATCTTTTATTTAAAAATATTAAATTACAATATATTTATTTAAAACATTAAATTTATCATTTTCCCTCTCTTTTTAGGACCTTCCTTTTAAAGCTACTTTTGAGAAATTCATTACTACATTATTAAGAGATGATATAAAAACATAACATTGTATGAATCAACAATGTTATAAAAACATAAAAATTACTTCGATGTGAATATGTTGAAGTTGAAATATATTTTAACAACATTATTTGTATGCCAAAAAAAACACATAGTATCCTTTTAACATTGATATAGATAATAGAAATTATTTAAAAAATTATTTTTTAATAGATATAAAGTTTAAAAATAGTTTATGATTTACTTATAATCAAATATTTAAATAATAAAATATATTATACTACCTATTACGTAAATATATACTATCATATTATATCCTAAATGAATCATAAGCTATACTAAAATTTGATATGTATTAAAAGAATACTAATTTATAAAATGATTTCCATTATCTAAATCAATACTAAAAGGATAATTTTTTTTTATACAAATAAAGTGGTTGAAATGTGTTTCAACATCCTTACTTTCACTTTCAAGTAGTTTCCATATTTTTGTACTTTACAAGACAAAAAAATGTGAATTTTTTAGTGTTTCATAAATAATTTTAGCTGAAAAAATCATCCTTGAACCACTAAAAATAACATAGTACTATTTAAAAGAAGAACATGCAATGGATAAACATTCTTTAATCTATTTTTTAAAATTTTCTATCTTTAGTTAAATATTTTTTATTTGTTTCAATAATTTTCTTCCTCTCTCAATTTTATCTCAAAATTTTTATATTTTTATTTTTTTTATTTTTTAAATATATTTGACTCTTTCTCTCTAAAATTTCTTTCTAAATTTTTTACTTATTTTAATTTTTCATTCCTATTTTACGTAAATAGAGAAAAAGAAAGTGAAGATTTTTTTTTTGAAAAAGACAAAAAAAATTAAGAGAAAAAAATTGAAGAATAAAAATTAAATCCATGGAATGATTCTAACCCACATGTTTTAGTAGACTTTTAATTTTATAAACTTACGATTGTGAACTTTTAATTTTAAATTTTTCTTTTTTATTATTTTCAAAAAAAAAATTAATTATTTATCTATTTTTATAGATTCACATATGAATGATAATATCTCGATATATAAAAATTATATTTAATTTAAATTATTATAATATAATTTTATCTTATATAAATTTATAATATAGTATATATTATTTTTTATAAAATAAATATTAAATAATATAAAAATATTATAAAAATGATATATAAAACTATTTATCTTATATATTGATTATCAAATAATATATAAAATATAAAACTGTATGATTATATAATATTTTTTAAACTATAACAACCATCACCGTCACAACTACCACCATCACCGTCACAACTACCACCATCACCATAATTATCATTATCATCATAATAATAATTTATTTTTTATTATTTTAAAATAATTTAATTTTTGGTTTATTTTTATATATTAAAAAATAAATAATGTTATTTTATATATAAATTATGTTAAATTTATAACATTTTAATATATTTTTATATTATATAATTATTTATAATATATATTATTTATATGTAAAATAGATATTGAATAATATAAAAATATTATAATAATAACATATAAAATTATTTATCTTAAATAATAATAATAATCAAATAATGAAGGAATGAACTTCTAAAAAATAATTTTAAAAGGAAGGTCTTAAAAAGAGAATAAAAATACAATAATTTGTTTTTGTTTTAAAAATTATAGTTTAATTTAAAAATTTTAAATTAAATAAAAATAATAAATTAATATAAATTTTGATATAAAAATTATTTTTTAAAAAATAAAACAATATATATTATTCTTAATTTTAAATTCTAATTTTTTTTATTTTTTATTTCCTTCAAAACAATCTTTAAAATAATTTAATCAAATATATACAAGAATAAAATATATTATATTATGTATTACCTAAATGTATACGATCAAATCATATAAGATGGTAAATAAATCCTAAGATATTATAAAATTTTACATTTATTAAAAAATATTAATTTTTTAAATAATTTTCATTATCTACACCAAATGCTAAAATGAGAATTCTTTTTTTTTTTTTTTCAAATGATGTGGTTAACATATGTTTCAACATTTCCATTTTCAAGTAACTTTCATGCTTTTGCAACAAAGTTGATCAATAAAATATTATATTTTTTACATCATCTATTAAAAAATTTACTTTTTATTTTTTATTTCCTTCTAAACAATCTTTAAAATAATTTAATCAAATATATACAAGAATAAAATATATTATATTATCTATTATCTAAATGTATACAATCAAATCACATAAGATTGTAAATAAATCATAAGATATTTTAAAATTTTACGTTTATTAAAAAAATATTAATTAACCACATCATCTCTTAATAATGAAGTAATAAACTTTTCATAAATAGATTTCAAAGGAAGGCCTTATAAAAGAGGAAAAAAAATAAATTATATTTTTTAAATAAATTAAGGTTAATTTAATATTTGTATATAAAATAAAAAAAATAAAAAATTAATATGAATTTAAATATATTAATTATTTATTATTATTATTATATTAAAATATAATATTATAAATTTTAAATTGTAATATTTTATTTATTTTTTATTACCTTTTAAACAACCCTTAAAATAGTTTAACAAAGTATATATAATAATAAAATATCATCTAATACTTAAATTTATACAATCAAATTATAGAAAGATCGTAAATAATTTTTATATCTTTGTAATGTTGTTCATTCATACAATGCTATGTCTTTATATTCTCTCTTAGTAATGATGTAATGAATTTCTTAAAAATACTTTTTAAAAGAAAGGTCAAAAAAAGAGACAAAAAATGATAATTTTTTTGTTTTAAATAAAAATATTTTAATTTAATATATGTAAATAATTACAAACATAATAAATTAATAAAAGTTTTGATATATTAATTATTTTTTATTATTACAAAATAATATGTGTTATTCTTAATTTAAAATTATAAAATTCTTTATTTTTTATTACCTAATAAATAATATTTAAATTAGATTAATCAAATATAAAAATTAATAAAATATATTTTTTTATCTATTATATAAATATATACGATCAAATCATGTAAGATCCCACATAAATAATAAGCTATTCTAAAAGGATAACTTCTTTTTTTTACAAATAAAATGGTTAAAATATGTTTCAACATTCCTACTTTCAAGTAATTTTTATATCTTTGCAATATGGTTGATTCATAAAATATCATGTTTTTATATCCTCTTTCAATAATTAAATAATAAATTTTTCAAAAAATAATATTTTAAAAGATTTTAAAGAAAGAGTAAGAAAATAATAAATATTATGTTTTAAATAAATATATTTTAATATAATATTTTTAAATTAAGGATAAAAATACATAAATTAATACAACTTTAACATAATAATTATTTATTATTATTGTAAAATAGTTTATAATATTCTTAATTTAAAATTATAAATTTTTTTTTTTTTTTAACTTTCTTCTAAACTATCTTTTGAATAGTTTAATGAAATATATAAATGAAAAAAATATTATATTATCTATCATCCAAATATATATATATATATATATATATATATATATATATGATCAAATTATATATGATCCTAAATAAATAATAAGCTATATTAAAACTTTTACATATATTAAACATTATTAAATTTTTAAACGATTTCCATTATTAAAATCAATGCTAAAAGGATAATTTTTTTTTATACAAATGAAGTGGTTAAAATATGTTTCAACATCTTCACTTCAAGTAATTCTCATGTCTTTGCAATATTGTTGATTCATAAAATGTCATGTTTTTATATCCTTTCTTGATAATGAAGTAATAAATTTTCTTAAAAATAATTTTAAAGAAAGATAATAAAATAGTAAGTTTTATATTTTAAATAAATATTTTAAATTTAAAATTTTTAATAAAAGATAAAAATAATTGTGTAGCAAACCGTAAAAATGAGGACTAATTGAACTCGTTAAAATTTTAAAAATGATATTGTTTTGAATGTGTGTGGAGTCGCCACAAATTTTTATTCAAGGGAAAAATATTTGGAAAACCCCGACTCGGGAATGAGCTTCTAAGTTCGGAATTGGTTCAAGATAAGGGAAGGTGTTAGGCACCTAGTTTGCCTGTTCGGGAGAATCAGACCTTAAACCGAGTGTGATTTTGAAAATGTTTGATCCTTTAAAGTGAAAAATAATTTGATGGAGTTGGCACGACGGGACTTGATCTGCTCCTACGTATTCCCAGGTGCAAATGGGAAACTCAAGGCTTACGTAGTTCTAGTTTGTGAAGGCTTGACCTTCGAAGAGTATTTTGAAAGAATGTTTGAAGATTTTGCTATTCAAAAGAAGTTTTATTTTTAGAGGGTCTTTGGCCCACTCATACACAAGGCCGAGCGGCTAAGGCAAAGACAAGGACCTATACGAACTACTAAATGTTGAATGACGGAGTAAACCGCGGTTCCCCATTCAGAGCCCATTGCGTGAGACCTAGACTCCCAAAACATTTGGAAAAAGATTTTCAGATTTTTTGAAAAGAAATAAATTGCAAACTATATTGTCCTTGAGTAAAAGAAACTTGAATTTAATAGAAAAAATTTCATTTTTTGACTTTTGGGGTAATTGGGGTTTTAATGTAATGATTTAGCAATTATGAGATTTTTATGAATTTTCTGGATTTTTTTTGTATTTTTTTTATTAATTTTCTGATTTTTGGGAATTTTTATTAATTTTTGATTTTCTGGAATTTTTTATTAATTTTTCTATTTTCTGTAATTTTTTATTAATTTTTCTATTTTCTGTAATTTTTAGTAATTTTCCGATTTTTGGGAATTTTTATTAATTTTTGATTTTCTGGAATTTTTTTATTAATTTTTCTATTTTCTGTAATTTTTTATTAATTTTTCTATTTTCTGTAATTTTTTATTGATTTTCTGATTTTTGGGAATTTTTATTAATTTTTCTATTTTCTGTAATTTTTTATTAATTTTTCTATTTTCTGTAATTTTTTATTAATTTTTCTATTTTCTGTAATTTTTTATTAATTTTCTGTTAATTTCTAGGGTAAAATTGTAATTTCTGGAGCTAGGGACAGTTTTGGTATTAAGGGAAAAGCTAGGAGCATTATGGTAATCTTAGACTTTGACTAGGGGCAATGTGGTAATCTAACCAACCGAGGGCAATGTGGTAATCAAACCTGGCTTACATGGTTTATTGAATGTGTGAGAAGTCCTTGGGATAAAAATGAAGTGCAGCCCCTGAGGATCGAACCTGAGACGCTATGGACGATGGCCATCAGCTCAACCACTGGAGCGCACTGAAGGTTGGGATGTTATCGCGTCGGGTTTATATTAAACCATACTCAACCTGCCAATATATGCGTTAAAATGAAATGCTTGGAGCGGGGATCGAACCCCAAAAACTGAAGGTATCGCGCGACGCATTAACCACTAAGCTACATCGTTTGTTATGTTTTCTAACGCCCTCACTAAGTATTTAAAGCATGCTTAGCCATTAAATAGAATTTGTACGAAAATGGGAATGCTAAACGGGATTCGAACTCCGGTCCTACAGATCGTTCAGCAGCGCCTCAACCGCTGGACCATCCTTCTATTTATGACCTATAATCAGGATTAGTTAATATCTGCCAACCCAGGCGTGGGCGCCCACCAATGTGCCATGCTGCATGGCCCTTTGCTAATCCCATTTGCATGCACTCCCAGCAAATTGTATGCCGCCTTTCTAAGGCCTGCATTTGGCAATACCTGATTTGGGCTTAACAAGGAATTTCCCAATGATGCCATACAATTCAAAATGGGGTGTTAAAATATGATGAGGGGATTGAGAGACCTTTTGACGTAAAACATGCACTGAAATATCAACAAACAATGTTGCATAGGTCTGCCTCTGCTGTAATTAACGCGCATTGTTCTTTACAATCAGTGTGTGAGGATTTCTTTCAACCTCACTTAAAGATTCCCTTTTTTGTCTTGCACCTTTGGTCCCGAGAGATCTTGAATATATTTAGGGGGTACGAAATGTTGCAGTGGAGCCTGGCTCGCCATCCTGCCCTTAAAGACCATCGACAAATTCATCATACCTCTTGAAACCCCATGCATGATGACGAGGTGATCGTATTTGTCCATATTCCACGCCCAGCATTTAGTGAAAACCGTTTCATTAACATGAGCAAATGGTATTTTGCATTCACACCCAGTTGATACGGATAAGCGATGAAATGAGACCGACCCTATAATATGATAGCTAAGCCTTGTGTTCCATGATCAGGACCCCCTCCCCCTTTGATTCAACGTAGGCACTAGAGTCTCACACACTGTAATTATAGGTTCTTAAATGCACTTTAGGTTTCAGAAGTCGAGACTGAGAAGGGATGACCTTGGGGTAGTTTGTTTAGGTAAGAAGCTCACCAAATTCATGAGATTAGATTCTAATTTTTCTTTCAGACTTTCACCATGGCTTTATGGTCTCATACCAATCTGTTTTGATTGCAACCAAACAAGAAATGGTTCGTGATCCTATCTCATGATAAAGGCCTATTCACGACTACTACACCAATTGGTACATGCATAACTACACTCAGAAGACCTACAGAAAAGATTCTTGATCTTACCTTGAGATTTGCTCGAGAACACCAATGTTCTTTGCAGTCTTGGCCAGAAATCCGCCTTGTAAGAATCTTGACGTCGCGAGCTTCAGAGCGATCCCTCCCTTTTTTTTTCCTTCTTGATCTCATCAAACTACGTAGCAAAGATTAGCCGAAGAAAACTAATCTCCCCTCCTCATGCTTCCTGCCTCTTCCCTCTTGGCCTCTCATGACCAAGAAGAGCCAGCTACCTACACCATATCGAGATAATACTGGATATAGTATCCTTGAATAAAGCTTGATGCGAGAGCTAATGGTTTGTTGCTGCTCCTTTGGATCGAAACAGCATGCGTTGATGAACGAAGGATGCTCTCTAATGCTGGAATCTTTTCAAAGAGAAGAAAAACTATCCCAAACTTCTCATGGCTATCCTTCGATTCGCCTGCCCATCTGGAAAAGATCCCCTTCTTTGAAGAAAAAGCCCCCGAGAGAAAACCCAAAAAAAAAGAATTCTTGGTTGAAGATCCTTCCAAACACCTAGAGAGAGCCAGTCCCCCCGAAATCTTCGATCCCCCCTTTCATTTCTAGCATTTGTTTTCAAAAAAAATTTTAATTTCTAGAATTTTCTTTCTGTTTTCAGGATTACCATGTATTATTTTATTTACTTATTTATTTCTTTTTTTTTTATTTCCTTCTTCTTCTTTTCTTTATATATAAAAAAGTTTACTGTTTTTATTATTATGCTATATATTTGTTATCACATTCAAATTTTTCTATGTATTTTTTTCAGCAATTAAAACTTTGATTCATCTTTTCTGATTTTCTTAAAACTTCTTTTAATAATTTTATTTTCGTTTTTTTTTATTTTTATTATTAGCATTAGAAACAGATTTTGTTTTTATTCTTTAGAAATTTATTGTCTGTTTACTTGTTTGTCTGTTTTTCTGATTGTCGTTTTCTGTTTTCTGTTTTCTGTTTGTTGTTATTTTTTTTTTATTTCTATTTTTATTAAAAAAAAATTGAATTTTCACATTTTAGATTTTTTATTGAATTTTCGTATTTTTTACTTTTTTATGTTTCCCTTTTTTGTTAAAATTTTTTCTTTTTTTTTTGGTTTCTTGATTAATTTTAAAGGTTGTGGGCTTCAGACATAAATGGGTGTTTACAGTTTGCCCCTCTTTACTTATTTTCCTACCCGATAATGTGAGAAATGATTCTCTGAATTATCGAGGTAGGAAATGAGTAAAGACGTGAACACCTTATGTCCGAGGTGGTTTTTGAAGAAGTCCAAGCAGCACCAGAAGCTTTGAACTTAAAGTGGACTCCACGGATGCCTGAGGAGCGGTGGTTGAATGATTTTATCGGTTCCGTGTGTCGATAGGGTTTAAATATACAAAGCTATATGACATAGCCTAAGTAAGCTGAAATGAATAACGACCTGTTAGGACATGCATGGAATGCCATGGGATTTCTTGTTAGGACAAGAAAAATGAAAAGAAAATAGCCTATTAAAATAGGTAGAGTAGAAAGAATGGCCTGTTAAGACATGCTCAGTGGAGTGGAAAGGGCCCGTTTGAGGCAGGGAAGCGTGCAAGAACTAAAAAGTAAGGTATGTACAAGGTGGCCTGACACTATAGGCCGAAGTGCAGAAAGCTCAAAGGGGGCCTGACATTATAGGCCAAAAAGGAGAAGATAATATTTAGCGATGCAGGAAAGGAAACATGAGGGAGGCTTGACATCATAGGCCATGACGCAGAAATCTAAACTTGATGAGGCCTGATACTATAGGCCAAAAAGGAGAAAATAACTTGATGGTGGCCTGACAACATAGGCCATGATGCAGAAATTAAAACTTGATGGTAGCCTGACAATATAGGCCATGATGCAGAAATTTAAACTTGATGGTGGCCTGACAACATAGGCCATGATGCAGAAATTTAAACTTGATGGTGGCCTGACAACATAGGCCATGATGCAGAAATTAAACTTGATGGTGGCCTGACAACATAGGCCATGATGCAGAAATTAAACTTGATGGTGGCCTGACAACATAGGCCATGATGCAGAAATTAAACTTGATGGTGGCCTGACAACATAGGCCATGATGCGAGGAAATTAAACTTGATGGTGGCGACAACATAGGCCATGATGCGAAATTAAACTTGATGGTGGCCTGGCGACGCATAACCGCATGATCAGAAATTAAACTTGATGGTGGCTGACGCAATAGGCCATGATGCGAAATTAAACTTGATGGTGGCCGACAACATAGGCCATGATGCTAAAGGTAAACTTGATGGTGGCACGACAACATAGGCCATGATGCGAAATTTAAACTTGATGGCGCCGACAACATAGGCCATGATGCGAAAAGGTAAACTTGATGGTGGTTTGACAACATAGGCCATGATGCGAAATTTAAACTTGATGGTGGCGACAACATAGGCCATGATGCAGAAATTTAAACTTGATGGTGGCACGACAACATAGGCCATGATCTGAAGGTAAACTTGATGGTGGCCGACAACATAGGCCATGATGCGAAATTTAAACTTGATGGTGGCGACAATATAGGCCATGATAAATCTATACTTAACGGCCCGACAACATAGGCCTGAAAGCGTAAATCTAAACTATGCCTCGACAACATAGGCACAAGCTGATAAATCTAAACTACAGTGACACGACAACATAGGCCGAAAGCGATAAATCTAAGCTATGGCGGCTGACAACATAGGCTGAAAGCGGAAATCTAAACTCTGGACGACAACATAGGGCCTAAAAGCGATAAATCTAAGCTATGGCGGCGACAACATAGGCCTGGAGAGCGAATGTAAAGATGTAATGCTATGGCACGACAACATAGGATGGCGTGGAATGCAATGATGCTGATGCTATGGCGACAACATAGGCGGTGATGAGCAAGAATGTAAAGATGTAATGTTATGGCGACAACATAGGCGGTGGCAGGAATGCAATGATGCAATGCTATGGCCTGACAACATAGGCGATGAGCAAGAATGTAAAGATGTAATGCTATGGGCGACAACATAGGCGATGAGCAAGAATGTAATGCGATCTATGGCCTTTGACAACATAGGCCAGTGAGCAAGAATGCATAGATGTGATGCTATGGCCTGACAACATAGGCCAGTGAGCAAGAATGTAAAGATGCAATGCTATGGCCTGACAACATAGGCCAGTGAGCAAGAATGCATAGATGTGATGCTATGGCCTGACAACATAGGCCAGTGAGCAAGAATGTAAAGATGCAATGCTATGGCCTGACAACATAGGCCACGAATGAATGATGCATTCTACCTTGCGCTTGAAGGTTTATGGCACTTGATGATTATTTTTTGAGGCGGCTTAGGCAACCATTTTGCCCTAGTTTGGAAGTTTCTTGATAACTGAGAGATGTCTTGCTTCGAAAGAATTTTGGGCCAACGTTTTGCCCTAGTTTGAACTTGAATTTTTCTGGGCAACCTTGCCCTATTGAACTCAATTGGAGTTGAGGAATTGAGGATTGCCTCAACTTGGATTTTCTCGGGCAGATGTTTGCCCTAGTTTGAACTTGAATTTAAATCTTTCTTGGGCAAATGTTTGCCCCAATTTTGTTTTTGGTTCAAAATTTGAGGATGACCCCAAATTAAATTTTTGTGGGCAAGCTTTTGCCTCTGTTTGGACTTGACTGAGAATTTGAGGATAACTTCAAATTGAATTTTGTTGGGCAAGCTTTTGCCCCAGTTTGGACTTGACTGAGAATTTGAGGATAACCTCGAATTAAATTTTGTGGGCAAACATTTGCCCCAGTTTGGACTTGATTCATCATTCGAGGATGACCTCAAATTACATTTTGTTGGGCCAGCTTTTGCCCCAGTTTAAGCTTGAGTCAGTTTTAACTATGACTAATTCGGGCAATTTTATCTGGATCTTAATTAATTTTGAAAAGTGGGTCGTGCAATGCTTGAATAAAAGACGCTTATGTGTTGTTTGAATGAGTGAGAAGAATATGATGTTAATGACGCTTGAATAAATGCAGAAATGATGCAGGGTTCTTATTTTAATGCTTGAAATAATTTTTTGATGAAACAGATGCTATTGAATGCAAACCATGAAATGGTGTAAAATTTTTGTTTCTCTTGATTTTTGATTTTTCTGACACATCCTTCCTCGACAACTCCATAGTGGGTGTGAAAAGGATCAAGAATCAGGACGGGTTGGATTGACTCGATTTCGGAGTTTTCTTGGTCAATTCTGTAAATTTGCTTTTGTCAGGATCTTTGAGATCCCACAGTGGTCAGTATTATTGAACAAGACACACTCCTTTTGTTTTGGTGGCTTCGTGGCTGGTAGGACGATGATTCTTTTGGAAACGATCCTGTCATGTCGCAATGGTGGAGGATTCATCTGACTTGTCATGATTTTTTCGAAATTAATCTTTTTTAATTTTTTTTACATTTTTCACATCTCTTTTGGCGCGTGCGCTATTAAGGCGTGCAAAGTGATTTTGGATGGTTAATGAAAAGTATAGAGAAAGTTTGCAAAGGATGTTTGAGGTAGTGTTTGAAAGAAAAAAATGACAAAAGGTGTAGGTTTGATTGCCCAAATGGCACCTTTCGATGAACAATGTCAGTGCTGCTTTTCATAATCTTGATTGTCAAATCGACCAAACTTGAGAAATGGAAAAATTTTGCCCCAGTTTTAGGAACATATGAGGTGCAGAAAGGTCATGTTGTCTTGGGATTCTTGAATCGACCTTAATTTTTGCCTGGGTTGTTCTTTTGAGTTTTCAACCCAGCAGGTCTTTCGTTTCGCCCTAACCTTTGCCTAGATCGCCCTTACGGGTTTTCGACCTAGCGAGCTTTTGATTGTGCCCTAACTTTTGCCTAGGTCGTTCTTGAGGATTGTCGACCTAGCGGGCCTTCTGCTTGATTGCGCCCTAACTTTTGCCTAGGTCGCCTTTACGGGTTTTCGACCTAGCGGGCCTTTTGCTTGGTTGTGCCCTAACTTTTGCCTAGGTCTATTTTGAAGATTGTTGACCTAGCGGGCTTTTGTTTGATCGTGCCCTAACTTTTGCCTAGGTCGCCCTTACGGGTTTTCGACCTAGCGGGCCTTTTGCTTGGTTGTGCCCTAACTTTTGCCTAAGTCGTTCTTGAGGATTGTTGACTTAGCGGGCTTTTGTTTGATCGTGCCCTAACTTTTGCCT
The DNA here is from genome assembly GCA_026541065.1 of Canavalia ensiformis. Lineage (NCBI taxonomy): Eukaryota > Viridiplantae > Streptophyta > Magnoliopsida > Fabales > Fabaceae > Canavalia > Canavalia ensiformis. The sequence goes on from JAMKYM010000434.1 coordinate 138,379, forward strand.
GGTCGCCCTTACGGGTTTTCGACCTGCGGGCCTTTTGCTTGGTTGTGCCCTAACTTTTGCCTAGGTCTCTTTTGAAGATTGTTGACTAGGAGACCACCGCTTGATTGCGCTAACTTTGCCTAGTCGTTCTTACGGGTTCGACCCTAGCGGGCCTTTGCTTGATCGATTTTTGCAATTGTTGTTGGCAAACCGCAAAGACCTTTTCTGATCATGACTTTATCGATCATTGTTTTGAACTTTAACCCTACTTTTGCCTGGATCGTTTTGGCTTAATCAGCGGGCTTCTCTGCTTCTTGAATTTTGTGTTTTGACCTTGATTTTGCCTGGATTATTATTTACTTTAATCCAGCGGGTCTTCTTATTTTTCTTGAATTTTGTGTAGTTGAATATTGATCTTGCCGGGGTCATCTTGGTTTCTAATTAGCGGATCCTTTCTTGCATCCCTAAATTTTGCCTGGATTTAAACTTGATTCCGGGATGTTTTATTTGACAATACACCTTGAATGGTAATCTAGAATCCCTTGTTGTTTATACGCCTTCTCATTGGGCTTTTTCTCTTTTAAGCGATTAATCCGACATTCAAGATTACTCATTCTACACTAGCATCCTCACCAATTGGTATTTTATTGCTTGGGTATAGGGATAAGAAGTGGGTTGAAGAGATAAAAAGAATGGTAAATTTTTGGAAGTAAAGCTAAAATGTAAAAAGCACGTGCTCAAGTGATATGAAAAATGTAATTTTGTATTTATTCATTCTTTCATTTTATTTACAAAAGATTAACTTTGAAAAATGCGACAATTTTGGATGAGTATCCTCGACGGTTTGATTTTGCACCAAACAGCGGTCGTCTTTGTTCTCATTTCTTAGCCGGAAGAGATGAGCTCTTATGATTCAAGACAGATTAGGAGTGATTTTCCCAAAGTCTAGCGTTTAGCATCAATCGGGCCTTGCACCTTATGCTTGAACCTGGCGAGTTTCGGTAGAATGGCCGATGTACCCGCATGGTAGCCACATATGGCATTGGCATCGTACCATTTAGGGTATGGTGGTTCTTGAGGTTTCGAAGAGAGTAAGGAACCACCAAGGAGCTCTGGATTAGCGGGTAGCGGCTCGGTGTAGGTCATTGGAATTGGATCAAGCGGACAGGATCTTTCTTCTTTTACGAGTTTGGCTAGAATTTGAGCTTATGGCTTGTATTTGGACCGTGTACGCGTGGGCGGTCGGGTTTTGCGTTGGGTAGGATATGGTGTGTAAGGTGTGTATGGTGTATCTTGTCCTTGACCGAGAAGCTACATTATAAGCGTCATTGCCCTCTTCTTTTTCTCGTAAAGGCATCAACCGTCCTTGTGGCGTTGTGCGTGATTTTCCTCGACGCATGCCACCCTCGATCCTTTCTCCAATGATGACGACATCGGAGAAGCTAGGAGTCATCACTGCAGAGCCATCTTGTCATAGAAAGGATCTTGGAGTGTGTCTACGAACGTGCTGACCAGCTCTTTTTCGGATAGAGGAGGTTGTACTTGGCGGCTAACTCCTCCATCTTTGAGCATACCGCTTGAAAGTTTCGTCCCCGTTTTGGCCATATTTTGGAGTTGGGTTCGATCGGGAGCCATCTCCGAGGTTGTCGATATTGTTTGAGGAAGGCCTCGCGAGATCCCTCCATGAATGGATGTGGGTCCGCTCATTGCGTATACCGGTTAGCGTGATCCGGTTAAGTGTCTTGAAAGAAATGGACAAGCGGTTATCGTCGTGCATGCAAGGAGACATCTTCTGCGGTACATGGCCAGGTGGCTCTTCGACTAGTTCCTTGATACTTCTAATTCGGGAACCTTGAATTTGGGAGGGATTACTATGTCCGGAACCAAGCATAGGTCAGCTGCGTCTCTGGCTTCATAAGTACTTCCCTCAATTGCCTTGATTCTTTCCTCTAGGATTCTCCATTTTTTAATGCCCTCATTCGAAGGATGACGTGGGTATTCCTCGAGCCTGAGGTAAAGTTGGAAAAATGGTGTGTGCACAGGGATGAGGCCTTTGGGTGAACATAGGGTGCGTTCCCAATGCTGCTTGGTAGGCTTGTGAGGTGGTGTTTAGCGGTAGGTTATGTGTTTGGGTTTGTGTTTGGGCTTGTGTTTGGTTATATGAGGGTGCATGCCCATGAGGAAACCCATGATGAACTCCTTCGGTTGGCGGAGGCATAGTTGATGGTGGAGTGAAGCCAGGAGGGTGTGATAGGTCAGTTGTTTCTTTCGGCAAGGATTTCATCGCCTCCTTTTGTTTTGACAATTGGATGGCCTCCATTAGCTTGGCCACCTGCTCTTTCAGTGATTTGACCTCATTTCTCAACTCCTCATTTTGTCTCTCCAGCTCATCCATGACTTTTGATTGTGCACGAGTCCTATAAGGATGTCGAGGAGGCTGTGTTTTTCCAATTTTTCTGTTAAAGTTTGAAAATTAATTTTTTTTTTTTAAAATAGTGTGAATGCAAAAATCTTGAATGATAAAAATGTTGATGCACAATGAGTATGAATATGTGGAATGATTTTTTTTTTGAAATTCTACGAATGAATGAATCAATGCTTTATGCAAATAATTTTATGATTTTTGAAGTTTGACTATTTTGAAAATGAATCAGAGTTGTTTTATTTATTCATCCTTGATTTTTAACAGCTTTATGTTTTTGGCATTTTTTATTTCGCTAGAAAAACCTCTAGTTTTGTTTGAAGATCTTTTATCTTTACTGAAATCTTTCTAGAAAGCGTTCTTTAGGTTTTCAAAATTTCGTTTTCTCTCCTATTGAATCTTTTTTTTTTTATATTTTCGAAAGATTATTTTCCTAACTTTTCCTAAGAATTTATAGTTTTTCTTGATTTTCCTTATTTTTTATTTGTTTTGGTATTTCTTTTCTTTTGTTTGACTTTTCTTTCTTGATTTATGTATTTCCCCAATTGTAGCCTTCAAATCGCTTGTATCTTGAAAGGGGTGTGTGTGCCCTCTTTATTTCTTATGTAGGTTACCTGTCCTAAGGATCTATGGCCTTTTATATGAACCTCTCAAAGGTGGTTAATAATCCTGGGGTATAGAGGTTACTAGAGCCAAGTTCCAATCCACAATGCTAACCACAACAGTAGAAGTAGCCACTAGCTGTGAGGCGTTATGAATAGGACGCACTCTAGCTGGGATTTTCATGATAGCCACACAGGACGTAGGCCCCGTGACACCACTAGATCCCTCATCCTGGTAGCACTCAGACCGGGTGTAAGGGCCCACTCATGATAAATGCATATGCAATGTATGAGGGCACATAAGTTTGGGATACTCTAGATTGGGGAAATTGCACGGATATATATGGCAATTTGTGTTTGTCTATCCTAGGGTTATACGGACAGAGAATAAACAAATAAACAACAAATAAATAAACAAGTAAATGAATCGTGCAAACAAATAGGAAGAGATCAAATATAATGTACACTCAATTGATCGGGCTTGACTCTCTAATGGTCCCTCATTGGAGTCGCCATCTACATCAAATGTAATTAGACGAGACGACGAACTCGTTAAAATTTTAAAATGATATTGTTTTGAATGTGTGTGGAGTCGCCACCAAATTTTTATTCAAGGGAAAAATATTTGGAAAAACCCTGACTCAGGAATGAGCTTCTAAGTTCGGAGTCGGTTACAAGTAGGAAGGTGTTAGGCACCCTACTTGCCCGTTCGGAGAAAACGGTACCCTTAAACTGAGTGTGTGATTTTGAAAATGTTTGATCCCTTTAAAGTGAAAAATAATTTGATGGAGGTTAGCCTGACAGGACTTGATCCTGCTCCTACGTATTCCCCGGTGCAATGGGAAACTCAAGGCTTACGTAGTTCTAGTTTGTGAAGGCTTGACCTTCGAAGAGTATTTTGAAAGAATGTTTGAAGATTTTGCTATTCGAAAAGAAGTTTTTATTTTTAGGAGGGGTCTTTGGCCCACTCATGCACAAGGCCCGAGGCGGCTAAGGCAGCACAAGGACCTATACGAACTACTAAATGTTGAACAGCAGGTAAACCGCCAGTTCCCCATTCAGAGCCCATTGCGTGAGACCTAGACTCCCAAAACATTTGGAAAAAGATTTTCAGATTTTTTGAAAAGAAATAAATTGCAAACTATATTGTCCTTGAGTAAAAGAAACTTGAATTTAATAGAAAAAATTTCATTTTTTGACTTTTGGGGTAATTGGGGTTTTAATGTAATGATTTAGCAATTATGAGATTTTTATGAATTTTCTGGATTTTTTTTGTATTTTTTTTATTAATTTTCTGATTTTTGGGAATTTTTATTAATTTTTGATTTTCTGGAATTTTTTATTAATTTTTCTATTTTCTGTAATTTTTTATTAATTTTTCTATTTTCTGTAATTTTTAGTAATTTTCCGATTTTTGGGAATTTTTATTAATTTTTGATTTTCTGGAATTTTTTTATTAATTTTTCTATTTTCTGTAATTTTTTATTAATTTTTCTATTTTCTGTAATTTTTTATTGATTTTCTGATTTTTGGGAATTTTTATTAATTTTTCTATTTTCTGTAATTTTTTATTAATTTTTCTATTTTCTGTAATTTTTTATTAATTTTTCTATTTTCTGTAATTTTTTATTAATTTTGTTAATTTCTAGGGTAAAATTGTAATTTAGAGCTAGGGACGTTTTGGTATTAAGGGAAAAGCTAGGAGCATTATGGTAATCTTAGACTTTGACTAGGGGCAATGTGGTAATCTAACCAACCGAGGGCAATGTGGTAATCAAACCTGGCTTACATGGTTTATTGAATGTGTGAGAAGTCCTTGGGATAAAAATGAAGTCACGACCCCCGAGGATCGAACCTGAGACGCTATGGACGATGGCCATCAGCTCAACCACTGGAGCGCACTGAAGGTTGGGATGTTATCGCGTCGGGTTTATATTAAACCATACTCAACCTGCCAATATATGCGTTAAAATGAAATGCTTGGAGCGGGGATCGAACCCCAAAAACTGAAGGTATCGCGCGACGCATTAACCACTAAGCTACATCGTTTGTTATGTTTTCTAACGCCCTCACTAAGTATTTAAAGCATGCTTAGCCATTAAATAGAATTTGTACGAAAATGGGAATGCTAAACGGGATTCGAACTCCGGTCCTACAGATCGTTCAGCAGCGCCTCAACCGCTGGACCATCCTTCTATTTATGACCTATAATCAGGATTAGTTAATATCTGCCAACCCAGGCGTGGGCGCCCACCAATGTGCCATGCTGCATGGCCCTTTGCTAATCCCATTTGCATGCACTCCCAGCAAATTGTATGCCGCCTTTCTAAGGCCTGCATTTGGCAATACCTGATTTGGGCTTAACAAGGAATTTCCCAATGATGCCATACAATTCAAAATGGGGTGTTAAAATATGATGAGGGGATTGAGAGACCTTTTGACGTAAAACATGCACTGAAATATCAACAAACAATGTTGCATAGGTCTGCCTCTGCTGTAATTAACGCGCATTGTTCTTTACAATCAGTGTGTGAGGATTTCTTTCAACCTCACTTAAAGATTCCCTTTTTTGTCTTGCACCTTTGGTCCGAGAGATCTTGAATATATTTAGGGAGTGAAATGTTGCGGTGGAGCTCTGGCTCGCCATCCTGCCCTTAAAGACCATCGACAAATTCATCATACCTCTTGAAACCCCATGCATGATGACGAGGTGATCGTATTTGTCCATATTCCACGCCCAGCATTTAGTGAAAACCGTTTCATTAACATGAGCAAATGGTATTTTGCATTCACACCCAGTTGATACGGATAAGCGATGAAATGAGACCGACCCTATAATATGATAGCTAAGCCTTGTGTTCCATGATCAGGACCCCCTCCCCCTTTGATTCAACGTAGGCACTAGAGTCTCACACACTGTAATTATAGGTTCTTAAATGCACTTTAGGTTTCAGAAGTCGAGACTGAGAAGGGATGACCTTGGGGTAGTTTGTTTAGGTAAGAAGCTCACCAAATTCATGAGATTAGATTCTAATTTTTCTTTCAGACTTTCACCATGGCTTTATGGTCTCATACCAATCTGTTTTGATAATGATGATGATGATGACGATGATTGATAATGAGCATGAAGATGAACGAAGATGATAGTGATGATGATGATGATGATGATGATGATGAACGTTGATGAGCATGATGATGATGATGATCTTGATGATGATTCTTTTTTTGCGGATGATGTTGAGGGTGACGATGATGAGCAATGATGATGATGATGATGTTGAGGATGATGAATAGGTATGATGATGATAATGATATTCAATGTGTCGATAATGAATGATGATAGTGATGGTGATGATGGCGGTTGTGGTGATGATGATGATGATGAACGATGATGAGCATGATGATGAACGATGATGGTGATGATGATGATGAACGATGTTGAGCATGATGATGAACGATGATGATGATGATGATGATGATGATGATGATGATGCTTCTTATGTGGATGACGATGATTATTTATGTTGATGTTGAGGTTTACGAGACGATGATTATTTATGATGATTTTGAGGGTGATGATGATGATGATGAGAATGATGATGAACGATGATGAGCATGATGATGAATGATGATAGCGATAATGATGAACTACAGTAAACATTGATGATGATGATTTATGATGAAGATGTTGATGATGAACGATGATGAGCATGATGATGAATGATGATAGGGATGATGATGATGCTAAGGATGACGACCAGGATTGATGATGATGATAATGAAGATATTCAATGTGTCGATAATGACTGATCATAGTGATGGTGATGATGGCGATTGCGATGATGATGATGATGATGATGATGAACGATGATGAGCATGATGATGAATGATGATAGTAATGATCATGTTGATGATGATAATGATGATGATGATGATGATATTGAGGATGACGACTAGGATTGATGATGATGATGATGATGATGATATCTTGTTTCAATAATGAATGATCAAAGTGATGCTGATGATAACGATTGTGATGATGATGATGATCAACGTTGATGAGCATGATGACGAACGGTGATGAACATGATGATGAATGATGATAATGATGATGATGATGATCTTGATTAGGATGATGATGATGATGATGATGATGATGATGATGAACTACGGTAAACGTTGATGATGATGATTTATGATGATGTTAAGGGTGATGGTGATAATGATGATGATGATGATGGCGATGATGATGAACGATGTTGACGCATACATACGATGTTGAGCATGATGATGAATGATTATAGGGATGATGATGATGATTACGATGTTGTTAAGGAAGGCGACTAGGATTGATGATGATGATATTCAATGTGTCCATAATGAACGATGATAGTGATGGTGATGATGATGATGGCGATTTTGATGATGATGATGATGAACGATGATGAGCATATTGATGAACGATGATAGTAATGATGATGATGATGATCTTGAACTATGGTAAACGTTGATGATGATGATTTATGATGATAATAAGGGTGACGATTATGATGATGATGAACGATGATGTACGATAATGACCATGATGATGAACGATGATGAGCATAATGATGAATGATGATAGCGATGATGATGATGATGAATAGGATTGTAGATGATTATGATGATATTCAATCTGTCCATAATGAATGATAATAGTGATGTTGTTGATGGCGATTGTGATGATGATGTTGAATATGACGATGATGAACAATGATGAGGATGATGATGATGATGATGATGATGTTAAGGATGACGAATAGGATTGATGATGATGATGATGATGATGATATTCAATGTGTCGAAAATGAATGTGATAGAAAGGGTGATGAACGTGATTGTGATGATGATGATGATTGATGATGATGATGATGAATGATGATAGCGATGATGATGATGATGATAATGATGTTGAGGATGACGAATAGGATTGACGATGATGATAATAATATTCGATGTGTCGATAATGAATGATGATACTAACGGTGTTGATGGTGATTGTGATGATGATGATGATCAACGATGATGAATGATGATGAGCATGATGATAGTATGATGATGATGATAAAGTACGGTAAAATTTGATGACGATGTTTTTTTTGGGGATGATGATGATTTATGATCATGTTGACGGTGACAATGATGATGATGATGATGAATGATGATGAGCATGATGATGAACGATAATGTGCATGATGATGAATGATGAAAATGATGATTATGACATTAATGATGATGATGATCTTGATGATAATGATGATGAACTACGGTAAACATTGATGATGATTCTTCTTTTGTGGATGATAATGATGTTTATGATGATGTTGAGGGTGATGATCATGATGATGATGATGACACTGATGATGATAATGATGGTGGTGAACTGCGGTAAACGTTGATGATGATGCATTTTTTGTGGACGACAATAATGATTTATGATGATGTTGCGGGTCACGATGATGATGATGATGATGAACTATGATGAATATGTTGATGATGATGAATGATGGTGAGCATGATGATTAACGATGATGTGCATGACGATGAATGATGATAGTGATGAGGATGACGATGATGATGATGATGATGATGATGATGATGATGATGATGACGACGACGACGATGATAATGATGATGATGAACTACGGTAAACATTAACGATGTTGATTTTTTATGGATGACGATGACGATTTAAGGTGATGTTGAGGGTGACAATGATGATGATGATGATGAACAATGATGAACATGCTGATGAATGATGATAGTGATGATGCTGATGATGCTTAGGATGACGACAAGGATTGTTGATGATGATAATGATATTCAATGTGTCGATAATGAATGATAATAGTGATAATGATGATGATGATGACGATGAGAATAATGATGAACGACGATGAGCATAATGATGAACGACGATGAGCATGACGATGAATGATGATAGTGATGAGGATGACGACAACGATGATGATGATGATGATGATGATGATGATGATGATGATGAACAATGATGATGCTGATGTACGATGATGAGCATGATCATGAATGATGATAGCGATGTTGATGATGATGATGATGATGACGACTAGGATTGATGGTGGTAATGATGATGATATTCAATGTGTTGATAATTAATTATGATACTGAGGGTGATGATGGCGATTGAGATCATGATGATGATGAACCACGATGTGCACAATAATGAACCATGATAAGCATGATCATGAATGATGATAGTAATGATGATGAAGAAGTTGAGGATGACAACTAGGATTGTTGATTATGATGATATTCAATGTGTCGATAATGAATGATGATAGTGATGATGATGATTGCAATTGTGAGGATAATGATGATGAATGATGATGAACTATGGTAAACATTGATGATGAATTTTTGGTGGACGATGATGATGATTTATGACGATGTTGTGGGTGACGACGACGACGACTATGATGATGAACAATGATAAGAATGATGATGAACGATGGTGAGCGTGACGATGAATGTTGATAGTCATGATGATGATGATGATCTTGATGATGATGAACTACGGTAAACGTTGATGATGATACCTTTTTTATGGATGACAATGATAATTTGTGATGATGTTGAGGGTGACGATGATGATGATGATGATGATCACCTACGGTAAATGTTGATGATTTTTTTTCGGATGACAATTATGATTTATGATGATGTTGAGGGTGACGATGATGATGATTAAGATGATGATGATGATGATGATGAAAACGAAAATGCTGTACAATGATGAGCATGAGGATGAATGATGAGGAGCATGAGGATGGATGATGATTGCGATGATGATGATGATGATATTCAATGTGTCGACAATGAATGATGATAGTGATGGAAATTGTAATGATGGTGATAATGATGAACGATGATGATGAATGATGATAATGAGCATGACGATGATGAACTACGATAAACATTGATGATGATGATATTTTTGTGGATGATGATCATGATGATGATAAATGATGATGATGACCATGATCATGAATGATGATAATGATGATGATGATGATGATGATATTTTTGTGGATGACAATCATGATTTATGATGATGTTAAGGGTGACGATGACGACGACGACGACGATGATGAACGATGATGAGCACGATGATGAATGATGATAGTGATGATGATGATGATGATAGTGATGATGATGATGATGATCTTGATGATGATGATGATGTTGAGGATGACAACTAGGATTGATAATGATGATGAACGATGATGAGCATGATGATGAAAAATGATAGTGATGATGATGATGAATGGTAAATGTTGATGATGATGACTTATCATAATGTTAAGGGTGACGGTGACGATGATGATGTTGATGATGATGAACCATGATGATGCTTATATATGATGATGAGCATGACGATTCAGGATGATGAGATGATGATGATGATGATGATGGCGATGATCATCAACGACGATGACGCTTACATACGATGATGAGCATGGTGATGAATGATGATATCGATGATGATGATGATAATCTTGATGATGACGATGATGTTGAGGATGACGACTAGGATTGATGTTGATGACAATGATGATATTCAATGTGTCGATAATCAATGATGACAATGATGGTGATGATGGCGATTGTGATGATGATGAAGTTGATGATGATGATGAACGATGATGAGCATGATGATAGTGATGATGATGATGATGATGATGATGATGCTGATGATGAACCATGATGACGCTTATGTGTTATGATGAGCATGATGATAATGATGATGAAGACGAGGATGATCTTGATGATGATGATGATGATGAACTACGATAAACGTTGATCATGATGATTTATGATGATGATGATGATGGCGATGATCATGAATGATGATGACGCTTACGTACGATAATGAGCATGATGATGATGATGATGATGAATGACGACTAGGATTGATCATGACGACGATAATGATATTCAATGTGTCGATAATCAATGATAGTGGTGATGATGATGATGACTACGATGACGACGAAGATGATGATGATGATGATGATGATGATGATGATCATAAACGATGACGATGATCATGATGTTGATGAACTACTGTAAACGTGGATGATGATACCTTTTTTGTGGATGACGATGATGATTTATAATGATGTTGAGGGTGACAATTATGATAATGATGTACGATGATGATCATGTTGATGATAATGATGATGATGATGAACGTTGATGAGCATGATGATGAATGATGATAGTGATGAGGATGATGATGATCTTGATGATGATGATGATGATGATGATGATGATGATGAACTACGGTAAACGTTGATGATGCCGATTTTTTTATGGATGATGATGATGATGATGGTGAACTATGATGAGCATGACAAGGAATTGTGGTAGTGATGATGATGATGATGATGATCATGATGTTCAATGTGTCGATAATGAATGATGATAGTGATGGTGATGCTGGCGATTGTGATGGTGATAAAGTTGAGGATGAACGGTGATGACCACGAGGACCAACGATGGTGAGCATGATGATGAATGATGATAGTGATGATGCTGATGATGATGATGATGATGATAAACTACGGTAAACATTGATGATGATGATTTGTGATGATGTTAAGGGTGACGATGATGATGATGATGGTGATGGTGATGATAATGAACCATGATGACGCTTATGTACGATGATGAGCATGATGATGAATGATGATAGTGATGATGATGATGATATTCAATGTGGCGATAATGAATGATGATAGTGATCGTGATAATGGCGATTGTCAAGATGATTTTGATGATTATGAACTACGGTAATCGTGCATCACGAGGATTTATGATGATCTAGAGGGTGACGATGATGAAGAAAATGATGATGATGATGATGATGATGATGATGATGACGACGACGACGATGATGTGTGATGATGAGCATGGTGATGAATGACGATAGCAAGGATAATGATGATGATGATGCTGATATTCAATGTGTCGATAACGAATGATGATAGTGATGAAAAATGTAATGATGATGATGATGATGATGATGACTGATGATGAGCATGATGATGACTGATGATGAGCATGATGATGATGATATTTTTTGTGGATGATGATCATGATTAATGATGATGTTGAGGGTGACGACAACGACGACGACGACGACGACGATGATGATGATGATGTTGATGATAATGAGCATGATGATCAATGATGATAGTGATGATGATGGTGATGATCTTTATGATGATGATGATGATGATGAAGAGGATGACAACTAGGATTGATGATGATGATGAACGATGATGAGCATGATGATGGATGATGATGACCATGATGATGATGAACAATGGTAAATGTTGATAATGATGATTTATGATAATGTTAAGGGTGACGATGATGATGATGATGTTATTGATGATGACGAATGAGGATAACGCTTGTGTACGATAATGAGCATTATGATGAATAATGATAGTGATGATGATGATGATGATGATGATGATGATGAACAACAGTAAACGTTGATGATGAGGATATTTTTGTGGATGACAATGATGATTTATGATGATGTTGAGGGTGACGATGATGATGATGATGATGACACCTGATGATGAGCATGATGATGAATGATGATTGTGATGATGATAATGAACTGCAGTAAACGTTGATGATGATGATGATGATGATATTATTGTGGATGACGATCATGATTTATGATGATGTTGGCTGTGATGATGATGAACAATGATGACGCTAATGTACGATGATGAACGATGATGAGCTTGATGATGAATGATGATACTGATGATGATAATGATGATAATGATGATGATGATGATGATGATGATATTCAATGGGTCGATAATGAATGATGATACTGAGGGTGATGATGGAAATTGTGATGATGATGATGATGATGATGATGAACGGTGATGAGCATCATGGTTATGATGATGATGATGCTTTTTTTGTGGATGACGATGATGATTTATGTTGATGTTGAAGGTGACGATGATGATGATGATGAGCGATGATGATGATGGTGATGAACGATGATGACACTGATGTATGATGAATAGGTATGATGATGATGATGATATTCAATGTGTCGATAATGAATGATGATAGTGATGGTGATGGTTGCGGTTGTGATGATGATGATGATGATGATGATGATGAACGATGGTGAGCATGATGATGATGCTTTTTTTGTGGAAGACGATGATGATTTATGTTGATGTTAAGGGTGACGATGATGATGATTATTTATGATGATGTCGAGGGTGACGATGATGACGCTGATGTACGATGATGAACATAATGATGAATATAATAGTGATGATGATGATGATGAACTGTGGTAAACGGTCATGATGATGATATTTTGTGGATGACGACGATGATTTCTGATGATGTTGATGATGATGAATGATGATAGTGATAATAATGATGATGATGATGATGATGATGATGAATGATGATGAACGATGATGATGATGAATGATGATGAACGATGATGATGATGATGAACGGTGATGAATGATGATGATGATGATGATGAACGAAGATGAGCATATGATGAATGATGATATTGATGATGATGATGTTGATCTTGATGATGACGATGATGAACGACATTAAGTGTTGATGATGACAATTTTTTTTTGTGGATGACAATGAAGATTTATGATGATGTTTAGTGTGACGATGATGATGATGATGATGATGATTGTTGATGAGCTTGATGATGAACGATGATAGTAATGATGACGACAGCAATGATGATAATGAACTACGGTAAACGTTGATGATGACGATTTTTCTGTGGATGACGATTATAATTTATTATGATGATGTTGGGGATGACGAATAGGTATGATGATGATGATGATGATATTTAATGTGTCGATAATGATTGATGATAGTGATGGTGATGATGGCGGTTGTGGTGATGATGTGAACAATGATGAGCATGGTGATGAATGATAATGACGATGATGTTGAGGATGACGAGTAGGATTGATGATGATGATGATGATGAACGATAATTAGGGATGGAAGTAGGCCGAGCCAAACTAGGCTTTGCGTGTTCAAGCCTGGCTTGTTTAAATATTTTGGGGCCTGAACCTGGGTCTGTTACCTATTAAAGACTTTTTTTTTCTATCAAGGCCTGACCTGATTTAAAGCCTATAAGGCCTACAAGCTTGATTAAAAGCCTACACTACAAAAAAGATCAACAAATAGATTTAAAGCCTATATATATAATTGATTAAAAAGGCTTACAAACTTAAAGCTTACAAGATAAAAAGATCATTAAAAAGGTTTAAAACATATATATATATATATATATATATTATCTAAATAAAATATAAAATAAATATTATACAAATATAATATTATAAAATAAATATAAATATTTAATATATAAATATAAATAGGCCCCTGAAAAGGTTAAATAGGATTTTTTATAAGCCTAGGCCTGGTTTGTTTATCTAAAAAGGATTTCTAACAAGCCTGAGCCTGTCTATTTATTAAACAAGCTAAGTCAAGCTAGGCTTTAAACGAGCCGAGCCATAGGCCCTTGTAGGACGGCCTTGTTCACTTCCATCCCTAACGATAATGACGCTGATGTATGATGTATGAGCACCACCATTAAGGGACCAACCACTAGGTCAAGGGCCAAGAGAATTCAACAAGAGGTGGAAGCATTACTTCTCAAAAGGAAAGATTATCATGAAGAAATGTCATCCATGAAATTATCCTTCAAGGAAATTGTCGAATTCAGAATTTTAGCTCAGGAAGAATAAATCTAAAATTAGTAATTTCAATTTGATTATATTTTCTTAACTTGTAAGAGTAAGGATAGTTTATTCCAACATGGAATAAGAATAAAATATTTAGAATAGGAATAGGCTTAGCTTAAGGGCTTGGTTGGCTAGGAGCAACCCATACCCACAACCAAGCAACCCCTTTCTTTTTTTTTCCTATAAATTATGGTCTAATGTAAGCAAATTTCACCTTTGGTCATTTTATACTATTGGAATCCGAGAATTCCCTTGAGAGAGCAGTTTTCTCTTCTCTTTCTTCTCCTCTTGCTTGTTCTCCAGGTCAAGACCCCTTTCCTTATCATTGGAGCCTCCAAGGTGGTGGAACTTGGCTTATCTTCCTAGCTTCCTCTAGCTAGTGGAATGGCGCCTAGCTTAGGAATTATTTTTCTGCAATTTACAATTCTGGTTCTTAGTTTATGTCTTTAATTTTCAACCCCTTTCCCCTTTAATTTTGGTCATTTTCGTTTTTCCTTTTCTTCCATTTCTGCACTTTATTTCCAGCCTTTAATTCTTGCAATCACCTTCTCCAATTCCCTCTTTACATTCTGCAAATTTATGTTTCAATGTCTTTTCATTTCTATGCACAATTTTTGTGCTACGTTGAACATAAATTGAAGAGCTCCCAAAACTGCTTAGAATTTTGAGCTTCAATTCCACCTCCAACTATGTCCATCCTCCTCCTCCCAAATGGGTTGTATTATGTGGTATCAAGAACTTATTGTTTGGAGGTAACTTCTCTCATTTTTCTCCTTCATTTTTCATCATCTTCTCCCATTTTCGTCTCTGTTTTGGTTCCAGTTTTTCTGCATATTTTCAGCCCCTTCTTGCTTGAATTCACATGTAATTTGTGTTGCTTTGAGTCATATGTTTTTGGGTCCTTGCTTAAACATCAATTTAATCGGTGAATTTGCTCAAAATTACATCAAAATGTCAAGAAATTGAAGAACCCCTTTTTGGGTTTTATTTCTGGGTATTTCCAGCCAAAACAGACCTATTATTCTCTCAAATCCTTTGGAATTTGTTGGTTTTGTTGTTGAAATTGTAGCTTGATCATTGTTGCCTCAAAAACCCCTCAATTATTTTGGAAAAATTTTGAAAATTTTTCAACATGTTCATCATTGTTCTTCATGTGTTCTTGAGGAAGTTTATGTTTGATCTTTAAAAAAATTATTGTTGGGTGTTTAAGTGTTAATCTTGTGCTTGTTTTGGAGTGATATAAGTGTATATTACACTTTTCTAGAAGATACAAGGCAAAAAGTAAGAATTAACAAAGAATAAAAACGAAAAAAAAATCGAAAAAAAAACGTGAAAAAAAAATGTGGGCAAAATTTTTTTCAAAAAAAAAAGAAGTAAAAAAGAAATTGGCCAGAATTGAATGATCTTCAAGTTTCATTTTATTGTATTTTAATTGTAATATTTGATTTGAGTTTGGGATCAATTGAAGTGTGTTGAACAACTTGAGTTGGATTTATCCTCTTGAATGAATTATGATGCATATGAATGATTTTCTTTCAAAGAAAGGTTAAGTTCAGTTTTAAGAACAATTCACACAAGTTTCTAATCCATTCATCCTTCTTGAATTCCTTTTGAGTGCCTTTTCTTCACCACTTAATTGTTGCTTGTCTTCTTTGAATTCTAGTTTGTCACAATTTTAATCCCTTTGAGTTTAGCTAATTTTTGTGATAAGAGTTTCTTGTTTGTCCCCAAAATTCCTATGTTTTGTCCATTGTTGAATTCTGGATGAGTTGAGTTTTTACCACATTGGAAACATCAAGGCCTCTAATTTTAAGTTGAATATATGTCTTTTTCTTCAAGGGTAAAGCAAGACCAAATTGAGTGAATAAGAGTGGCAAACACTTAGTAAGGAAGGAAGTAATTGGTTTTAATTGTGCTAACAATTTCTTGGTTTGAAAAGCATTCTTGGTTTAATTTAGTATGCAGCCCTAAGAAAGAAATTTTGTTGACTTGGAGCTGAACTTGGAGAGGACTTGGACTTGAAGCTTGACTTGAAGAATTTATCCATTTGTAATAGATTAGGATTTCTCTTACTAGGACTTCCTTTTTGGTGTAATTTTAGAATTTGGTTGTCGTAGGGTTATAACATTGTAATCCTTTTGATTTAGTTTGTACTTAGGAATTTTCCTTGTAATTTTGTTAGTAATTGTGTGTAATTTTCCAAGGCCTTTGTGTGGTTTTAAGGAGCCATAAGGAGAAGTCTAAGTGTGCTTGTTGAAAGGAGTAATAAGGGGGTTCCATAATTGCTAGGTTTACAACTTAGCCTATGTGACTCTTGTTACTTATCTTTCCCTATCTTGGACCTTGGTTTGTGTAAGAAACCAATTAACTTTCTGCATTTTAATTTCTTAATTGTTCAACTGTTTTATGTGGTAGGAATTTGTACTTGGAAAATTTGTGATTTTCTTAATTGATTTGTTTCATATCTTGTGTCTTGAGTGGAGAGCATCATGAGTGAAAGTGATTATCCACCTAGCTTCAATAGGTTACAAATCAAAGCCCTTACCCAAACCTTTGAAAAAATGTTAAGAAAACAAAGTGAACAATTTGAAGATCGTTTGTATGAACTAGAAAAGGGGAATGAGACTTTGTTTAAAATGAAACAAAATGAAGGGCCTAGAAGTTCTAAGAAAAACAAAAATAAAATTGATTCACCTAGGGAGGAACTTTCACAAGAAGATTTCTATGAATCCCCTAGAAAAAACCAAAGAAATAGTCAGAGGGGTGGGAATCAAGGTAGGCATGAGAGTGATAGGGAATCATCTAGGTCTCCACTTAGGGTTAGAAATTCAACTAGGAATAGGATCCATAAAAGTAGAGATAGAAATTCTCCTAGCCATCATAGTCATAGAGCTTCTTCTAGGAATAACCATAGACATAGGGATGATTCTAGGATTAGGAATAGAGGTAGGAGAGAAAATGGAAACCAAGAAAGAATATTCTCCTAGCCATCATAGTCATAGAGCTTCTTCTAGGAATAACCATAGACATAGGGATGATTCTAGGATTAGGAATAGACGTAGGAGAGAAAATTGAAACCAAGAAAGAATAGATGGAACTAAGTCTAGAATTCCAAAATTTCAAGGGTTGAATGACCCTGAAATCTACCTATCATGGGAGTTGAAGGTAGAGCAAATTTTCATGTGCTATGATGTGAGGGAGGAACATAGGATAAAGCTAGCTAGTCATGAATTTTCAGTCTATGCTTTGATTTGGTGGGATAAGCTAGTGAAAGAGAGAGCAAGGTTTCATCCTATTGAGACTTGGGAAGAAATGAAAGCCATCCTTAGGAATAGGTATGTACCACCTCATTACCTCAGGGAGCTTCATAATAGGCTCCAAAGATTAACCCAAGGTAATAGGACTGTTGATGAGTACTACAAAGATATGGAGGTAGCCATCATTAGAGCCAACATAGAAGAATGTGAGGAGGCTAGAATGGCAAGATTCTTTGAAAGGTTTAAGGATGAGATTAGGGATGTTGTGGAACTCCACAACTATATGAGTTTGAATGAACTCTACCACCAAGCCCAAAAGGTAGAACAACAACTCCATAGAAAAGGTAAGAGTAGATACTCAACTTCAAAGCCTTCTTGGAAGGAAAATAAGAGGAAGGAAGGCCACAAGGATGTTCCTTTTAAGCCTAAAGATCCTAGGGAAATTAAGGATCCCAAGAAAGAAAAAACCCACACCTCATCCACTCCAATAAAAAAGGAATCATCCATTAAGTGTTTCAAGTGTTTGGGATGAGGGCACATTGTCTCTCAATGCCCTAACAAGAAGAGCATGATCCTTAGAGATAATGGGCAAGTCTCATCTTTGGAATCCTCAAGTGAAAATACTAGCTCTAGTGCCACTATCTCTTCTAGTGAAGAAGGATTAGAGTATGCCCCCGAAGGTGATCTTCTCGTTGTTAAGAGATTACTAGGAAGCATAGTCAAGGGGGAAGATGAGAGCCAAAGAGAAAATATTTTTCACACAAGGTGTGTGATTGGGGGGAAGACATGTTCTTTGATTATAGATGGGGGAAGTTGCACAAACGTGGCTAGTGCTAGGCTAGTACAAAAGCTAGGATTAACCACTACCCCATATCCTAGGCCTTACAAGTTGCAATGGTTGAGTGACAATGGGGACCTCTTAGTGGATAAGCAAGTCTTAGTTGCCTTTTCCATAGGTAGGTATCTTGACCAAGTAACTTGTGATGTTGTGCCCATGGAAGCAAGTCATGTGCTCTTAGGATGGCCATGGCAATTTGATAGGAAAGTTCACCATGATGGGCATAACAATAGGTATTCCTTTGTTTTCAATTCCCAAAAGGTCACCTTAGTTCCCTTGGCCCCTAGTGAGGTTTGTAAAGATCAAGTACAAATGAAAAAGAAAAGAGAAGAAGAAAAGAAGGGAATTAAAGGAAAGAATATAAGAAAAGATAAGAGGTTGAGACATGAGGAAAAGGATAAAAACCTCTTCATCAATCAAGGAGAAATTAGACAAACTCTTCTAGCTAGATAATCCATGTACATGCTCATGTGCAAAAAGTATTGCTTGAATACTCAACCAAACCTTGAGTCTACTGAACTTCAAGAACTTCTAGAAGAGTTCCGAGATGTGTTCCCAAAAGAGTTACCTCTAGGGTTGCCACCTGTTAGGGGTATTGAACATCAAATAGACTTGGTGCCTAGTGCTTCCTTACCAAATAGGCCAACCTATAGAAGTAATCTTGAAGAAACTAA
This sequence comes from Canavalia ensiformis, assembly GCA_026541065.1. NCBI lineage: Eukaryota > Viridiplantae > Streptophyta > Magnoliopsida > Fabales > Fabaceae > Canavalia > Canavalia ensiformis. The sequence goes on from JAMKYM010000434.1 coordinate 158,015, forward strand.
AGAAATCCAAAAACAAGTAGGGGAGCTTCTAGAAAAAGGGTGGATAAGAGAGTGCTTGAGTCTATGTGTAGTCCCAGTTCTACTTGTCCCTAAGAAAGATGGGTCTTGGAGAATGTGTGTTGATTGTAGGGTCATAAACCAAATAACCATTAGGTATAGGTATCCCATACCTAGGTTAGATTAGTTGTTGGAAGATTTACATGGTTCCACAATTTTCTCTAAGATGGACCTCGAGAGTGGATATCACCAAATTAGGATGAAAGAGAGGGATGAGTGGAAGACTTTCTTTAAGACCAAGTTTGGTCTCTTTGAGTGGTTGGTAATTCCCTTTGGGTTATCAAATGCTCCCAGCACTTTTATGAGGTTGATGCACCATGTTTTGAGGGATTTGATAGGAAAGTGTATGGTAGTATACTTTGATGACATCCTTGTATACTCCAAATCCCTTGAAGAGCATTTAGGACACCTTAGAGAAGTGTTAATTGTGCTAAGAGAGGCACAACTCTTTGCCAACCTAGAAAAGTGCTCTTTTTGCTTGAATAGAGTTCTATTCTTAGGATTTATGGAAAGCAAAGAAGGTGTCCAAGTAGATGAAGAGAAAGTCAAGGCCATCAAGGATTGGCCTACCCCCAAAAATATAGGAGAGGTTAGGAGTTTTCATGGACTTGCAAGCTTCTATACGAGGTTTGTGAAAGATTTTAGTATCCTAGCATCACCTCTAAATGACTTAGTCAAGAAAAATGTCAAATTTGAATGGGGGGAAAAAACAAGCCAACGTCTTTCAAGCCTTGAAAGAGAGACTTACCTAAGCACCCATCCTAGCTCTTCCAAACTTTAGCAAAAATTTTGAGTTAGAATGTGATGCTTCTAATGTTGGGATAAGGACAGTTTTATTGCAAGAGGGACATCCCATAGCTTACTTTAGTGAAAAACTAAATGGAACGTCCCTTAATTATCATACCTATGACAAAGAGCTCTATGCACTCATTAGAGCCCTTCAAACTTGGCAACATTACTTGTTGACCAAGGAGTTCATCATCCATAGTGATCATGACTCACTAAAATACCTTAAGGGTCAAAAGAAGTTGAATAGGAGACATGCTAAATGGGTTGAGTTTTTGGAGCAGTTCCCCTATGTCATTAAACATAAGTAAGGAAAGATCAATAAGGTGGCTGATGCCCTATCTAGAAGACAAACTTTGTTAAATTCTTTAGGAACTGCCTTGATTGGTTTTGAAAACTTTGGGGAGCTATACTCAAATGACTTAGAGTTTGGAGATCTCTACAAGTCATGTACCCAAAAAGCCTATGATGGATACTTTAGGCATGAGGTAGTCTTATTTAAGAACAATAGAGTTTGTGTGCCTAAAGGAACCATTAGGGATCTCATCTTAAGAGAATCTCACCAAGGGGGGTTAATAGGTCACTTTGGAATCTAAAAGACTTTGGATATCCTTAAAGAACATTTCTTTTGGCCACACATGAAAAGAGATGTTCAAATACTTTGTGCCCAATGCATTGTATGAAAAAAGGCCAAATCTAAGTCAATGCTCCATGGCCTTTACACTCCCCTTCCTATCCCCAATGTCCCATGGATTGACATTAGCATGGATTTTGTGTTAGGATTTCCTAGAACCCAAAGGGGCATGGACTCAATCTTTGTGGTAGTAGATAGATTTTCTAATATGGCTCACTTTATTCCTTGCCACAAGGTTGATGATGCTAGTCACATAGCAAAGCTGTTCTTTAGAGAAGTGGTGAGATTACATGGAATCCCTAAGAGTATAGTTCCTGATAGAGACATCAAGTTCCTAAGTCATTTTTGGAGGACACTATGGTCTAGGTTAGGAACTAAACTTTTGTTTTCCACCACTTGCCATCCACAAACCGATGGCCAAACTGAAGTGGTAAATAGGACTCTTTCCACCTTGTTAAGAGTTTTTGTTCAGAAAAATATTAGGTCTTGGGAAGAATGTTTGCCTCACATAGAGTTTTCTTACAATAGGGCTACCCATACCACTACCTTACTTAGTCCTTTTGAAGTAATCTATGGATTTAATCCCCTTACTCCCCTTGATCTAATTCCATTACCTAATGTGGTTGAATATCATAATAAAGATGGAGCCCAAAAGGCTGAATATGTTAAGCAACTTCACACTAAGGTAAAGCAACAAATTGAAAAGAAAACTGAACATTATGCTTGAATGGCTAATAAAAGAAGAAAAGAACTTGTACTTGAACCTGGTGATTGGGTTTGGTTACACTTAAGAAAAGAACGCTTCCCTGGTCTTAGGAAATCAAAACTCTATCCTCGGGGGGATGGCCCATTTCAGGTAATTGAAAGAGTTAATCCTAATGCATATAAACTTGATTTACCTGGTGATTATGGGGTGCATGCTACTTTTAATATATCTGACTTAACTCCTTACCTTGCAGATGATGACTTCCATTCGAGGTCGAATGCTCTTCAAGAGGAAGGGGATGATGTGAGCACCACCATTAAGGGACCAACCACTAGGTCAAGGGCCAAGAGAATTCAACAAGAGGTGGAAGCATTACTTCTCAAAAGGAAATATTATCATGGAGAAATGTCATCCATGGAATTATCCTTCAAGGAAATTGTGGAATTCAGAATTTTAGCTTAGGAAGAATAAATCTGAAATTAGTAATTTCAATTTGATTATATTTTCTTAACTTGTAAAAGTAGGGATAGTTTATTCCAACATGGAACAAGAATAGACTATTTAGAATAGGAATAGGCTTAGCTTAAAGGCTTGGTTGGCTAGGAGCAACCCATACCCACAACCAAGCAGCCCCCTTCTTTTTTTTCTATAAATTAGGGTCTAATGTAAGCAAATTTCACCTTCGGTCATTTTATACTATTGGAATCCGAGAATTCCCTTGAGAGAGCAGTTTTCTCTTCTCTTTCTTCTCCTCTTGCTTGTTCTTCAGGTCAAGACCCCTTTCCTTATCATTAGAGCCTCCAATGTGGTGGAACTTGGCTTATCTTCCTAGCTTCCTCTAGCTAGTGGAGTGACGCCTAGCTTAGGAATTATTTTTCTGCAATTTACATTCTGCCATTTTCCTTCTTGCAATTTACAATTCTGGTTCTTAGTTTATGTGTTTAATTTTCAACCCTTTTCCCCTTTAATTTTGGTCATTTTCGTTTTTCCTTTTCTTCCATTTCTGTACTTTATTTCCATCTTTTAATTCTTGCAATCACCTTCCCCAATTCCCTCTTTCCATTGTGCAAATTTATGTTTCAACGTCTTTTCATTTCTATGCACAATTTTTGTGCTACATTGAACATAAATTGAAGGGCTCCCAAAACTGCTCAGAATTTTGAGCTTCAATTCCACCTCCAACTAGGTCCATCCTCCTCCTCCCAAGTGGGTTGTATTAATGAATGATGATAGTGATGATGATGATGAACTACGGTAAATGTTGATGATGATGGTTTATGATGATGTTAAGGGTGACGATGATGGTGATGATGATGATGATGTTGATGATGATGATAAATGATGATGACGCTTATGTACAATGATGCACATGATGATTGATGATGATAGTGATGGTGATGATGATAATGAACTACGGTAAACGTTGATGATGATGATTTATGATGATATTAAGGGTGATGATGATGATCATCATCATGGCAATGATAGTGAACGATGATGACACTTACATACGATAATGAGCATCATGATGATGATGATGATGATGAAGGTGAGGATGACGACTAGGATTGATGATGATGATATTCAATGTGTCGATAATGAATGATGATAGTGGTGGTAATCATGGTGATTGTGATGATGATGGATGATGAACGATGATGAGCATGATGACGAATCATGATGATGATGATCTTGGTGATGATGATGAAGTTGAGGACGACGACTAGGATTGTTGATAATGGTGATATTCAATGTGTCGATAATGAATGATGATAGTGATGGTGATAATTGCGATTGTGATGATAATGATGATGATGATGATGAATAAAAATGAGGATGATGATGAATGATGATAGTGATGATGATGATGATGATGATGATGATGATGATGATTTGTGACAATGTTGAGGGTGACGATGATGATGATGATGATCTTGATCATGATGATGATGAAGAACGATGATGATGATCATGATGATGATGATGAACGATGATGAGCATGATGATTTAAGATGGTAGTGATGATGATGACAATGATCTTGATGATGAACTATAGTAAATGTTGATGTTGTTGATTTTTTTTTGGATGACGATGATGATTTATGATGATGTTGAGGGTGACGATGATGATGATGATGACGATGATGATAATGATCTATGATGATGAGCATGATGATGAATGAAGATGATGATCAACGATGATGAGGACTATGATGAATGATGATGAAGTACGGTAAACGTTGATGACGATGATTTTTTGTGGATGATGATTTATAGTGATGTTGAGGGTGACGATGATGATGATGATGATGATAATGATGATGAATGATCTTGAGCATGATGATAAATGATGAAAGTGATGATGATGATGATGATATTGATGATAATGATGATCATCATAATGAACAACGATAAAAGTTGATGATGATGCTTTTTTGTGGATGACAATGATGATTTATGATGATGTTAAGGGTGACAATGATGATGATGATGAATGATGATGATGATGAAGAGGAACGAAGATGAGCACGATGATGAGCATGATGATGAATGATGATAGTGATAAGGATGACGATGATCTTGATGATGATAATGATGAACTACAGTAAACATTGATGATGTTGATTTTTAATGTATGACGATGATGATTTATGATGATTTTGAGGGTGACGATGATGATGATGATGATGGTGATGATGATGATGACGAACTATGATGAGCATGATGATGAATGATCATAGTGATGATGATGATGATGATGATGATGATGATCTTGATGATGATGATGATGATGATGATCTTGATGATGAATGATGATGATATTCGATGTGTCGAAAATGAATGATGATGGTGATGGTGATGATGGAGATTGTGATGATGATGATGATGATGAACGATGATGACGAACGATGATGAGCATGACGATGAATGATGATAGTGATGATGATGATGATGATGATGATGATTTATGATGATGATGTTAAAAGTGACAATGATGATGATGATGATGATGGTGATGATGATGAACGATGATGACGCTTATGTAAGATGATGACCATGATGATGAATGATGATAGTGATCATGATGATGATGATGATGATGATATTCAATGTGTCGATAATGAATGATGATAGTGATGGTGATGATGGCAATTGCGATGATGATGCTTAAGATCATGATGATAATGATGAACTATGGTAAAAATTCATGATGATGATTTATGATGATGTTGAGCGTGGCGACGGTGATGATGATGATGCTGTTAGTCATGATGATGAACGATGATGACGCTGGTGTACGATGATAAGCATGTTGATGAATGGTGATTGTGATGATGATGATGATGATGTTAAGGATGACGACGAGGATTGGTGATGATATTCAATGAGGATAATGATGAAGAACGAAGATGAGCATAATGATGAATGATCATGAGCACGATGATGAATGATGATAGTGATGAGGATGAGGATATCTTGATGTTGATGATGAACTGCGGTAAATGTTGATGGTGTTGATTTTTTTTATGGATGACAATGGTGACCTACGATGATGTTGAGGGTGACGACGATGATGAAGAAGATTACGATGATGAAGATGATTTTTTTGTGGATGATAATGGTGATGATGATGAACGATGATGACGCTTATGTACGATCATTAGCATGATGATGAATGATGATAGTGATGATGATGAAGATATTCAATGTGTCGATAGTGAATGATGATAGTGATGGTGATGATGATACTGATGATGATGAACTACGGTAAACGTTCATCACGGTGATTTATGATGATGTTGAGCGTGACGATGATGATGTTGGTCATGACGATGAACGATGATGATGAATGGTGACAACCAAGTTGATGGTGATGATGATGATAATGATGTTGAGGATGACAATTAGGATTTATGATGATATTCAATGTGTCAATAATGAATGATGATAGTGATGGTGATGATGATGATTGTGATGATGATGATGCTTTTTTTTTTTGGATGATGATGATGATGATGAGCATAATGATTAACGATGATGATGATGATGATCTTGATGATAATAATGTTGTTGATTTTTCAATGGATGACGATGATGATATATGACGATGATGATGAATGATGATGACGTTGATCTAAGCTGATGAGCATTGTGATGAATGATGATAACGATGATGATCATGATGATGATGTCGAGGATGACAAATAAGATTGACGATAATGATGATATTCAATGTGTCAATACTGAATAATAGTGATGGTGTTGATGGCGATTGTGATGATGATGATGAACGATGATGAGCATGATGATGATGATGAACTACGGTAAACGTTGATGATGATGATTTAGGATAATGTTAAAGGTGACGACGATGATGATGATCATGATCATGATGAGAGTGATGATGATGATGATGATGATGATTTTGTGGATGACGATGATGATTTATGTTGATGTTGAGGGTAACGATGACGACGATTATTTATGATGATGTTGAGGGTGATAATGATGATAATGAACGATGATAACGCTGATGTACGATGATGAGAATGATGATGAACAATGATGATCATCATGATGAATAATGATAGTGATGATGATGATGAAGTTGATGATGATGATATTCAATGTGTCAATAATGAATAATGACAGTAATGGTGATGACGGTGATTGTGATGATCACGTTGATGATGATGATGATGATAATGATGTTGGTCATGATGATGAATGGTGATAGTCATGATGATGATGTTGAGGATGACGACTAGGATTGATGATGATACTCAATGTGCCGTAATGAATGATGATAGTGATGGTGATGATGGCTATCGTGATGATGATGATGAACGATGAAGAGCATGATGAATAATGATGAGCATGTTGATGAATGATGATGAACATGATGATGAATGATGATAGTAATGATGATGATGATGATGATGATGAATGTCATAACCGTAATTACGACGAGACGACGAACTCGCTAAATTTTGAAATGAATTTTGTGGATTGTGGAGCCGCCACCAAATTTTATTTTAAGGGAAAACATTTGGAAAAACCCTAACTTGAGGAAGAAATCTAGATTCGGGAGTCGGTTACGAGTAAGGAAGGTATTAGGCACCCTACTCGCCCGTTCCAAAGAACGGTACCCTTAAACTGAGTGTGTGATATTTTGAAAACTGTTTGATCCCTTAAAATAGAATAGAAAATAAATAGGTTTATAGAAAATAGCCTGACAGGACTTGATCCTGCTCCTACGTATTCCCCGGTGCAATGGGAAACTCAAGGCTACTAGTTCTGGTTAAGAGACTTGATCTCTTGGAGAAGAAAAGGGTGATCTTAGGTAAAAAAAAATTAATGTTTCTTAAGAAAATACAGGATTTAGGGAAGCAGACATGCTTGCATAATCCAAATAAAGTAAATAGCCGTATTTGGATTAGCACGAATTAAAATACGTAGCAATGAGAAACGCTACTTGCCCATATTAGAACCCGTTTACTGTCGAGAAAAATAAAATACTAAAAAAAAATAAATGTTTTGGAAACAGAAGAATTTAAAAAAAAAACAGACGTGCTTGCATAATCCAAATCGTCGTAAGCCGTATTTGAATTAGCACGAACTAAAATACGTAACAGTAGAGAATGCTACTTGCCCGTATCAGAACCCGTTTGCACATTCTGAGAAAAAAAAAAACAGATGTTTTGGAAACAGAAGAATTTTTAGAAAAATAGACGTGCTTGCATAATCCAAATCGTGATAAGCCGTATTTGAATTAGCACGAATTAAAATACGTAACAGTAGAGAATGCTACTTGCCCGTATTAGAACCCGTTTGCACAATCGAGAAAAAAAAAACAGATGTTTTGGAAGCAGAAGAATTTTTAGAAAAAAAAAACAGACGTGCTTGCATAATCCAAATCGTCGTAAGCCGTATTTGAATTAGCACGAACTAAAATACGTAACAGTAGAGAATGCTACTTGCCCGTATTAGAACCCGTTTGCACAATCTGAGAAAAAAAAAAACAGATGTTTTGGAAGCAGAAGAATTTTTAGAAAAAAAAGACATGCTTGCATAATCCAAATCGTCGTAAGCCGTATTTGAATTAGCACGAATTAAAATACATAACAGTAGAGAATGCTACTTGCCCGTATTAGAATCCGTTGCACAATCTGAGAAGAAATTGAAAATAGAGATGAAGATGAACTCGAAAATCCGAGGAGAACCAATAAAATTAAGCGGAATAAAAGGTTGGACTGAACCTCCATTGATGTTCCTTGTTCAATTGTCTCCAATCCAGCTTAGGTCATAAGGTCCAGAGGTAAGAATTAAGTTTTTAATTTTGATTCAAGCAAACACTTAACTCTTTAGGTTCAATGACTTAATCATGCATGACTTAAGCTAGACTTAGCATATAGGATGCATGTATATGGTCATGCACTCTTAGGAATTTTTTTCAAAGGAGGACGTACAAACACATACAAATCAGAAGGAAATACATATAGAAGGATCAACACATGAAAAATAATACCTAAACAAGGTTAAAAGAACAAGATCTACTAAAGAACTTCAAAGACACAAGAGATTTTGGCGCCAAAATTTAAATTCAAATCTCAAAATTTTTCAAAAAATATTTTTTCAGAGATATAAAAAATTAAAACCAAAACATTGAAATATATAGATCATAGGAATCAAACAAAACAAGTTTGACAAAAATCAGACAAGAAATGAGCAAGTTATGCACAAACCAAACAACATAGGTTCATTTTCGCACCAGGACAAACATACCTCAGTAATTCGGCCATAAAAACTTCATTTAAGATCCAAATTAGACAAATAATACCATTCCAGACACTAGAGAGAAAGACGAAGAAAACGCAACAAAAAGCACCAAAATCTGAGATCGTTTGACCGATCAAAAATTAAAATGAAAACAGAGACGAAGATTAACTCGAAAATTTGGTACCAAAATTTGAATGCAAATCTCAGAATTTTTAGAAATAGTTTTTGGTAGATCTGAAAAATTAAAACCAAAAAAATTGAAAGATATAGGTTATAGGAATCAAACAAAACAAATTTGACAAAAAACAGACCAGAAATGAGCAAGGTATACACAAATCAAACAAGTTAAGTTCATTTGCGCATCAAGAAAAACATCCTTCAGTAATCTGGTCATAGAGACTTCATTTTAGATCCAAATTAGACAAATAATATCATTCCAAAAACTAGAGAGAAATACGAAGAGAACGCAACAAAAATCACTGAAATCAGAGATCATTTGACCAATCAAAAATTAAAATGAAAACAGAGACGAAGATTAACTCAAAAATTTGGCGCCAAAATTTGAATGCAAATTTCAGAATTTTTAGAAATATTTTTTGGTAGATCTGGAAAATTAAAACCAAAACATTGAAAGATATAGGTTATAGGAATCAAACAAAACAAATTTGACACAAAACAGACCAGAAATGAGCAAGGTATACACAAATCAAACAAGCTAAGTTCATTTGCTCATCAAGACGAACATCCTTCAGTAATCTGGTCATAGAGACTTCATTTTAGATCCAAATTAGACAAATAATATCATTCCAAAAACTAGAGAGAAAGACAAAGAGAACGCGAAACAAATCACTGAAATCGGAGATCATTTGACCGATCAAAAATTAAAATGAAAACAGAGACGAAGATGAACTTGAAAATCCGAGAAGACGCAAGAAAATTAAACGAAATAGAAGCAAGATCTAACCTCCATTGATGTTATTCAATGCCACTTGATAGCATCTTGGAAGGTGATGAATAACTGGTTCCATAGAGACCAAGAAGGTGCTCAATTAGATGTAGAATTCAAGAGTCTCTTTGGTGCTCCTCCTAGAAAAAAATCTAAAAGTCTCCCCTTCAATGACTCAAAGTGCTCCTCTCTCCCTCCTTAGAAATTCTGAATATTTTTTAGAAATGAAGAGTCCCCCTAAACTAAATGAAAGTCCCTATTTATAGATAAAATTTCAAAAAAGGAAAGGGAAAAATTTTCTAGAAGTAAAGAAGCTTCCCCCTTTTGTTTTCTAATTTTTCTCTTTTTTGTTTTCTTTTCATTATTTTCTTTCTTTTTATATTTTTTTCTTTTTCTATTCTTATTTTGTTATTTTTTCCTTTTTCTCTAACTAATTCTTAACCATCATTAACTAATCCAACTAACTTTCTAACTAAATTCTTAACTAAAAAATTATTTTTCATTTCATTTTTTTCTTTTTTCTCTAACTAATTCTTAACCATCATTAACTAATCCAACTAACTTTCTAACTAAATTCTTAACTAAAAAATTATTTTTCTTTCTTTTTCAATTCTTTTTTTCTCTTTTTTTTTGATTTTATACTAAAAAACAAAATGATTTATTTTGGGTTTTAAATTTTTCCTCGGACATAATTCAGTGTTCACAGTTTGCCCCTCTTTACTCATTTTCTTACCAGATAATATAAGAAACAAGTTTCTAGATTATCACGATAAGCAATGAGTAAAGAAGTGAACAAATTATGTCCGAGGTAAAAGATAAAAACTGGCATGGGTGCGAGCCTTATTGGCAAATCTTGAACATGTCAGGGAATTGAATGATGCTTCCGGGGTAATAGAAAAGTTCGGGCTTGACCGAAAACTTAGGAATGCCTGCCCTAATAAATTGGAGGATGGTAGTTCAAATGTGGAAATTTTGCATAAGTTTTGCAAACCTTGTGTAATGAGCTGGCGGGCTTAAATATGCAGGCCCTGATACGGTAGGCCAAAATGCAGAAAATTAAAATGCAGTGCCTGATGTGATAGGATGGACATAAATTTAAAATGAAGGGCCTGATGTGATAGGCCAGAATGCATGAAATTAAAATGCAGTGTCTGATGTGATAGGCTAAATAGAAATTTAAACATGAAGGGCCTGATGTGATAGGCAAAAAAAAGTAGGAAATTAAAATGCAGTGCCTGATGTGATAGGCTAAATAGTAATTTAAACATGAGGGGCCTGATGTGATAGGCCAGAATGCAAAAAGTAAAATGCGCTCGATGTGATAAATTTGAAAAAATTTAAACATGAGGGCCTTATGTAATAGGCGGAATCGTGAAGTAAAAGGCTGATGTGATAGGCTAAAGAAATTTAAACATGAGGGCCTGATGTAATAGGCGAATCACGAGAAAGTAAAATCAGCGCTTTGATCGATAAGGTGCGAAATTTAAACATGAGGGCCTGATGTGATAGGCGTGTGATGCCTGGATGTGATAGGCTGACGAGAAAATTAAAGATGAGGGCCTGATGTGGTAGGCGAATGCGAGAAAATAAAAACTGATGTGATAAATTTGAAAATTTAAACATGCGATTGTGATGTGATAGGTGAACAAAATTTAAACATGAGGGCCGATGTGATAGGCGAAATCTGAAGAAAATAAAATCGGCCTTGATGTGATATTTGAATAGAAATTTAAACATGAGGGCCTGATGTGATAGGCGAATGCAAAAAGTAAAATCGGCCTTTGATGTGATAGGATGAGCGAAATTTAAACATGAGGGGCCTGATGTGATAGGCGAATCGAAAGTAAAATCACGCGCTGATGTGATAAATTTGAACAAAAATTTAAACATGAGGGGCTCGATGTGATAGGCAGAAATGCAGAAAAGTAAAATGCAAGCCTGATGTGATAGGCTGAAAAAAATTTAAACATGAGGGAGCCTGATGTGATAGGCAAGAATCTGAAAGTAAAATGTGCGCTGATGTGATAAAGTGATGCGAAATTTAAACATGAGGGCCTGATGTGGTAGGCGAATGCAAAAAATAAAATCGAGCCTCGTGTGATGTGATAAGTGAGCAGAAATTTAGACATCGTGCCCTCGATGTGATAGGCTGAGTGAAATTTAAACATGAGGGCACGATGTCATAGGCGAATGCAGAAAATAAAATGCGGCCTGATGTGATATCTTTGAATAGAAATTTAAACATGAGGGCCTGATGTGATAGGCGAGAATGCAAAAAGTAAAATGCAGACGATGTGAAATGAACAGAAATTTAAACATGAGGCTCGATGTGATAGGCGAATGCGAAATGTGATGTGATAAGTGACGAAATTTAAACATGAGGGCCTGATGTGGTAGGCGAATCTGAGAAAATAAAATGAAGAGCCTCGTGTGATGTGATAAATTTGAACAAAAATTTAGACATGCGAGCCTGATGTGATAGGCTGAAGTGTAGAAATTTAAACATGAGGGGCTTGATGTGATAGGCGAAGTCTGAAAGTAAAATCGATTGCCTGATGTGATAGGGTCAAATGTATTTAAACATGAGGGCACGATGTGGTAGGCGGAATTGAAAAAATAAAATGCGTGCTTGATGTGATAAATTTGAGCAAAAATTTAAACATGCGATGCGGATGTGATAAGGCAAATTTAAACATGGTGATGTGATAGGCCAATCACGAGAAAATAAAATCACCGGCCTCTTTGATGTGATAAGCTGAAAACAGAAATTTAAACATGAGGGCCTGATGTGATAGGCTGAATGCAAAAGTAAAATGCGAGCCTTGATGTGATAGGCTGAGAACGAGAAATTTAAACATGAGGGCCTCGATGTGATAGGCGAATGCGAAAAAAGTAAAATCGGCCTTGATGTGATAGGCTGAACAGAAATTTAAACATGAGGGGCCTGATGTGATAGGCTAGAATGCAGAAAGTAAAATGCAGCGCCTGATGTGATAGGCTGAACAAAAGTTTAAACATGCAGCGGCTGATGAGATAGGTTGAACAGAAATTTAAACATGAAGGGCCTGATGTGATAGGCTAGGTAGAAATTTAAACATGCTTGATGCCTCTGTGATAGGAAAAATGCAAATGAGTCTCGCATTGTTTCGGGAAGAATGTAAATGAAATCTACAGTTGCCGGATGAATGCAAGCTTTAAAAGGCGGACAAAATTTAAAGATGCTTGATGTCTGTTGTTGACAGGAAAATGCAAATGGTCCCAAATTTGGGAAGAATGCAAATGAAATCCTGCTGTTGCCAGGATAAAGCAAATGAAATCCTGCTTGACAGGATGTGTGTAGAAATTTAAACATGAAATCCTGCTTGACAGGATAAATGCAAATGAAATCTTGCTTGACAAGATGTGTACAGAAATTTAAACATGAAATCTGAGCCGGGATGTATGGAAATTAAACATGAAATCCTGCTTGACAAGATAAATGCAAATGAAATCCTGCTTGATAGGATGTGTACAGAAATTTAAACATGAAATCATGCTTGACAGGATGTATGCGGAAATTTAAACATGAAATCCTGCTTGACAAGATAAATGCAAATGAAATCCTGCTTGACAGGATGTATGCGAAAATTTAAACATGAAATCTGCTTGATGAGGATAAATGCAAAATGATTTTGTTAAGACAGGTGAAATGTAGAAAAGTGTTGTTGATGACGGGGAAAGATGCAAGCCTTCTACACAAGAAAAGGAAAATGAAAATGACTGTTAAGACGAGGGGAAAAATGTAAAAGTCCTATTGTTGACAGGATGAAGGCAAAACGCCTGTTAAGATAGGCACAACAGAATGGTGAAAACCTGTTAAGACAGGCAAAGCAAAATGAAAAGGACTTATGAAGACAGGAAAGAAGCAAGCCTTGTTAAGGCAAGAAAAGTAAATGACGAAAACTATCCTGTTAAGACAGAATAAATGTAGATGGACTCCTGTTGTTGACGGGGGAGAAATGTAAACTTGTTAAGGCAGGGAAAAGTAAAGTGAAGGGAACTTTGTTAAGACGGGTAGAGATGAGAAAAGTCTTGTTGATAACAGGGGAAAGATGCAAGCCTCCTAGACAGGCAAAGGAAATGAAAATGACATGTTGAGGGAGTAAAATATAGATGGAATCCTATTAAACGAGGCATTGAAATGAGGAGAAAACCTGTTATGATAGGTAATGAAGAAAAAAACATGTTGCTAATAGGCGGGAAACAAGATACCGTTAAAACAGGAAGAAGAACGATGAACCTTGGTTAAGACAAGCAAAGGGAAAGTGCAAAATGACCTGTTTAGGATAGGTAAAATGTAAAAGGTCCTCTTGTTGACAGGGATGAAAGCAAGATGCTTGTTAAACAGAGCCTGTGAGAATAGTGATAACTTTGTTAAGGCAGGATGAAAATGTAAAAGGTCTATTTTCCACAGGATTAAAGGAAGGCGTCTGTTAAGATAGACATGATAGAGTGGTATAAAAAATTTGTTAAAACGGGAGGGGAAAAAGCGGGATGACGGAAACTTGTTTAGACGGGTAGAAAAAGGTCTTGTTGTTGACGGAAAAAAGCAAACTTTGTTAGGACGGGACGAGAATGTAGAAAATGGCTGTTAAGACGAGGGGGCGTAAACAGAGAGATAGCTTTGTTAAGGCAGGCAAGGCAAGAATGATCATAGTTATTAAGATAAGTCATGTGAAAACAAAAAGAAGATTGACTGTGAAGTAAAGGGGAGGAAAAACGACTGTTAAGACGGGCAAAGGCGAAAGTAATGCTGTTAAGACAAGCAAAAGTAGAAGTGACCTGTTAGGGAAGGCACGAGAATGAAATACGGTGGTGCGAGGCAATGCAAAGGTGGAATGATGGTTGACTGTTATTAAGACGGGTAAAGGAAAGACATCTGTTAAGACATGCGACAAAGCTGGTTTGTCATGCCGGACAAAAAGCGCGAAATGACATTAGGATAGGTATGGAAAAGAGAGACTTGTCAAGACAAAAGGCAAGTACTGAAAAAAGAGATGTCTTGCGAGACAGAATAACACGTGGAGACAGGTGTGGCAACATGAAAGTAATGGCCTATTAGTGCAAGTAAAAGAATGACCCATTGAGACAGATGTGGTGGGAAGTAATATGATGTGCCTTAGGAATCGGGAGTGGAATATGGACTTCTTCGTCAACTGCCTCGGAAAATATTAGTTTGAAATTATTTATTACTTATTCTTCCTTGAACTTGAGGGTTTTTTAAGCACTTGATAATTATTCTCTTGAAAGAAAATTGGGCAAACATTTTCCCAGTTTAAAAATTCTTGATAATTGAGGAGTGTCTTGATTTGAAGGGACTTTGGGCAAACATCTTGTCCTACTTTGGAAGAGTTTTGGCAATCGAGGAATGCCTTAACTCGAGGGGATTTTGGTGCAGCGTTTGCCCCGGCTTGAATCTTGATTCATACTTTGAAGTTTGCTTCATCTTGAATATTTCGGGCGCATGTTTGCCCTAACTTGATTTTGATTTGAAATTTGAGGATGACCTCAAATTTGATTTTTGTGTCGGCAAGCATTTGCCCAAGTTTGAAGCTTGACTCAAAATTCGAGATGCCCTCAAAATTGAATTTTTGCGGGCAAGTGTTTTTTGACTTGAGCTTGACTAAGAATTTGAGGATGACCTCAAATTGGACTTTTTGTGGGCAGCGTTTGCCCCGACTTGAGCTTGACTAAGAATTTGAGGATGACCTCAAATTGGACTTTTTGTGGGCAAGCGTTTGCCCAGAGTTTGAGCTTGACTCAAAATTTGAGGATGACCTCAAATTGAATTTTTGTAGGAAACAAGCATTTGCCCTAGTTTGAGCTTGACTTAGGATTTGAGGATGACCTCAAATTGAATTTTTGTAGGCAAGCATTTGGTTTTGATTTTGATATGGGAAATTTTCCCTGGTTTTACTTAGTATTGATAATAGATTATGAGATGTCGGATGCTTATCATGATGTTTGAATGAATACGAGAAGGATGTGATGCTTTAACTTGATTATTGCTTCTTAATGCTCGACATAATTATTTAATAGATGCTATGGAATGAATGCATGCCATGAGATGGTGAAAAACTTTTTGTTTCTCTTGATTTTATTTTTTTTTATTTTTTCGATAGGTTCTTTCTCGACAACCTTATAGTTGGTGTGAAAGGAACCAAAAAATCAGGATGATTTGGATTGACTCAATCTCTTGGCTTCTTGGTCAACTTTGTTACCTTCTTTCCGGGATCTTTGAGACCCATCAATAGTCAGCATTATTGGATGAGACACACTCCTTTTTTGTCTTGACAGCATTATGGTAGTAAAAAGGATGACCTTTGGGAAAAGCTTGATCATGTCGTGTTGTGATGGTTGAGGACTCATCCGATTTTTCATGACCTTTCAAATTTATCTTTTTATTTTTACATTTTTCACATTCCTTTTTGGCCTGTGTACCTTTGAGGTATGCAAAGTGATCTTGGATAATTAATGGAAGGAAATGCAGAATTTTGCAAATGATGTTTAAGGTAGTATATTTGAAAGGAAAGGGCGAAGGATGTTGGTTTGATTGCCCAAATGGCACCTTTTGGTGAAAAATGCTAATCTTTGCTTTTCATAATCTTGATTGTCAAATTAACCAAACTTAAGAAGTGGCAAAATTTTGCACTTTGATTTTGGAAAGTATGAGATGCAGAAATGTCAGATTATCTTAGGATTCTTGGTTGACCTTAACTTTTGCCTAGGTTGTTCTTTTGATTTTCAACTTGACGGGTCTTTTGTTTGTCTAACTTTTCTTTGAGGCCGCCCTTACGGGTTTCAACCTAGCGGGCTCTTGATTGTATGCCCTAACTTTTGCCTAAGCCGCCCTTTGAGGTTTTCGACCTAGCGGGCCTTTGTTTGTGTGCCCTAACTTTTGCCTAGGCCGTCTTCGAGGGTTCTCAACCTAGCGGGCTTTTTGTGCCCTAACTTTTGCATAGGCCGCCTTTGCAGGTTTTTGACCTAGCGGGCTCTTGATTGTATGCCCTAACTTTTGCCTAAGCCGCCCTTTGAGGGTTTCGACCTAACGGGCCTTTGTTTGTGTGCCCTAACTTTTGCCTAGGTCACCTTAGAGGGTTGTCGACCTAGCGGGCCCTTGTTTTGATCCTAATTTTTCCTGAATTGTTTTTAGAATTTTAATCCAGCAAGACCTCTTCATTGATTTATTTTTTGAATTTTAACCCTACTTTTGCCTGGATTATTTTGTCTTTTAATCCGGCGGGTTTTTTTTTTCTTGAAATTTTTTCTTTTCTTGAATTTTGCTTGGTCGGATATTGGTCTTGCTTGGAGTTGTTTGACTTTCAATTCAGCGGATCTACTTAGCATCCCTAAATTTTCCTGGATTTAGACTTTTGATCCAGCGGGACATTTGTTATTTCTTCTATTGGACAGAGAAGTTCCGGTGGAGGGGTGATTTAGAATCCATGGTTGGCTTTAGGTCTTGTTCATTCTGCTTGCTCATTTAATTTTCTCTTTGAGTTTGATTAATAAGATGTTCAAAATTATTTATTACAGCACTGGCATTGTCACCAACAGGTATTGATTGTTTAGGTGTAGGATAAGAAGTGGGTTGAATGATGAAAAAAAAAATGGAAACTTTCAAGAAGTAAAGTTAACATGGTAAGGTACATGCTCAAGCAACATGAAAAATGTAATTTTATATTTCTCATTGAGATTTATTTACAAAGGATTGATTTTGAAAAGTATGAAAAATCTTGGATGATTTCCTCGGTACAAAATCCACCCATTTTGCATCAATCAAGTTTTGTACTTTACGCTTCAGTGCTAGGCAATCCTCTGTGGAATGACCAATGAATCGTGCATGGTAATCGCATCTAGTGTTTGCATCCTACCATTTAGGATATGGTGGTTCTTGAGGCTTTAGAGGATAAGGAGTGACTAGCGAGTTTTAAATTAGCGAGGTAGCGACTCGGTGTAGGAGATCGAATAGGGTCAATTGGATAGGCTTCTTCTCTTTTTTCAGGCTTTGATTAGGGTTTTGGCTCATGGCTTGTGTTTGTATCATGTATGGTGTTGGTGGTCGTACTTGCATTGGATAGTTGTAAGTAGGATGGTACGGTGTTTGGTAGGTGGTGGCGATATAAGGATATGGTGTATAAGGTGTGTATGGTGATGGTTGGTAAGCGGCTGGACCATAATGTGCCCTGCGGAGTGTCTTGGCCTTGACCGAAGCCACATTATAAGCTTTGCACTCGCTTTCTTCTTTCTGATCCGATGGAAGCATTGACTGCCCCTGTAAGCTTATGTGCAATCTTCCCATGGCACATGCCACCTTCGATCCTTTCTCCAATGATGACGACATCAGAGAAGCTAGCAGTCATACTACCGATCATCTTGTCATAGAAAGGATCTTGGAGTGTGTCGATGAACATACCGACCAGTTCTTTCTCAGACAAGGGAGGTTGTACTTGAGCAGCCAACTCCCTCCATCGTTGGGCGTATTGCTTGGGGTCTCCTCTCCCTTCTTGGCCATATTCGAGCCGGGATTACGCACTAGAGCCATCTCAGGTTATACTTATCTTGCTTTGAGGAAAAGGCATCGGCTAGGTCCTCCATGAATGGATGTGTCGTTCAGTGGAGTGTACCAATTTGCGGCTGCCGGTGATTGTCTTGGAAGAAATGGATGAGCAGGTTGTCATCATAGCTGACGACCATTCTTCTACAATACATGGTCAAATGGTTCCTCGGACAACCAGTTCCTTGATATTTCTCGAATTCAGGAACCTTGAACTTCGGAGGGATAACCACGTCTGGGACTAGACATAGATCAGATGCGTCTTTGATATCATAAGCACTTCCTTCAATTGCCCGGATTCTTCCTTCCAAGATTTTCCATTTTTCAGCATTTTTATTAGAAGGATCGCTTGGATACTCTCCTGGCCTATTGTGAGGATGGGAAGGTATGTATATTGGATGAAGTCCTTGGGTGAACATAGGATTCGTCCCCCCAGTGTTTATTTGGTGAGCTTGGACAGGTTGATGTGTGGTATTTGGAGTAATATGAGGGATTCTGTAGGGTTTGAAGGTAGGTTTGTGTTTGGGTTTGTGTTTGGCGAATGGGGGTGCATGCCCATGAGGGGAACCCATAGTGGACCCACTCGTTTGTGAAGGCATGGTCGATGGTAAAGGGTTTGGTGGATTATAGCCAGGAGAATATGATGGGCCAACTGGTTCCTTTGGAGAGGACACCCTTATATCCTTCTGTTTTGACGATTGGATAACCTCCATCAGTTTGGCCATTTGATCTTTCATAGTTTTCACCTCATTTCTCAACTCTTCATTTTGCCTTTCCAACTCATCCATGATCTTTGATTGGGACGAGTCCTATAAGGATCTTGAAAACTATCTTTCTTTAATTTTTATTTTCTGTAAAATTTGAAATTAGTTTTGATAAGTTGATGACTGCATGAATATCAATGTTTCAATGAGTATGAAATGAAAAAGATATGAGATAGTTTTCAAAATTTTTCTTTTTCGATGATAAATTTATTCAATGAATGTAATGTTTTGAAAATGCATAAATAATTTATAGATTTAAATGTTGACCATCTTTTGGAATGATCAAATGCTCTCTCCAATATTTGGGTTTTACTCTTTTCCAACAAAAATTGATTTCTTGATTTTTTTTGATTATTTTTTATTTTATTTTATTTTTTATTTTTTGAAATTGTTTTTTTTGGGTATGAAGAAAATTATGTTTCTTCAATTTTTTTGTTAAATTAATTATGTGATAAAAACATTAATGAGTGTTAATATAAATAAGGTATGAGATGATCTTTAACGATAAAATCCTTTGATGAATGAATGAATGTATGTATGTTTGAATGCACAAATAATTAGAGATTTGAAAATTGATCATTTTGAATAATTTGTTGCTTTATTTATTATGGCTTCTTCAAATTTTTGTTTTTTCTTCTTCTTTGGATTTTTTCAAGATTTTCTCCCTCTTTGAATGAGAAATTGTTTTGTTAGATTTTCAAATTTTCATTTTAAACTATTAATTTTTAAAAAAAAATTTATTTTTCATTATATTTTTAATTTTCTAATTCTTTCTTCTTCTTTTTTTTTTTTTTGAATTTTCCTGATTTTCTGATTTTATTTGTCAAATCTATTTTTCCTTCCTATTTAGTTTCTAATTTTCTTTTGATTTTTTTAATTTTAAATCGATTTTAAATCTTCATATTTTTATGGTTGTTCAAAATATATATGCCTTTTTTGGTGTTTTGAGTGAGGTGATGTGTGACATAGGCTTAAGGTTGTTTGATGTATGCATCTCACACAAGGTGGATTGTAATCCTAAAGGTTATGAAGGTGACTAGAGCCAAGTTCTAATTCCTGGTGCTTGCTACTTGCCGTAGAAACATCTTGGTTGTAGGGCTCCAAAAAAACACTCTAGTTGGGGTTTATGATAGCCAAGCGGGACGTGCATCAAGTGACACCACTTGCCCCTTTAGTCTAGGTTTTGCTCAGACCCGGGTGTAGGGCCCCACTCATGTTATGCATGCAGGACTACAATGTGTGGAATAACCTGCAATTTAAACACAATGGATATATATATGTCTTCTACCCTAGGGTGAGAAACATACAAACTTGAATAATCATGAATATCAGAAATAAATAACAACACGTGAATAAATAGAAAAAGGGATCAACATGCATTTATACACTCAATTTGAAACAGGGCTTGACTCTCTAAAAGTCCCGAGTGGGTCGCCATATCTGTCATAACTGTAATTACGATGAGACGACGAACTCGCTAAATTTTGAAATGAATTTTGTGGATTGTGGAGCCGCCACCAAATTTTATTTTAAGGGAAAACATTTGGAAAAACCCTAGGTTTATAGAAAATAGCCTGACAGGACTTGATCCTGCTCCTACGTATTCCCCGGTGCAATGGGAAACTCAAGGCTACGTAGTTCTGGTTAAGAGACTTGATCTCTTGGAGAAGAAAAGGGTGATCTTAGGTAAAAAAAAATTAATGTTTCTTAAGAAAATACAGGATTTAGGGAAGCAGACATGCTTGCATAATCCAAATCGTAAATGGCGTGACATTTGGATTAGCAATTAAAATACGCCATGATGTAAGAAACTTATTGCCAGTATTGAACCCGTTTACAATCGAGAAAAATAAAATACTAAAAAAAATAAATGTTTTGGAAACGAGAAAATTTAAAAAAAAACAGGCGTGCTTGCATAATCCAAATGCGTCGTGGCGGTATTTGAATTAGCCTGAACTAAAATCATTAACGATGAGAATGCTACTTGCATGTGCTCGTACCAGGTTTACTGATCTGAGAAAAAAAAAGCAGATGTTTTGGAAACAGGAAGAATTTTTAGAAAAGCAGGCGTGCTTGCATAATCCAAATGTTAAGTAAGCGTATTTGAATTAGCCGCAATTAAAAATAAATGCTTGATAGAGAATGCTACTTGCCGGTATTAAGAACGTTTTACAATCGAGAAAAAGCAGATGTTTTGGGCGAGAAGAATTTTAGAAAAAAAAGCAGGCGTGCTTGCATAATCTAATTTTTTCGTGGTAAGCATTATTTGAATTAACCGCGAACTAAAATCGTATGATGAAGAATGCTACTTGCCAGTATTAGAATCAGTTGCCCTGTCTGAGAAGAAATTGAAAATAGAGATGAAGATGAACTCGAAAATCGAGGAGAACCAATAAAATTAAGCGGAATAAAAGGTTGGACTGAACCTCCATTGATGTTCCTTGTTCAATTGTCTCCAATCCAGCTTAGGTCATAAGGTCAGAGGTAAAATTAAGTTTTTAATTTTGATTCAAGCAAACACTCTTTTAGGTTGATGACTTAATCATGCATGACTTAAGCTAGACTTAGCATATAGGATGCATGTATATGGTCATGCACTCTTAGGAATTTTATTCAAAGGAGGACGTACAAACACAAACAAATCAGAAGGAAATACATATAGAAGGATCAACACATGAAAAATAATACCTAAACAAGGTTAAAAGAACAAGATCTACTAAAGAACTTCAAAGACACAAGAGATTTTGGCGCCAAAATTTAAATTCAAATCTCAAAATTTTTCAAAAAAATATTTTTTCAGAGATCTAAAAAATTAAAACCGAAACATTGAAAGATATAGATCATAGGAATCAAACAAAACAAGTTTGACAAAAATCAGACAAGAAATGAGCAAGTTATGCACAAACCAAACAACATAGGTTCATTTTCGCACCAGGACAAACATACCTCAGTAATTCGGCCATAAAAACTTCATTTAAGATCCAAATTAGACAAATAATACCATTCCAGACACTAGAGAGAAAGACAAAGAAAACGCAACAAAAAGCACCAAAATCTGAGATCGTTTGACCGATCAAAAATTAAAATGAAAACAGAGATGAAGATTAACTCGAAAATTTGGTACCAAAATTTGAATGCAAATCTCAGAATTTTTAGAAATATTTTTTGGTAGATCTGAAAAATTAAAACCAAAAAAATTGAAAGATATAGGTTATAGGAATCAAACAAAACAAATTTCACAAAAAACAGACCAGAAATGAGCAAGGTATACACAAATCAAACAAGTTAAGTTCATTTGCGCATCAAGACAAACATCCTTCAGTAATCTGGTAATAGAGACTTCATTTTAGATCCAAGTTAGACAAATAATATCATTCCAAAAACTAGAGAGAAATACGAAGAGAACGCAACAAAAATCACTGAAATCAGAGATCATTTGACCGATCAAAAATTAAAATGAAAACAGAGACGAAGATTAACTCGAAAATTTGGCGCCAAAATTTGAATGCAAATTTCAGAATTTTTAGAAATATTTTTTGGTAGATCTGGAAAATTAAAACCAAATAATTGAAAGATATAGGTTATAGGAATCAAACAAAACAAATTTGACACAAAACAGACCAGAAATGAGCAAGGTATACACAAATCAAACAAGCTAAGTTCATTTGCTCATCAAGGCGAACATCCTTGATAATCTGGTCATAGAGACACCATTTTAGATCAAATTAGACAAATAATATCATTCCAGAAACTAGAGAGAAAGACAAAGAGAACGGCGAAACAAATCACTGAAATGGAGATCATTTGACTGATCAAAAATTAAAATGAAAACAGAGACGAAGATGAACTCGAAAATCGAGAAATAGCAAGAAAATTAAACGAAATAGAAATAAGATCAACCTCCATTGATGTTATTCAATGCCACTTGATAGCATCTTGGAAGGTGATGAATAACTGGTTCCATAGAGACCAAGAAGGTGCTCAATTAGATGTAGAATTCAAAGTCTCTTTGGTGCTCCTCCTAAAAAAAATCTAAAAGTCTCCCCCTTCAATGACTCAAAGTGCTCCTCTCTCCCTCCTTAGAAATTCTGAATATTTTTTAGAAATGAAGAGTCCCCCTAAACTAAATGAAAGTCCCTATTTATAGATAAAATTTCAAAAAAGGAAAGGGAAAAATTTTCTAGAAGTAAAGAAGCTTCCCCCTTTTGTTTTCTAATTTTTCTCTTTTTTGTTTTCTTTTCATTTTTTTCTTTCTTTTTATATTTTTTTCTTTTTCTATTCTTATTTTGTTATTTTTTCCTTTTTCTCTAACTAGTTCTTAACCATCATTAACTAATCCAACTAACTTTCTAACTAAATTCTTAACTAAAAAATTATTTTTCATTTCATTTTTTTTTCTTTTTTTTTTAACTAATTCTTAACCATCATTAACTAATCCAACTAACTTTCTAACTAAATTCTTAACTAAAAAATTATTTTTCTTTCTTTTTCAATTCTTTTTTTCTCTTTTTTTTTGATTTTATACTAAAAAACAAAATGATTTATTTTGGGTTTTAAATTTTTACTCGGACATAATTCAGTGTTCACAATGAACTACAGTAAACGTTGATGATGATGATTTTTTTATGGATGACGATAACGATTTATGATGATGTTGAGGGTGACGATGATGATGATGATGAACGATAATGACGCTGATGTATGATGATGAGCATAGTGATGATGATGAAGTTAAGGATGACAACTAGGATTGTTGATGAAGATGATATTCAATGTGTTGATAGTGAATGATAATAGTGATAATGATGATGGCGAATGTGATGATGATGATGATGATGAACGATAAAGAACATGTTGATGAACATTAATGATGAGGATTTTTTTTGTGGATGACGATAATGATTTGTGATAATATTAAGGATGACGATGATGATGATGTTATTATTATAATATTTTTATCCTATCAATATTTATTTTACATATAAATAATATATATTATAAATAGTTATATAATATAAAAATATATTATAATATGATAAATTTAATATAATTTCTATATCAAAAAACATTATTTATTTTTTAATATATAAAAATTAGATAAATAAAAAATTAACCAAAAATTAAATTATTTTAAAATAATAAAAAATAAATTATTATTATTATTATTATTATTATGGTGATAATGATAATTATGATGATGGTGCTGGTTGTGATGATGATGGTGGTTATAATATAAAGAATATTATATAATCTTACAATTTTATATTTTATATATTATTTGATAATCAATATATAAGATAAATAGTTTTATATGTCATTTATATAATAATTTTATAATGTTTAATATTTATTTTATATAAAATAAATTATTATAAATTTATAAACATAAAATTATATTATAATAATATAAATTAAATATAATTTCTATATATCAAATAGTATCATTCATATATGAATCTATACAAATAGATAAATAATTAAATTCTTTCAAAATAATAAAAGCAAAAATTTTAAAAGTAAAATTAAAATTAAAAGTTCACAATTGTAAAATTTATAAAATTAAAAATCCATTAAAACATGTGGAATAAAGTCATTCCACAGATTTAATTTTTTATTCTTCAAGTTTTTTCTTTGAATTTTGTCTTTTTCAATAATTTTTTTTCTTTTCTTTCTTTTTTTCTTTTTAAATAAAATAGGGATGAAAAATTAAAATAAGTAAGAAAAGTTTAAAATAAAATTAAAGATAAAGAGTCAAATATATTTAAAAAATAAAAAATAAATAAAAGTACAGAAATTTTGAGAAAAAATTAAGAGAAAAAAAGGTAAAATTAAAAAGGAAGAAAATTATAGAAACAAAAATATTAGAGAAAGATAGAAAATTTTAAAAAAATAAACAGATTAAAGAATATTTATCCCTTACATGTTCTTCTTTCATATAATTCTATATTATTTTTAGTGTTTTCAGGATGATTATTTCAACCACTTCCTTTATATAAAAAAATTATCCTTTTAGTATTGATTTAGATTAATAAAATTATTTTATAAATTAATATTCTTTTAATACATATCAAATTTTAGTATAACTTATTATTTATTTAGGATCTAATATAATAGTATATATTTACATAATAGGTAGTATGATATATTTTATTATTTAAATATTTGATTAAACTATTTTAAACATTATTTAGAAAAAAGAAAAAATTTATAGTTTTAAAAGAAAAATATTATATAATATTTTATAATATTAACAAATAATTAGTATATTAAATTTATAATTTTTTATTTTATTTATAAATATTAAATTAAAATATATTTAATTAAAATAAAAAATTTATCATTTTTCCTCTAATTTTAAGATCATCCATTTAAAATTAATTTTGAGAAATTCACTACTTCGTTATTAAAAGAGGATATAAAAACATAACGTTTGAATTAACAATGTTAGAAAGACATAAAAATTACTTCTTAGTAAAGATGTTGAAATATTTTTAAAAACATCATTTGTATGCAAAAAAAATATAACATCCTTTTATCATTGATATTTATGATGGAAATCACTTAAAAATTAAGATTTTTTAAATTTATGTAATGTTTTACGATAGCTTATGATTTATCTAGGATTTTATATGATTTGATGATATATATTTTTGACACTAGATAATATAATATTTTTTCTTATATATGTTTGATTAAACTATTTTAATAATTTTTTAGAAGAAAATTAAAAAAAATATGATTTTAAATTAAGAATATTATATGTTATTTTACAATCATAATAGATAATTAATATATTAAGTTTATACTAATTTATTATTTTTATCTTTTACTTAAAATTGTAAAATTAAAATATTTTTATTTCAAACAAAAAATTTAATGCTTTGTTTCTAATTTTTTAAAATCTTTCTTTCAAGATAATTTTGAAAAATTCATTACTTTCTTATCAAGAAAGAATATAAAATCATAATATTTTACGAATAAATTATTTTAAATTGATATGAAAGTCACTTGGAAGTGAAAATATTGAAATACATTTTAACCACTTTATTGGTATAAAGAAAAATTATCCTTTTAACATTGATGTAGATAATGGAAATTATTTAACAGGTAATTTTTTGAATAAGTGTAAAATTTTAGTACAGTTTGTCATTAATTTACTATCGTCTATGATATGATCGTATACATTTACGTAACAATTATTATAATATATTTTAATACTTTATATATTTGAGTAAACTATTTTAAATATTTTTTTGAAATTTTAAAATAAAAATATTATAATATTAAAAAACAATTTATATATCAAAATTTATAAAAAATTATTTTTTATTTACAAATATTAAATTAAAATATATTTATTTAAAACAAAAAAATTTATTTATTTTTCTTTATTTTTAAGACTATCCATTTTTTTTAGAAATTCATTAATTCATTATTAAGCGTGGATATATAAATATAACATTTTTTGAATTAACAATGTTACAAAGATAGTAAAATTACTTGTTAACGAAGATGTTGAAATATTATTTAAGATCATTTGTATGCAAAACAATAGATAGTATCTTATTATTATTCATATTTATGATAGAATTTATTTTAAAGATAATATATTTTTAATAGATGTATAATTTTAAGATAACTTAAGATTTATTTAAGATCATATATATTTCGATAATAGAGATTATTATTTAACTTTTTTTTCTTTTATAGATTTTATTAAACTATTTTAAGGATTGTTTAGAAAAAAATTGAAAAAAGAAATTTTTTTATTTCAAATTAAGAATATTATATATTATTTTACAATCATAATAAATAATTTATATGTTAAAGTTATATTAATTTATTATTTAAAAATATTAAATTAAAATATTTTTATTTAAAATAAAAAAATTACCATCTTCTTCCTAGTTCTTTAAAATCTTTCTTTTAAAATTATTTTTGAAAAATTTATTACTTTATAATAAAGGAAGGATATAAAAACATGTTATTTTATGAATCAACTACATTGCAAATGCATGAAAATGACTTGAATGTGAAAATTTTGAAACATATTTTAACCACTTCATTTGTATAAAGAAAATTTTTTCTTTTAGTGTTAATATAGACAACGTTAATCATTAAAACATTAATATTATTTCACATCTCAAATTTTAGTATAGGTAGTATAATATATGTTATTATTTAGCATCTTATATGATTTTATCGTATATATTTACCTAATAGGTAGTATAATATATGTTATTATTTTATATATTTGATTAAACTATTTTAAACATTATTTAGAAAGTAAAACATAAACAAAATTTTAAATTTTAATTTAACAATATTATATATTATTTAATAATATTAAAAAGTAATTCATATATTAAACTTAAAATAATTTACTATTTTGGTCTTCTATTTACAAATATTAAATTGAAATATATTTATTTAAAAATAATTATTATTTTTTTCCTCTATTTTTAAGACCATCCATTTTTTTAGAAATCCATGACTTGATTATTAATTGAGGATATAAAAATATAACATTTTTTGAATTAACAATGTTACAAATACATTCAAAATACTTGTTGGTGAAGATGTTGAAATATTTTTTAACTTCATTTGTATGCAAATAAATATATAGTATCCTCTTATCGTTGATACATATGATAGAATTTATTTTAAAGATAATATCTTTTTAATAGATGTATAATTTTAAGATAGTTTATATTTTATTTAAGATCATATATATTTGGGTGATAGATATTATAATTTTCCTTTTTTCTTTTATATGTTTGATTAAACTATTTTAAGGATTATTTAGAAGAAAACTAAAAAAAAATTATTATTTTAAATTAAAAATATTATATATTATTTTACAATCATAATAAATAATAATATATTGAATTTATATTAATTTATTATTTTTTATATATTTTTAAAAAATATTAAATTAAAATATTTTTATCAAAAAATTTACTATCTTCTTCCTACCTCTTTAAAATCTTTCTTTACTTTTGAGAAATTCATTACTTTATTATCAAGGGAGGCTATAAAACATGATATTTTATAAATCAACTATATTGAAAATACATGAAAATTACTCGAATGTGAAGATGTTGAAACATATTTTAATCTCTTCATTTGTATAAAGAAAAAAAATTTCTTTTAACATTGATATTAACAATGGTAATCATTAAAAAATTAATAGTGTTTTTTATACATATCAAATTTTAGTATAGCATATAATTTATTTAACATCTTGTATGATTTTATCGTATATATTTATATAATAGGTAGTATAACATATGTTATTATTTTATATATTTGATTGAACTATTTTAAATATTGTTTAGAAAGTAAAAAATAAATATAAATTTTAAATTTTAAAATAAAAATAGTATATATTATTTTATAATATTAAAATACAATTCATAAGTCAAAATTTATAATAATTTATTATTTTTATCTTTTATTTACAAATTTAAATTAAACTATATTTAATTAAAACAAATTTTTATCATTTTCCCTCTGTTCTTAAGACCATCCATTTAAAACAATTTTTGAAAAATTTATTCTTTCATTATTAAGTAAGCATATACAAATATAACATTTTTTTGAATCAACAATGTTACAAAGACATTAAAATTACTTATTGGTGAAGATGTTGAAATATTTTTTAACAAGATTATTTGTATTGAAAAAGCACATAGCATCCTATGATCATTTATATATACGATAGAATTCATTTAAAAGATAATATTTTTTTATAGATGTAAAGTTTTAAGATAGCTTATGATTTATTTAAGATCATTATATATATATATATATATATATATATATTCTTCATTACTACATATATTTTGTGATTTTGATCGAGATATAGCTGGGTTACGAAAGAAAATATGCCCTCTTTCATGCATATTAGAACTACACTGTTTCAAACAGTGTTTTCTTCCCCCTTCAGCTATATTCAACATAGCCTTCCTTCATTTCCTACTGGAGGCGTAACACAAAATATATGTAGTAATGAATTATGTTTTATTTCCTTATCAGTTAATTAATACTCTGCCTTTATCCCTTTATAAAATTTAGTTACACATGACTAAAAATAATTAAACACTTACAATATTTGCTTTTGAATGACACTTTCGAATCGCGCTCGCAGAGTAATGAAGAGTATTTCAGAGATATAGTAATGTAGTGATAAAAATCGATGATCTTATTGTATTAAGAGTGAGTCCTTTTATAGAGGTCGGATCTCAAAACCATTACATTCGTTTTGATTAAAAGATAAAATTACAATAACGAAGAGACAAGATTTGAGAGGAAGAACGATAAGATAAGATTTTTTTCTGACATTTGTACAGTAAAAGTAGGATAAGCTTTTGTTTGGATAAGATGCATGCGCCTCAGATGTTGTCGATAACTTCAATCTCTGAATCTTCGAAGGATGACTTGTCTACTTTATTTTCTTCATAGTAATTACATTGATGTACTGGGTATTCTGATAAAATTTGGCAGACACGCTTCTTTGTGTTTGGTGGATTTTCCATTTTATTATTTTTTATTTTATCATAAAATTAATTAAAATAGTTATAATTCTTGGTGTTCTTCCAGAGGAATAGATTAAAGTTGTTGGGCTCATAAAATATACCCATGTGGTTTCTTCATTATTTGCTATTATTCGTACCATTTCTTGAAAAATTATATTATAATCTTGTGCTCGAATTCTTGATATTGTTCCTAAAATTTCTTCATCATCACTTATTAATTCTTTTATTTCGGGTTCATATTCAAATGGTTTTTTTGTAGTTCCTAGCCTTATTAAATTTATGGGCTGATAAAATTTCTCTGGGTTTATTTGAGCTATAGTTGAATAACATCTAATAAATACATTATGTTGTGTTACTATTCCAAATAGGTTTTTACAGCTTTTTTTAGGGGTTCAGGTAATTCTGAAATTTCTTCCATATTATTTGATGGGTAAATTGATTGAATTAGACCAAATTGAAAAAGTGCTTTTACAAGTTTTGGTGGTGTTCCTGAATAGATAACTGCTTTATTTATAGCAAAATGAGATATAAAATTTAAAGTAGGGATTTTTATATTGCATTGGTTTAAATTATTTATTAACTTTCGAAAATAGGTAAAATTATCAATTAGTTTAAACTGATCCTTTGTAGCCTTTTCAGTTTCCTTTTCAATTTCTTGGTTTTTTATAATTTCAGTAAATTTCTTCTTACCTTCTAATTCTGAAATTTCTTTGTTTTCTTTCCCTTTTAAGGAAAGTTCGATTTTTTTTATTCTTGTTTGAAAATTTTCTAATTGGTTAAAGATTTTTGTAAAATTCTCAGTTACTTGCTTTGTCCATAAATTTATATTTAGTTCTATAGTTTGGAATTTCATTCCAACTTATTCCAGGAATGAATTATTCGGATTACTTGTTTCTTCTTGAGGAACTTTACATGGCTGAATTACTGAGCTATCTGATTTCATCTGCTTAAAAAATCAGCAACAAGGTTATTTTTTCCTTTAATAAATTCTATTTCATAATTATAATAAAACATATCAGATTGCCATTTAATCAACATTTTATTTGATAATTTTTTATTTTTTTATTCCTTTATTTAACCAGTTTTTTATTTGAGTATTGTCAGTTTTTATTATAAATTTTGTTCCTACTATAAATAACTCAAATTTTTCTACTCCTTTTATTATGGCTAAAAATTCTTTCCAATTTGAATGATATTTAGTTTGTGATTCATTAAACTTTCCACTTGCATATCTGGTTATTAATTCATTGTTTTCTTTGTCTATATAATATAACGCTGCGCCCCAATAATTTTCCGAGGCATCAGTGTATATTATCCATTTCTCATTATTTATTGGTATATTTAGTTTTGGTAAATTCTGACATAACAATTTTATTTGCTCAACTATTTTCTTATTTTCTTCATTCCAGTCCCATTTAATTGTTTCTCCAGCTAATTTTTATATTTTTGAAGTTAATTTTGAGAAATGTGGTATATAATTTCTAGCTTGATTTACTAACCCTAAAAAGGATTGTAAGTCTTTTTTGTTTTTTATATTTTTAAAATCTAAAACTTTTTTACTTATATGCTCTTGGAGTCCTATTCCGTTTGATGTAATATTTTGTCCTAGAAATCCTATTTTTTCTTTTCTTAGTTCCATTTTTTTAGGTGATATATTTAAGCCTTTTTCTTCAATAATCTTTACAAATTGTTCCAAGTGATATTCATGTTCAGTTTTATTACTTGAGAATATTAGTATATCATCTATATATGTGACTGCAAAGCTTCTTATAGAAATTAACAATTTTGAAACAAATTCTTGAAATATACTTGGGCTATTATGAAAACCCATGGGTAAAACGTTTCATTCATATAATCCTTCTTATGTGCTAAAAGCAGTAAAATTTTTACTATTTTCTTCTAATTTTATTTGAAAAAAACCTGATTTACAATCAAATTTACTAAATATATTTTTTCCTTTTATTAAATTAAATAATAGATCCATTTTTGTTATTGGGTATCTATTTCTTATAGCTAAATCATTTAATTTTTTGTAATTTATTACTAGTCTTGACTTTCCTCTTTTTTCTTCATTATGGTTCATAACTATCATTGCCGGCGAGGAATAACTAGATTGGTTTTCTCTAATTAGATTATACATTTTCATTTCTTTTATATGTTTTTCAAATTCTTTTCTATTTTCCATAGTTCAAGGATATGGTTTACTATTTACCTCCTTATTATAATCTTTTAGTTCTATTTTTGCCATAGGTTTTGATTTTTCCCAATGTATTAAAGGATTTTCACTATAATTTTCAGTAATTCTTTCTTCAATGGTTTTGTTTTTTATTGTTTGAAGATTTAATACTGTCATTAATTGTTTTATTTCTATAGGTTTATTATTTGGTAAAAATTGAACTTCGTTTTCATTTTGTTTCCTTTGGAAAGCTTCATCTTTTCTTCTATAAGGATTAGTTATTCTTATTCCCCAAGCTTCATGTTTACATGGTGTTGTAAGAATTATAGCTCTTTGTATAAAATGGATTGGTAATATTGGCTTAAAAAATCTAATCCTAAAATAATATCACAAGTTAGTTCATTGTATAGATTTAATTCTTTTATAATTAATTCATATTCTCCTATTTGTATTTTTACATTTTTCTATTATATGGATTTCTTTTCCTACACTTTCCATTCTTAAAATTTTTTCTTTTCTTTTCCATAATTCGGTAATACATTATATTTAGCAACACTTAAATTTGCTCTAGTATCTACTAAGGCGTGGTACTTTCTAGACCTATATTTTTTACAGTTAAATTTGACTAGTATGTAAAACAATTGTCTACTCATTGATATCTTGGGATTATTAAAGCTTGGTAATTTATGGTTATCATTATTCTATCTTTATGGATTCTGTATGGTTTTAATATTTCTAATATATCATTACCAATTATTAATTTTACCTCGTTATTTGTGTTTTCCTCTACCCAAAATCTTATTTCTTTTATATCTCTTTTATTGAATCTTATAATGGAAACTGTTTTTAATCCTTCTTCTATTATTTCCAGATTATCTTCAGTTAAATTTTACTCAATATAACTTTTATGTAATTCAGGGTTTACTGATGCTATAACTTCCTTCCATATTGCTTCTTTTTTTATTTCTATTTTTATTAAAATCTGTTCTTGATATATTTCCGATCTTATAGCTGTTAAGTTTGAATTTATTGGTATTTATGCTAATAAATTTCTTTGATCTATATTACTTAATGATCTACTTCTTATTACAGGTAATCTTGGTCTATAATCTATACTTCTTCGAGGATTAATATTTATATTTACTGAAGGTGTATTTACTCTTATCATTCGTTTTCCTAGTTCATCATTTGTAATAATTCTTTTTTGTTCTATTAAGTTTTTATAGTTTATAGTTTTATTGAGTTCAATTTGTAATTGTTCAGGAATTGTAATATTTTTTCTTTCTATTGGTAATTCTTTTAATATTGGTAAGAAATTTTTTTCTATAGTTATCCTTCCATGTGTTTTTTTATATAATCGTTAGTTTGTAAAAACTAATCTACATAGCAGTTATACTTATAGTTCTTGCTTTTTCTAACATTTTGATTCCATTTGGTTTATGGTAAATTAAGATGGATTGATCAATATGTTCGTCATTCGATATATAAAATTTGTATTTAGAGTAAATTTTAAGTTTTGGTATATTAAATTCAGTTTTCAATTCTAAGATCTTGTCATTAACACTACTTATTATTCTTCCACATCAGATTATGAGGTAATTCTATTGGAGAATTTATTCCTTCTTTAAAAATAAGCTTTTACTAGTATTGCATACTTTATATAAATTTCGAGTAGCTTCATCTTTAAAGAGTAATTTTCAATTTTCTCCTTCTATTAAATTTTACTTATTATTAATGGTATTCTAAGTATCCCTTATATTAGTGTTGATTCTGTTAGATTATTTTCTTTCTAAAACTACAGGCACTTTTTGTTTCTTTTTTGATTTTAATCTATTACTTTTTCCATAAATCCTTTATTTTCTATTTTTGTTTGGTTTAAATTTAATTTTATGTCTTTTATTTATTATATTGCTCTTCATTAAAAGTAATTCTTCTCTAATTCTTTGCTTCATTTATATTTCTATATTCTTCAGTAATTGAATTATTAGGTGATGAAGGTTAACTTCTTAGTTTCATCATATATAATTTGTAATTTTCATCTATATAAGTCATATTCTTCTTCTTCTTCTCTTGCTTTCTATTTCTTTATTTTATATATTTCTGCATTTTCATTTTCTATACTTTCGCTAAATTCTGATTTTCTAATTCTATTGTGTTCTAATTCA
>JAMKYM010000435.1:0-43907 GCA_026541065.1 Canavalia ensiformis
TTGCTACCGCATCTTATTATCACTTAATGTGCACACTGAGCGAGTCTAATATTTGATGAGATATTTGGTGTATGCGGTAGTAGTTGTTGACATATCCTTGCGAACCCTGGAATGCCTATAAATCAGAGATATGCTAGTACAACTACATAACCAATTAGATCTCATCTTAGTTCTTTTTGCTGCGGATTTAGAATCTTAGGAAGCTGCGCATGCTAGCCACCGCATCAACGCCTGCTGTGGGTTCAGAGTCATAGAGCTTTCTTTCTTTCTTTAGTAAGGTGGAAGTTAGGTCAAATGAGGAAATGAACGAATCGGATCAACGGCCGTATAAAGGATCAGAGTTCTGGCATCATGTCCAAAACGTACATGCAGGTGAGGACGTGTGACGAGCAAACCTGGGGAATTGATCACCACCAAGAACTCCGGCCCCGCTCTCTCTTAGTAAGCCAAAATGTGGCTTTCTATCACCAAGCAAGCCATAGACTTGCCTAGTCTTCACCAAGCCTGATGAGGTCACCCCAGTATCTCAGCCCTCAAAGCAACCTTTCGCTCTGACGGGGCCATAGCTCAAAGCACTAGATCCTAGGTGCCCTCAAACGAGTCGCCCTCGGGACGGTGCCTCACAAGTAGCAACTAATCAAGGCACCTGGGAGGGCTCGAAATACAACCCACCGGCTTGGCGAGCCCAAAGCATCGCAACACCCGCGAGGACGTGCGTAACTCGAAGCCAACCGGGCACGCTCGGCAGGCCGTGAGGTAGACTAGAGGTATCCAAACCGTTCGAGAGCACACAAGCTGCTGTAGGCATCGCAATGCTCCACCCGGGAGTCATAAGCATTCCAAAGACGCCAGAGTGAAAGAGTTAGACATACGGGGCCGCAGAGACAGGAAAGTAACTCACACTTCGACCATGCGACGTAGCTGGCCAAATTGTACATAGCCGTGTTCACGCTGCGGGCAAAACGGGAACTACGTGGAGCCCTTGCTACACACATGAATCGGTCGATCCCAGCGAGAGCGATCACTGGGCAGATAGACTTACATACCAAGCAGTAGCATGAAACGCAGTCAAGTCATGCGGGTCCGTTTCGTAGGTCACCGATTCGAATCCAAACAGTGCCCTCGGCCTACTACGGTCGTAACACCCACCACCAGCAAGAAAACACATGCCTTTGGACAAAGCATAAATCGAGATGCAAGCGCTCCTCTACTCAGGGCAAAAACAAAGAGCACGTGCAGCTATGCTAGTAGCCGTACATGTGAAAGCGCGAGTCACGGGCTCGGGAAGCATCCACGAGATTGAGGCGTGGAACCCCGCCACCTCTACGGGACAGCATAGCCCACCTTAATACGAAATGGGTTTCTCACGAAGAGAGTTAACCCCGCCTGGGCACTGGGACCCGCTGTCAAGACAGACATGGCTACAATAAAAGGTGCAGAACATAATCCCATGACATGCATTCAAATGGCGATGACAACCCCCATAGCAGACGAATCAACGGCCCAAACCAGTCCACCGGCCCAAAAGCGTGACCCTATTAAACCTCGCGCGGCAAATTATGCAGGTACCAGTGTTTACTCACATTCATCGTGGGTCCCGATCAGA
Organism: Canavalia ensiformis; assembly: GCA_026541065.1. NCBI lineage: Eukaryota > Viridiplantae > Streptophyta > Magnoliopsida > Fabales > Fabaceae > Canavalia > Canavalia ensiformis. The sequence goes on from JAMKYM010000435.1 coordinate 1,607, forward strand.
ACTCAGGAGAGCATCGCGCCCCGCCCCGTAGACCGCCACTCATAGAGGTAGAGATCCACGCACACCCACTCCTGAATGACAGGCAAAGGAGTGTCTCCTCGCGCTCGCTGGTGGCCGGGAGACGCGGGACGAGACAATCCAAGGACGCTCACTCTTTCCTTTGAAACGAATCGAGACGAAGCCAGTCGTGTGCCAACCTGAGTACTCACCTGGCCCCAGCCAGTATAGTGATGCCTCGATGGGCGAGCAACATGGGAGATCTCCCTCCCGATCTCGATCGCTGACGACGAACGCACGATCCCGAGGGTGCCGGCCAAGTGAGCAGAACAACGGCCGGATGGCTTGGCAACAGCTTCGTCCACGGGATTCGAAAGCATGTACGGCTGAGGGATCGATTGCCCCCAGCCACGTCCACTGTGATGCGTGCCACCACAATCCGTGGATCATGGTGGCACTCCCGAGTGCAAAGATACTCCCTTAGCACCGCACCCGTAATGCTTGGCTCAAGGTCCGGGGTCCCCAGAAGGGTGCCCCCATTCCATAGCATCCTAACGCTGATGCCCCGGCATCTCACTTCCAACCTCCACGCACAGTAGGCTGCTGAGCTCGCATGGCCAAAAACCCCACACAGCATGTTGGATGGAAAATGGACCTACTCAATAAATTCCCATTAAGCCTTCAACATTCCAAATTCCCATTAAGCCCTTCTTTCGAACCTTCCCGAATCTCCAATTCTAACCCTTGAACTTCCCAAAATTCCAATTACACCCACTAGACTTCCCAAAATTCCAGCTCAATCCCCGAACTTCCCAAAATTCCAATTAAACCCTCTAAACTTCCCAAGAATTTTCAATTAAACCCTTTATTTCTCCTAATTCCAATTGAGTCCCCGATTTCTCCTATGCTCAGAAATCATGCTCACCTTTATTCTTTGTCTTCGAAAGTAGAAAATCGTTTTCAAGCGATTTCTAATCTCACGCGAGGCTCTAAACACTGACTACAGCTTTTTGGTTGTCTCGTTGTTTAAAGATTCGTATGGGCCCAAGTGCGATGTAGTTGTCTTGGACCCTATGCATATGTGGATCGGAATGCCCTGTCTTTCAAAATAAAATAAAACTTGTCTTGCAATTCCTAATCTCACGCGATTTCAGCTCTAGTACCTAACCGGTAGCTTTTCCCGTTGCTCGATGTTTAGAGATTCGTGTGGGCCCAAGGGCAGCCGTAGTTGTCTTGGACCCCAGTGCATATGTGGATCGGGAATGCCCTCCTTTTTAACAAATAAAAACCTGCTTTTCATTTCTTAATTTCATAGACGAGCTCTAAGTACGAACTGTAGCTTTCTCTTTGTTCGATGTTTAGAGATTCGTGTGGGCCTAATGTAGCCACGCAGTTGTCTTGGACCTGCAGTGGATGTGGAGACTGTACCCTTCCTTTTGCTACAAATAAAAAGCTCGTTTTGCATTTCTTAATCTCACGACGATTTGCTCTAAGTACGAATCGGTAGCTTTTGCACTGTCGATGTTTAGAGATTCGGTATGGGGTCCAAGTGCAGCAAGTGAGTTGTTCTTGGACCCTGTGCATATATGGATTGGGGAATGCCCCTTCATTTTTTGAATAAAAAACTCAGTTTGCCTTTCTAAATCTCATGCGATGATCTCTAAGCACGCAAGCTGGTAAGCTTTTCCGCATTCGATGTTTAGAGATCTGCATGGGCCCAAGTGTAGCCGTAGTTGTCTCTGGACCCCATGCATATGTGGATCGGAAATGCCCTCCTTTTTTTTAACAAATAAAAAAACTCGGTCTGTGCTTCTTTGAATCTCACACCGAGCTTCCAGCTCTACAGCACAACCGGGTAGCTTTTTTTGTCATGTTCGATGTTTAGAGATTCGTATGGGCCCAAGTGCGTCTTAGTTGTCTCCTGGACCCTGTGCATATATGGATTGGGAATGCCCTGCATTATTTTTACAAATAAAAGCTTCGCTTTGCATTTGTTGAATCTCATGCAATGATCCTCTAAGCATGAACCAGTAGTCTTCCTGCTCTCCATCTTCAGAGATTCGTATCGCTGCCAATGTAATCGTAGTTGTCTTGGACCCTGTGCAGACGTGGATCAGGAATGCCTCATTTTTTAAACAAAAATAAACTCGTGTTGCAACCTCTGACTCTCACTGCGATGAGCTCTAAGCACCTAACTTGTAGCTTTTTCGTTGCTCGATATTTAGAGGATTCGTATAGGTCCAAGTGCAATCAGTAGTTGTCTTCGACCCGTGCATGCATGTGAAATAAGGATTCTTAAAATATTTTCCCAATAAAAAAAACAAAAACAACATGTTCACCTTTATTTTTCAAACACTTTAGAAGGTCAAGTCTTTCAGCAAGAACTCAACCTTGTGCTTCTAGAGTTGATTAGGTCAAGTGTCAGGCTAACCTCCATCAATCTATTTATTCTTCACTCTAGTTAAAGGATCAAACTATTTTCAATAAATCACACACTTAGTTTAGGGTACTGCTTTGGAGTGGTGCATAGCTGAAGTGCCTAACACCTTCTCCTTAAACTCCCAAAAATTTGGTGATCACACCTACATTATAATCCAATAAAATTCTATTTTAATTTTAGTAGTTCAGTCTGTCTCATCGAATGACTACGGTTGTGACACCAAACAACAAGTAAAATTCTTCGGAAAAGCCGCATGTTTCATCTTCCGATTTCATCTTATTACACGAGGCTCTGCTTGTTTGAATTTCTACATTCAAAATTCCTTATCACACGATGTAAACACCCAATTATGTCTCGAGGCCCCATCTTTAAAAATAATCAAGAAACCAACAATAATCTAAAAATAAATAAATATTATACATTACACAAACAGTAAAGCAAAGAAATAATATAAACGAGAAAACAAAAAAAATATAGCAATAATAAAAAAGAAAAGGAAAATAAATAAAAATGAAATAAAAAAAGAAAAGAAAAGTGAAGAATAAAAAAAATAGCAAAAACAAAAATAAATAAATAGATGGAAAGACAAAAAATAGAAAAATAAAAAATAATAAAAAAATTAAAACAAAAAAAAAAGGAAAATAATGAATAAAAATGAAGAAATTTTTTTGGAAAGAATAATTTAAATAATATTAAAAAACAAACAGAAAAAAGAAATGAAACAATATAAATTTCATGAAAAACAGAAATTAAAGAAAATAAAAAAATGAAAATAACAGAAAAAAAAGAATATAGAGAAGCAATTTAAAAAAAGAAATCCAAAAAGAAAAGGCAAAAGAGTAAAAAAAATCAAAAAAGGAGAAAAAGAAGAACCTAGCAAAAAATTTTGAAAAAGAAGGAAGCCACAATTGCCAAAAGGTTGAATTTGAAAAAAAGGGGTGGGTTTTTATTTTTCCTAAAAAATCACTTGAGAAAAGTTGGGGAGCGGTGACAGAGAAAAAGAAAGAAAGTTCTCTTTCTTAGGAGGAACTCTAGCTTCATCTTCCTTCCTGTGAGGGAACAAATTGACAAGAAGGGAACCATTATCGATAGAGCTCTTGAGGCATTTTCTTAGCACCAACAAGAAGCATTGGTTGGAGAGAATTTTTCACCGTGCGCGTCTGTTCTGCCCTCTCCTCTCACATGCTTCTTCAGGCAATGAAATTAGGTTAGATTAAAATTTGCTTTATATAATTGCATGTATTTCTTGCATTTGGAATGAGTCTCAAGTCTTGTTAATCACATGCTCCATTCCAATTAATAGATCAATGTCTCGATCTATGTATTTCGATGGATGAGAAGCCATTTAGAGATTTCAATTCCATTATCTTATGAGTTGAGGGTTATCTAGAAATCAGCTTTGAATAACGTAGTTTATTGCATGTTCTCCTCGAACTCCGTGCGCTTAAGAGCATGTCTATATTCAATAAGGAAAATACGCAAGATAACCCATAATATCTGGTTTGTCACGGCATGACTCTAAAGTGCTAAAATCATATGCATAAGGTTATCTTATTCATAGCCACAAAGGGTCAAAACGACGAGGTTGGTGCAGGATCGATTTGTAGTAAGCCAGATTACATTTATAAAAAAGACACTTATCCATGGGACAGCTACAATCCTCTCTGCGCATGTGACCACTCAGAAAAATTGTCAGGCAGATATATGCCTTGTTACTCTATACAAAATCTAGTTCAAGGTTGATAACCGTCTCAACCTTGAGTTGAACTCACGTGTCAATCTCAAACTAGTCCGCTTCTAATGAAGATGGTTCATCAACTTTGCACTCAGCTCTGATCCACACGAGGTCTCAGATGTTTAAATCTTCAGACAGGCACGCCATCATACTGGCTCGTCAGGTTTTTTACTTCAGGCTCATCACACGCTACTCCGAGTGCAATTCCCATTTCAACCCATGCAACGAGGCATCTCCATGTTTAATTCTGATTAGCCCATCACACGAGGCTCAACTAAGCTCATCCCAGCCTATCATCACTGAGAGGCTCTCCATGTTAAGCTTGATGCCCATCGCGTGAAGGGCCGCATGCTGAATTTTTATTTTTAGCCTATCACACGCACTGCCATGCTTAAATTCTCGTATGTTTCACTATCATCACGAGGCTCGTATGTTTAATCTCCCCATTTATGCCATCGAACGAGGCTCTATTTAATCTCCCGCATTTCCACTTATGCAGGATGGTCTGATGCGTAATTTCTATTTTTAGCCTATCACATCCCAGAGCTCGCTCGATGCTTAAATGCTCGACATTTCAGCCTATCACACAGGCTCTCCATGTTTAATCTGCACTCTGCCATCAAACGAGGTGACGTGTCATGCTTCTTCATTTCACCGTCACACAGGCTCGCATGTTTGAAATTTCCACATTTCACCTATCACGTGAGGCTCAGCATGTTTAATTCCTCGCATTTCACGCTTATCATCGAACGAGGCTCGCATGTTTATTTCGCATTTCATCCTATTACACAGGCTCTTTCAAGTTCGCTATTTCACTATCACCGAGGCTTCTGCATGTTTAAATTTCTACGATTTTAGCCTATCACACAAGGCTCTGATGTTTAAATCTCCCCGATTCGCCTATCATGTGTTGCTCTATGGCTAAACCTCACATTTCGCCTCAGACACGTATACCAGACATGTTTAAATTTCTACATTTTATCCTATCACACGGTTTGTATGTTTAAATTTCTCAGAATATCACACGAGGCTCTATGTTTAATCTCGCATTTGCTGTCATTCAGGGTTCCATATGTTTAATTTCTGTGATTTAATCCATCACACGAGGCTCTCCATGTTTGAATTTATTTTGCCTCACACCAGGCTCTCCATGTTAATCTCCTATTCGTGCTATCACGAGGCTCTGTTTAAATTTCGCATTTTAGCCTATCACACTGATTTGCGCTTGAATTTCTACATTTTAGCCTATCACACGAGACCCTCGCATGCTTATTCCGCATTCCAGCCTATCAAACGAGGTCTCATGTTAATTTCAGCACTGTCCTATCACACGAGGCTCTCCATGTTTAATTTATGCATCTTAACCTATCACACGAGGCTCTACATGTTTGAATTTCCGTATTTCAGCTTCATCCACGAGGCCCTGGATGTTTAATTTCCTCGCATTCCAACCTATCACACGAGGCTCTCCATGTTTAATTTCAGCATCTTAGCTCGATCACACGAGGTTCGGCATGTTTAAATTTTGCATTTCAGCCTATCACACAGGCTCGCATAGCTTAAATTCCTGTATTTCAACCTATCACACAGGCTCGGATGTTTAAATTTATGCTACCTAGTCTATCACACGAGGCTCTACATAAAGTTACACAGTTTTAGGTCTATGGTTATCACACGACTCTACATATCTTTAATTCTGTAATGCAGATACAGCTATGAGCCTGCCTATCTAAACCAGGCCAACAGCTCTAGTTCCCTCTGAGAAACCTCACCTTAAATATCTCGTTGTAGACACGGAGTCTGGGGATTTGCTTGCATGTGCGAGGTTTCTAGGGTTTGTCACACACACAATTTTCGGACAGAATTGATTCCGTCTTTACTCATTTCTCACTTCGATAATACGGAAAGCATTTTCGTATTATCTAATGGAAACAGTAAAAGAGAAACAAAACGTGAACACCTATTCCGATTAAGGAAATTTTAACAAAAGAAAATTAAATAAAAGAGAGAGAGAGAGGAAAATGAAAAAAAAGTTGAAATAGTTGGGCTAACTGGTAGGTGGCTAGCTAAACAAAAATAAGTAATAAATATGTATAAAAAAGAATAATAATAAATAATGATAAACGACAAAATTATAAAAATGTAAATATAAAAATACTAATAATAGAGAAACAAAAAAGTAGCAAATAATAATACAATAGCATGAATTCAATAAATAATCATAAAAGTAAAAAAGGAAAGAGAGAAGAAAAGGGGGAAAAGAAAATAATAAAAGAGAATAATAAAGAAAATAAAACTAAAACCGAGAAGAGATGAATTCAGCTTTTGATTTGTTAGGGCTAGTTGAGTTAGTTAGGGTAGTTAAGGTTAGCATTAGGGTTGTTACTATTTGGGTTAGAAATAACCAAGGTTAGGTTTGATATTATCATGGTTAGAAGGGGGTATAAAGGGATTTTAAAAAAGCTATAGTTACTAGACTTTTGGCAATCAAAAACAGAGAGCAGAACTCGTTGGTTTGAAATCCGCCTTTTGATTACTATCGCTTTTAAAGGATTTTGAGAATTCCTAGCTCTGGTGCTCGAGCTTGGGGTTTTGGTTCAAGAATTCATCTGGATTTCTAAAGAATCTACTCTAAGTTCTTCTCACTTCTTGGCTCCGTGGGGAATTTGGAAAGAATTTTTCTTAAGTCCGGCTTTGTTGGTGAGCTCTCTTGGTTCCATTAGCGGCTTGTTATTGGGCAAGGATTCTTATATTTCTCGTGAACATATCCAAGTTTCTTCCGGTTTCGAATTCTGGAAAGTGTTTTTGGGAAATCATGCTTCGTTCGGTCGGGCCTTACGGTATTATGAAAGGAGAAATTAGTTCTTATTCTTGGCTATCTCGGTTTCGTTTATTTGTGATTGGTTTACACTTTCTCTACATTCCCGGGTTGACTCTGGATCCACAACTGCCACTCTCGATTTCAATTCTGTTTCAGAGCTTGTAAATATTGTTTGCCTTTGCTCACAGAATGATTTAGGCTAAGAGAATCGAACTTGTAAAACTAAACTCCTAAATGAGTATAATCCCTGGCTTTAGCTTCAATTCAAGATTCTTGATTAAATCGCATATGGTATTTTGGAGTAGAAGTAGTGACAATTCTTTGTTGTATTTACTTGTTACATTTAGCTCCTAAAAATGTGTCACGAAACTGGTTATCTCTGTGAATCTTGGAATTAATTTGCATGCAGAATTTGCATTGTCTCACTGTTTCGTAAAAGGATTTTCTATGTCTGTTTGTTTATTAAACTCTTCAATAACAATGTCTTGTTACTTGTCAACATATAGGCAAAGCATTGAGTAGCTTGCCTTTTATAAACTGGAATGAAATGATCCATAGATTAGGTTTGGTATAGGTTAAGATAAGTAGCTCCTGCCAGCTCTGGGTTAGGGATGAGTTAGTTTGCATAGAGGTTCTGAGTGAGCTCTTGGTGCGTGATTGAGGCAAATCAGTATTTAAATCATGCCACCAGGTCTGTGCTGTCAATATTCGTCATCTAAGTATTTGAACTAGGATCTAGAATCATTCACTAAGGGAGGAATGACCTAGGAAAATTTACAACCCCTAGGTACCAAAGAAAATGATTTTTGGGTGTTTATATCAGTAAAGAAGGTATGTTTTAATTTCAATATTTGGTCAGAAATCACTCAGGGCATAAAAGATCTTGGATCAATTACCTTAAAGTTTCCCATTCTCTGAGTTAACAATAGTCTGCCAAGGGACTCATGAGTCTAACAGCGATTCTAGATGTCTTATTGTGTTTGGTTATGAACATCAGCAGCAATTAGCATAAGCATAACTTGGGAGTTCAGTTATAGCTGTTCTATATCATTAATAAAGTAGGATTTTTGGGTAATTTCAATCTGGTCATCCTTTCCACTATAGTTGTGAGGGTGATACCTTATAAGCAAGGAGAGTTGACACTGGAAATAAGGAATCCCATTGCCTCAAGTTTAGGCTTAATAGGCACTAAAGGGGGTTACTAATGCATCCGTGGCGAGGCAAATTCGAGAACCTCAAGCTTAAGTATCCAGATACAATGGGAAGGTTATCATAAAGAGCTTGGTAAAATTGATTTCAACCCCTTACACCTCGGGGTTTGGAGGCTCTCAACCCTCTCAACTTAGTTAATAGAGGCACTAAGATAGAATAATTGCTAAGATCCAAAACAGCTACAACCGGTATACGCATAGTGGATTGGAACTGCTAGAATTTAACCTTTGGTTGACTCTCTGTTGACCATGTTTTATACCCGCTCAAGGTCATCAAATAGGCTCAGCTATAGACTACGCCTGAGAGATAACTAAAAAAAAACTGTAAAAATAAGTAGAGTCAGAGATGATGTCTTAGCATCTGTCTCAAATCTGTCACCCCTGCAAACATGATGTTAGCCTCTATGTGAGCATTGCTCATCAATCCTTAAAACTGACCTATCCAAGCTTCTAGGGATAAAGTAGTTTAGATACTTTGACGTAGTTCCAGCCTGCAGGACACCCCTGATATCATAAATGTCATCAATCCAGGTTTAGCTAGGAGTCAACATATGATTGCTACACGAGTCACATAAACAGTTCTCAGGTTAAGGAGTAGCTTGGATCCTATTTGTAGAATAACTCTGATAGACTGGCCTGGTGCAGATTAGGAAAATTAAAAACTGATGGAAAAGATTCTAGTCAAGATGTTAAGAGGAGTTAATGATGTACAGACCTATCATGGAAGTTTGGAAATGAGATGGATTAATTGATTGGTGCATTCAGTCCTGTAATGGCAGGACTCATGTTGTTTCTACTAACCTGCCCCTAAATTACCTTAGCTAACGTGACAAAGGCCCACATAGGAATGAGCTAGAACAAACTTAGACTAAAAACCAAATTAAGGAAAACAGTAAGCCATCATGAGGGTTAAATCTAAATTCCATAACCCTTGATCAGTATGCTATTTGTGAAACCCTTATATAAATTGGACTCTTAACCGTGGACTAATCCTAGGATAGGAGCTTAGTGTCAGGGTCTATACTTTCAGGATTGCTGCAACAATAGACTCTTACTAAACATGTAATAGCTGGCAACATGACCTAAGGCCATCAAAACATTAAACTGATTGCTGGTTCTCATCTTTAATGGCCTAAACTGCAGAAGAATAAGGAAGTGCAGTGGAAAGGTTTTGACAAACGCTTTTTTAGTGTTAGCACTGAGAATAACGTAGGTAGCAAATCAGTAGACACATAGAAGACTACCAGTACTATTTAGTGTTAATTCAGAAGTCAAAATAGGATCCTAATCCATGACACTAACAAATAGGTATAGTTTTGGCTTTAGGGGTGATCCTATGGGCAGATTCAGACTCAAGAACCTAGGCCCAGTGGTTAAATAAACAATTTAGGATCAATCTTAGCATAAAATAGGACTTGCTCCTGACCTTGGTTTGATTGGTTGCACCAGCACCTAGGACTCTTGAAACCTGGTATTTACCCGTTTAAAAATCGGTTAGAAACCAGGTTATCAGTTGTAAACCATGGGATAGCTCCTATGATCCCTGGACAGACCCAGCATTGGCTGAAGGTATCCTTAGTCAGTTGATCCAGAATCTTTTGCTTAGAGTCAAAAGTTGTAAGGGTGATCTAAAGACTCCACACCCCTGGTTTATGGATTGCAAGCCTGGACGTTGTGACTATAGAATCAGGGGTGAGATTTAGCCACTCGGATATAAGAATAAGTATAGGGTTAGGGTTCTATACCATGCACAAAATGACCCCCTAACTGGCAGTAATAGAATCAGCTTGGTGTAGGGGAAGGGTCATTGCATGAGGGATTACCATATCTGGAACCAAGCACATATCAGATGCGTCTCTGGCTTCGTAAGCGCTCCCCTCGATTGCCCGGATCCTGTCCTCTAGGATTCTCCATTTTTTAATATCCTCCTTAGAAGGATGGCTTGGGTATTCCTCTGGTGTGTTATGAAGATGAGGAGATAGTATGCATATGGGGTGAGGCCCTTGAGGGAACATAGGATTCATTCCCCCAGCAACTGCTTGGTAGGCCTCTGAGATGGGGTTTAGAGGTAGGATATGTGTTTGGGTTTGGGTTTGGACTTGTCTTTGGGCTTGAGAGGGTGCATGCCCGTGAGGATACCCATAATGAACTCCTTCAGTTGGTGGAGGGATAGTTAATGGTGAATGGTTTTGTGGATTGAAGCTTGGAGGGTATAATGGGTTAGTTGGTTCTCCAGGAAGGGACTCCCTTGCCTCTTTCTGTCTAGATGATTGGATGGCCTCCATTAGCTTGGCCATCTGTTCCTTTAGTGACTTGACCTCATTTCTTAATTCCTCATTTTTCCTTTCTAGCTCATCCATGATTCTTGATTGTGCTCGGCTCTTATAAGGATGTCGAGGAAGTTGTCTTTCTCTAATTTTTCTATTAAAGTTAAAAAATTAATTTTTTGAGAAACAGTTTGAATGCAAAAATTATGAATGATAAAGATGATGATGTAATGAGTATGAAAATGAAAAAGATATGGAATTATTTTTGAAATCCCTTTTTTCGATGATAATTTTATGGATGAATGAATGAATGAATGACATGTTATGTGCGAATAATTTTTAGAGACTTTGAAGTTTGAATGATTTGAAAATAATTGAGAGTAGCTTTATTTATTCACCCTTGATCTTTATGTTTTTATGAATTTTGGTATTTTTTATTTTGCTAGGAAACTTTTGGTTTTGTTCGAAAAAGTTTTGCTAAAATTTTTCTAAGAAAACATTCTTTAGGTTCTCGAAATTTCATTTTTTCTCCTCTTGAATCTTTTTATATCTTCAGTATTTTCAAAAGATCTTTTTTAATTTTCCTAGAAATTTTTCCTTCTATTTTGATTTTTCGTAATTTTATACTTTTTATTTGATTCTTGCTTTTAATTTTTACTTGTACAATTTTCCTTGATTTTCTTTTTTGATTTTTCTTTTCTTTTGCTTGATTTTGATTTCTTGATTTTCTATATTTCCCCCAATCTTCAGCTTCCTTTTCTTACATCTGGGATGATTCTGTTCAAATAAATGTCCGTGCGTATATCATGAAAGGGGTGTGGGTGACCTGTCCTAAGGGTCTATGGCTTTTAATGCATGAACCTGTCAAAGGTGGTTAGTAATCCTGGGGTGTAGAGGTCACTAGAGCCAAGTTCCAGTCCATAATGCTTGCCACAATAGTAAAAGTAGCCACTAGTTGCGGGGCATTATGAATAGGACGCACTCTAGCCGGGATTTTCGTGATAGCCAATCAGGACGTAGGCCCCAGAGTGACACCACTAGATCCCTCTAATCCTAGGCAGAACTCAAACCTGGGTATAGGGCCTCCCTCATGAGATGAATGTATGCATGATGTGTGGAGGGCACACAAATTATTGGGACACCTGCAATTGGGGAAATCATAGCAAGCATATGTAGCAATTTATTATTCGTCTATCCTAGGGTTGTGCAACGAATAGACAAACAACGATAGATAGATAAACAAATAAATGAATCGTGCAATCAATAAATCGTGCAAATAAACAGGGAAGGGATAAAAGACAATGCACACTCAACCAAACGGGGCTTGACTCTCTAATGTCCCCAGTGGAGTCGCCATCTATCGCAACCGCAATCATGACGAGACGACGGACTCGCTAAAATTTAAAAAATATTTGTTGTTTGATAAATGTGGAGTCACCACCAAATTTTTATTTAAGGGAAAAAGATTTGGAAAAACCTGACTCGAGGAAGAGATTTAGGTTTAGAGTTCTACGAGCAGGAAGGTGTTAGACACTCCCACTCACTGCTCCTGGGAGAATGCAATTCTTGGAACCGAGTGTGTGATTTATTGAAAATAGTTTGATCCCTTTAACTAGAGTGAAAATAAGTAGATTGATGGAGGATAGCCTGACAGGACTTGATCCTGCTCCTACGTATTCCCCGGTGCAATGGGAAACTCAAGGCTTACATAGTTCTGGTGTGTGAAGGCTTGACCTTCGAGTTGCGTGAAAAGAAAAAGGGGTATTTTGAAAATATTTTAGGGAGGAATCTTTAGTCCATATTTGCACAGGATCCGAGGCAAACGTAAGCTGCACTGGGATCCATATGAATCTCTAAATATCGAATCAAACAAGCGAGACGTTGGGTTTCTGTTTAGAGCTCATTGCGTGAGACTTGTGATTCCCAAAAGAATTTTTAAATGGGTTTATTTTTTGAGTAGGAACATTTAGTCCACTTATGCACAAGGTCCGAGGCAACTAGGGGCTGACTGGGGCCTATATGAATCTCGAAATATCAAACAGCAGTGAAGACCACTAGTTTCCCATTTAGAGCTTCTTGCGTGAGACTTATGATTCCCAAGAAAGAATTAGTTTAAAAAGAAAAGGGATAAGAAAATAATTGGGCTTGATTTGAAATAAGAAATGAATTTGATTCAAAATTTGAAGAGAAGAATGAAACTTGATTTAAATGGATCTTGATTTTGAAATTTGTAAATTGAATTTTGTTTGACTAAAACAAACTTGACTTGGATTTGAAGAAAAGGATAAAACTTGATTTGAAAGGAATTGAACTTGTTTTGAACATTTGAGGAAAAAGTACTTGATTTAAAAGTAAAATACTTGATTTGAATTTGAAAAGAGAGAAGAGAGAGAGAGAGAAAGAGAAAACAAAAAAGAATTTGTTTTTTAAATTTAGAGAACTAGATTTGATTAGAAATTGAAGAAAAGAATTAAAATTTGGTTTGAGTTAAAGTGAACTTGATGAGATTTTAAGAAACGAATTAAATATGATTTTAAATGAAAAGAGCTTGATAAAAGTTTAAAGAAAAGAGTTGAATTTGGTTTTAAGTAAGAAGAGCTAAGAAGGAATTAAATTTGAAATCCTTAGTTGAAAGTTTGTGGCTTATGTAGTATGAGTTTGTGGCTTAATGGCTTGTAGTATGAGCTTGTGGGTTAATGGCTTGTTTGGGTGACTCATGTGGCTCGTGACTTGTCGACTTGTTTGGGTGGCTTATGGCTCACTTGATGTAAGCTGGCTCGGGAGCTTGGTCAGGTGGCTTGCGGCTCATTTGAGCGGCTTGGGAGCTTGTTCAGGCAAGGGCTTGGAAGCTTGATGGCTCGTCTGACGGCTTAGCTATTAAAAGAAAAATCTTCCTCAAGGGGGGACTCGAACCCACGCCCTGGAGGTTGTGGACCACAAGCAACACCACCAGGCCATGCTTGTGGTTGAGCTTATAGTGCCGTTGTTTTAATTTATACCTTACAAGATCTATATTAAATTAAATTAACAAAAACTGTAGAAAGGATTCAACTCCTGGTCTCGTGGTTATAGGAAACATATCCACATGGCCAAGCTGGTGTTATGCTTTTAACACCTGGGATTAAAAGAGTTGCCTTCACGTGCATGAGTTAGGACCGCATATGAACTGCATGGGTCCCTTTCCCCATATTGGTCACATTGTTGCCAATATCCAAGCAAAAATTATCCTTAAATCAATCTATCTTAGGCCTTCGGAGAGTGTAACATCGTAGCCGCATGCTTGGCCTTGTTCTTGCAATGGGTCCAAGGCTGCTTATACTTCTTCTTGCTCAGCATTAATAAGTCCTTATTGCCGTACACTTCAACAAGACAAAGCAAGAAATTTGGCATTATGCAAAACCAATCATAACACTCACAAATAGGAGCTAGTTAGACCTGATATCGATGCTAGTTACAAAGATTCTTATACCTCATTTAATCGAAATAACGAAGATCATGTAGCCTGCATAAGTATTCATTTTTATAGACTGATCAAAGGCCATGATATGCCCAAAGAACAACTCGATGGTTAAAACAGTTTCTTCTTTAATAATTTTATGGTGCATGCCATACCAAGAATGTTCGATTGCAAAGAATGCTTAAAATAAATTGCCTTAGGAAAAGTTCAAGACAAGTCCCAAGACACGCATTGGCTCGTCAGCGCTGAGGCTAAACATTAATAGATGTTCTGATTTGGCACGGGCTTGCTTAACAAAACATGGTGGCGCTAGGTTATGGCTGCTGTTATGGTATAGGGAGTATGAAGATCCTGTGGGGTGGAGTTGTATGATTTCAGCGAGGCTATTCTTACTGGATAGCTAGAACCATGAATCCTATGAGCTTGGGTGTGCATGGGGTACCAGTTTGCTTAGGATCAGATTACCAACTTTAGTGCATCAATTACATTGAGTGTTAAACACAGCACGTGACTCATCCACATGTTAAAACCAACATTCTACAATATAACTATAGGATCGATAGTTTTATCCTTTATATTGACTCATTATCCGCTTGAATTTAGCCACAACTTACGTTCGAAATGAGGGGAAATGTTGTGCATGGGAGGTATCTTGGACTTTGCTGAATCTTATAGATCTTAGAGGATCTTTCTGCCGTGAGGACAATAAACAATAAGGAATTCTCCAATTGGCGGATCTTGTGCGAATTTGAAGAGGATGAAACACATGATCAATAAACGAAGACACCATTCAGGATCATACTTCCCATATCAACACAGCAAGCCTACATGCAATGACTCACCTAATTACATGCTTGCTGACTTATAGAATTCACATAATGTATTATTAATTACATGCAGCTTTTGATTAAGGGATATGAGTCTAGGTTTATGATAAGAGTCCTGTTTTCCTTTATGCTTTGGATCTCCCATCTCACATTCTCAAAGATGTAATGCATCAAGAACATATCAACTGGGTCCAATTTTCTCCTTTTTTATTTTTACTAATTTTCCCTTTTATTATATTTTCAGATTTTTTAAATTAGTTTATCTATTACTTTTTATTTATTTTGATTTTTTCATTTTATATTTTTTTTTAATTTTTATTTGGTTGTTTTCCGTTTATTCTTTTTCTGTTTTTCTACTTTTCTGTTTTCTGTTTTTTCCTTGTTTCCCTGTTTATTTAATTATTATTTAAATTAGTATTGGCTACTTGATTAATTTTAATAATTGGGGGTCTCGGACATAATTGAGTGTTTACATATATGTCCAGTGAATTGGTTTGGAACTTGTCCTTACCTAAATTCCTGACCAAGCTTCTGGAAATTTGCCTTGGAATCCTTAAGGTCTGACTGTAACATTGAATGCTATCCCTGATAGTCCAAGGTTACAGAAAATTAAGGTTAAATCCTACCCCTGATGGTACAGAGTTCTTGTACTTGTCTTGACATTTTGTTGTTTGCTCTGATAAGTCATTCTCAGGCTTAGGCTAATTGTGAGTTCTTTGTAATTTTCTCTAGTTCCAAAACCCAAACGCATTCTCCACTAGGCCATCAGTACAGACTCTAAGTCTGCTTTGGGTTTAAGGCAGCAACCAAATTTTAAGAAGTTCAGGTTTAGAAATTTGTTAAAATAGGAGTTTGAAGCTCATTTCATAAACTATAAATATGCAACTTTGCTCTGGTCCGGGTGCAATTTTTGATTTGGCAAGTCTGAGGTAATAGCAGGCTGATAGAAAACCAAGCAAAATATCAATGAGGAATGTGAATACCGTCTAACCAACCTCAACCTGATTAAAGTAAAGACCTTAGACCTAATTACATCACTTTAATAGCCATAAGTTTAAGATGAAAGTAAAACTGTTCTGTTTTATTTTGGTTGGTGGCTGGAAACTAAATTTCAGATTGCTGCAAACCTCGGAATTACATATAACTGAAATATACGTATCATAAGTTACACTCACAGGATCCATCAAGCGCACTAGCAGTGAAAATGATGAGGCGATTAGAACCAAAATCAGTTCTAATGAATGAATCAACTACTGATTTTAAGCAGAAATAACTCCAGGGGTAAAGCTTGTACTGTTTAGCACTCCACAGGCTAGAATTCCAGATATTCTTATTGATGGTTGAAAATACTCAATTATGTTCTAGGCCCCCCCATTTTTCACTTTTATTTAAATAAGAGAAAAAAGTAGAAAGCGAAAAAAGAAAGAAATTAGAAAATGAAAAAGAAGAAATAAAAAATATGAAATTGAAAAAAGAAAAAATAATAATAATAATAAAGGAAGAAAAGATATAAATAAAGAAAAAGAAAAAATAATTTACAATGAATATATAAATATATTAATAAAAGAAAAGAAACAAAGTCTAAGGGAAAATAAAATAAATAAAAGAAGAAACAGAAAATGAATAGAAAATAGAAATAATAAATAAAAAAGAAAAAGAAAAATAACAAAAATCAAATAGAAGAAAATAACAAAAAAATGAGAAAAAAGAGAAGGAAAAAGAAAATTAAAAATGAAAAAGAAAAAAGTAAAAATATGAAATTGAAAAAGGGAAAAACAAAAAGAACTAAAAATACTAATTAAAAATAAAAATAAAAAACAGAAAAATGGGGCACGAAAAAAAAAACAAAAATAAAATGAAAAGAGGGAGGAGGCAGGAACATCCTTTGGAGGGCCTCAAAAAGTAGAAAGGAGGGGTCATTTCTTTTGGCTTTTGGGGGCAGCGGGAAAAGAAGGAGGTTGGCCTTTCAAGTGGAAAAAAGAAGGAAGCCATTAAGGGGGAGGACTCAAGATTCTCACTAATTTTCTACTAGCTCTGGGAGAAAGCTGGGGTTGATCTCCATCTTGCTGAGATTCTTGAGGGTTGAAGAAGGAATTCGATTTTTCTCGCTTTCTTTGGTCAGATTCCGATGCCAAACTTGAAAAGTTTCTTCCTACGACAATCTCAGCTCTGCTCATTTCATTTTTACAAGGAAATCTCACTGTCCGTTCAGGTAGGATTTCTCACAAATGCTCTTCCTAACTTGATTATTCATACATGTTGTACTGAGGAAAATCAGGAGCAAGATATGCTTATTGATGCTTGAATTCATAACGTTAACTCGTGTTGATTCATGATACTGATTCATTCTGTCCGATTTGCGTTTTGGTTACTTCTTGATTTGGTTTAAATAGTGAGCGCTTGTTGTGGCCTGCTTAGCTAACAAATCTTCTTACTCCAGTGATATTCCGACAATTGAATCACGGTTTCAATCCATACGAGTATTAATGTTTGCATATTTGATAAACTCGATGCATTATGATTCCCTCCTGATTACCTGTGAATAGAGGTGCAAAGAGACCTTAATTTTCTCTATCTCCCGTAAGGAGTGATTCAAAACGAATGAAACCTAGGCTTGTGAGGAAATATTGTGCCTGTAAGTGAGACAAAAAGAAAAAGTTATAAAGCCTAAGCATGTAACCAAATGCTTTCATCTGGTTTGTATAACAGTTGAGTGAGTTTAAGTGTGGGTGTAAGTGATCATATTAGTTCAGAATATCAATAGATTTTGAGGGATCTAGATGAGTTGAGAATATAAAGTCTCACTGTACCTGTATTTCCCTCTGGATGAGTAAGCAAAAGAGCGTGTTGCCCGGTCCATAGGTACCTAGTATACAAATTTGACGCAGGTATGATCATAATTGATTCAAGCATGTATTCCTAGCCTAGGCCTTGATGAGTGAAATAGGTACGAGATGTGGTTTAAAGTTGTCGCAACCGTAATTCCGACGAGACGACGAACTCGTTAAAATTTTAAAAAAGTTTGTGTTTTATTGATAATGTGGAGCCGCCACCAAAATTTTTATTTAAGGGAAAAGAATTGGAAAAACCCTAATTTGAAGATAAGATTCTAAGTTCGGGAGTCGGTTACGAATGGGGAACGTGTTAGGCACCTCACTCGCCCGTTCCGAAGAACGGTACCCTTAAACTAAGTGTGTGATTTTAAAAAAACTGTTTTGATCCCTTTAATTAGAGTGAAAATACATAATTTGATGAAAGTTAGCCTAACAGGACTTGATCCTGCTCCTACGTATTCCCCGGTGCAATGGGAAACTCAAGGCTTATGTAGTTCTAGTTTGCGAACGCTTGACCTTAAAAAAAAATGCTTGAGGAAAAGAAAATTACAGGAAAATTCAAAAAAAATCAGAAAAAGAAAACATTTTTAAAAATAAATCCGGGAAAATAATAATAAGAGTCAAAGAATGAATAAATCAAAATAACCAAAAAAATCAAAGAAAACAAACAAGAAAATAAAAGCCAAAAGTACTGAAGAACATAGAAAAATGAAAATTAAAAGGAATTAAAAAATAAAAATTAAAGTTTTGTTTTCGAAAAATTCTAAAAGAAATAGCAAAATCTAAAAATTTAAAATCTGGAAATAAAAAGTATCAAAACCTGAAAATAAAAAAATAATAATAAAAATAAATGAAAGTAAGATAGAAGCAAAATGAAAAAAGCGGCAAAAAGAAAAAACAAAAGAAAGGCTGGGGGTTGGTTGAGATTTCATTAGCTATAAAAAAAACGCACGAAAGAACAGAGGGGGAGAGAGTTTCTTTGAAGCATCAGAGGGGTATTCTTGAGGAGGGTCAGAAAGAAGAACAAACAAAGAAGAGAAAGTTGCAAGAATCCCTCACGGTGCAGTAGATGGTGTTTGAATAATTCCCGTTCTAAGTTCAAGAGTCTTGTCCAGAACATGCATGAAAATTGATTGAAAATCCAAAAAAATAAGCGTCGATTCCCATGAATTTAAGACCGATTACTATAAAAATCAAGACTCAAAATCCGATTAAGATTAAGTACGCTGATTAATCATATACTATAACATTACCAACCCGACTTCAATAATCAAGAATTGCCATATCCCAAGAACCATTAGTTTCATCTCTCTATTGTCTAACCCTGCCATGAATATGAGGGATGCCTGGCCTGCACGAGGATGCCTATTCCTTGGGTTAAAAGCATGCTTAGTTAAGATTAGGAAAAACTGGGTGAGGATTTCCTATAAGATGCGTCAGTTGCTGAAAATCGAGTCACCCATAAAGGATTGGGAATTTGAGAGTTGATCAAAGAGAGGTCATGACAACTCGAAAGGGATACGCCTCCCTAATTTAGTAACTCTGCAAACGTAGGTTCCCCTGTTATTTGTTAGCTACCATACGTTTCTGCCCCTAGATGTCAACATGAAGTCAGTCACTAGTTCTAGCCTTACTCCCATGCTTTCATCCAAAACCTATGCAAATTTCATGCGGATGTTCAAGCCCCAAAAAGTTAAGATTAATGTTATGTTATGATCATAGATCCATCAAAGTTCAATCCTTGATCCCAATCCACGGCTTGATTGACAGTGGTCATTACCTAGTCTTTTCCTCATTTGGGATTCACTCTGATCATGCAAAATCATGAACCCGAGCAGCCCTTTCCTATACAGCCACAATTCCCACCATGCAGAGAGGTAAGGATAGCCAGAGAGATTTTATCTCAAAGTTGAACTCAGCACCTAACATATTACTTCTTCTTAGTAAAACTCCTAACCCGTAGGACGTCCAATCTTAGGAAAAAGGTAGGAGGGTCTTGGGAGATGTTTGAAGGCATACCATTAGACAAAGAATCAGGTGGAAATCCCAAGATACACCCCATAACCGCATTCCTATAACTGTGAGGAACGTCGTAGGTCAAGATTCGTGAGTCTATGGCAGGTATGTCAACTCTTATACCACCCTACAAATTCACCAAAAGTGGATTTGAGCTGAGCAGCATCCCATAACGAGTGTCGGCAAGAAGGTTTGAACCAGTTATGAAATAAGTAGAACCTCGCAAACTCATGTTGCCCTGCGTCTATACCTGCAAAGAGTTTGATTAGCCCCTAGGGGCATATGTTGTCTAAGGAAGGTCGATTCCTATGGGTTTGTGGAGGATCACCTCCTAGGATCAACTCTTCAAACGCTAGTAAATTAGGAGGAGAAGACTATAGTTAAACCAATGAGGGTCTTCAGTTCAGCAGGGAATCGCGTCCAGGGAGTTTTGTGGTACCTTGGGTAGCCAAAGCTAAGAAATCAGTGACCTAAAAAATATTTTAGGAAGTTAGGAGTATCATTTCAGCACTCTAGGAGGTTTAATCAAGGGGGGATGGGTAATTTGTACCCATGCGGTTTTACACATCTGCAGACGTACCTTTAGAACAGGTGATATTCAAAAGATAAGGAAGTCGGTTTCTTGCATGAGGGGATAATTCCCTTGGTCCTTCTCCCCTGCAGTTGAAAGCCAGAATATAATTCCTCTGTCTAAATTCATGTATCTCATATGTGGTTCACTCTCATGCTCAACCATATCACACGAATGTAAGTACCTACAGGCGTCGGAATGACCGGAACCTGCCACCATTTCTCCAAAAAGCCAAAGGTAAAGCAGTGATTATCTTACCCTCTGAATGAGGTAGACTTCATAAAGATTATGGGGGTACCCTCGACTCCGGTGACGATCATAAGTGAAGCGACCATCCATCAATGCAGCGCGCTGATTTCTGGATGTTTAAAAGACCATCCGATTCGGTCAATATGAAGTCAATTTGCACGGTTCCCTTTTGACCCCAATATATCTAAGACGCTCCCAGTTTGTACGTGCTCCATGCATCAATTCAATTCGTAGGCACCATGCATAAATGCACATCAGTTAATTCAAGACATATTAACCCAGACAAGCGCTGGGCACAGTGGCTAGCGCAAATGATTCCAAGTCTCACAGACCCTCCTTCGAATCTCACCAGAGGTTTTTTCTTTCTTTTCCGAATGTGGTTTCTCAAAAAAAAACACCTAGCAAATTACTTTCATACCCTTAGGCATTCTTCGAAATCCTCATTCTATCCCCAAAAATTAATAAAAAAAACAGAAATTCTAAAAAATACAGAAAATGTATAAAAAAATTAATAAAAATATAAAAATTCTAAAAAAGTAATGAAAATACAAAAATTAATAAAAAATTAATAAAAATACAGAAATTCTAAAAAATAATGAAAATACAAAAATTAATAAAAAATTGATAAAAATACAGAAAATGTATAAAAATTAATATAATAATAAAAATACTAAAAAATAAATAAAATTCCAGAAAATGCATAAAAATTAATAAAATTTCTAAAAAATACAGAAAAACAATAAAACCAATAAAAATTCAGAAAATTAAAAAAATCCCAAAAATTAATAGAAACCCAGAAAATTCGTCATAAAATTCTAAGAATCTTAAATAAATCATAAGACACTTAAAACTCCTAGTTAGGTTCACAACAATCCCTTAATTGTTAAATAAAATCCCAATTGCCCTAAAAATCAAAAAAATGAAAATTGAGCTCTCTTTTATTCAAGGATCTACATTAATTGCAAATTATTTCATGGGCTCTAAATGGGGAACTGCGGTTTACCTGCTGTTCAACATTTAGCAGTTCGTATAGGTCTCCGTGCTGCCTTACCCGCCTCGGGCCTTGTGCATAAGTGGACTTGGGGTCCCCTTCAAATCTTTAAAAATCCTTTTTACAAATATTTTGGGATTCTAGGTCTCACGCGATGAGCTCTAAATGGAGAACTGGTGGTTTACCTGCTGTTCAACATTTAGTAGTTGGTATAGGTCCCTACGTTGCCTTAGGAGTTAGGTTCAAAACAATCCCTTAATTGTTCAATAAAAATCCCAATTGCCTAAAAATCAAAAAAATGAAATTTGAGCTCTCTTTTATTCAAGGATCTACATTAATTGAAAATTATTTCTTTTTCAAAATTTGAAAATCTTTTTCCGAGTATTTTAGGATTTTCAAGTCTCACGCAATGGGCTCTAAATGGGGAACTGGCGGTTTACCTGCTATTCAACATTTAGTAGTTCGTATAGGTCTCCGTGCTGCCTTAGCCGCCTCGGGCCTAGTGCATGAGTGGACTTGGGGTCTCCTTCAAATCTTTAAAAATCCTTTTTACAAATATTTTGGGATTCTAGGTCTCACGCAATGAGCTCTAAATGGGGAACTAGGGGTTTACCTGCTGTTCAACATTTAGTAGTTCGTATAGGTCCCTATGCTGCCTTAGCCGCCTCGGGCCTTGTGCATGAGTGGACCAAAGATCCCTCCCAAAAATAAAATCTTTTTAAAACAGTAATATCTTCAAATATTCTTTTAAAACGCCTTTCGAAGGTCAAGCCTTCATAAACCAGAACTACGTAAGCCTTGAGTTTACCATTGCACCGGGGAATACGTAGGAGCAGGATCAAGTCCTGTCTGGGTAAGCTACATCAAGCTATTTATTTTCGCATTAATTAAGGGATCAAACAATTTTCAAAAATCACACACTCAATCTAAGGGTACCGTTCTTCGGAACGGGTGAGTGGGGTGCCTAACACCTTCCCCACTCGTAATCGACTCCCGAACTTTGAATCTCATCCTCTACCTAGGGTTTTTCCAATCTTTTCCCTTAAATAAAAATTTGGTGGCGACTCCACTTTAATCAATGAAATTCTTTTTTAAAATTTTAGCGAGTTCGTCGTCTCGTTGGAATTATGGTTGCGACAGATGGCGACTTCACTGGGGAAACTTGGAGAGTCAAGCCCGTTTGTTTGAGTGTGTATTATATTTGATCCTTACATTGTTTATGTGCTTGATTTAATCATTGCACGTCATTTATCAGTTGATTTATTCTTGTTTTATTGTTTACTCTTTCTACACCCTAGGATAGAAGAACAATAAATTGCTATATATATGTGCAAGTTCCCTAATTACAGGTATCCCAAAATAAAGTGCCCTCCATGATTCGCATACATATTTTTATTATGAGTGGGGCCCTATACCCGGGTCTGAGTGCTGCCCAGGATTAGAGGGATCTAATGGTGTCATGCAGGGGCTTACGTCCTGTATGGCTATCATGAAAATCCCAGCTAGAGTGCTTCCTATCCATAATGCCCCGCAACTAGTGGCTACTTTTACTGTTGTGGCAAGCATTATGGACTGGAACTTGGCTCTAGTGACCTTTTATACCCTTAGGATTACAACCTACCTTGGAAAGGTTCATGCATTAAAAGCCATAGATCCGTAGGACAGGTCACCTCTCTAGCACACGAGGAGGGCACGCCTTATTTACGCGACATCGGTTCTGTAAGATTTTATTTACCTGTGATTGTAGAATTCTAAAGTTGAAAAAAAAAAGTGGAAAATCAAAATGAGGCAAAGAAAAAAGAGAGAGAGGGGAGAGAAAAGAAAAAGAAAGAAAGAGTAGACCAAAAAGAAAGGTGAGAGAAAAATCTTTTTGAAAAAAAAAAGAAAATCAAAATGAGGAAAAGGAGAGAGAAAGAACAAACAAAAGAAATGTGAGAGAAGAAAAAGGAAAAAAAAAAGAACCAAAAAAGAAGAGAGAGGGAGGAAGGATAGTAGGAGTAACCATGTTTATTGTCTTTAAAATCTTCATGCATGCACCATACATTAATATCATTCATTTAGAGTCTAACATATTTGTTTTTACCCTTTTTTTCCTTTCGAGGGACCAGATTCTCAGTGGCTATTGTAAAAAAGGGGTGAAATGGAAATTAATGTGGAATCTGAACAGTTGAGGAAGAAGAGACGTATCGGTGTCAAAATAGCAGACTTGGCCAGTTTAGAGGTGTTTGCAAACAAGTTGCCGAATATCCAACAAGTGGCCTTCACCAAAAGATATGGCAACATACTGAGGCTTTTAAAGGTCCAAGTGCAAGAAGTGGCCCTCACTGCCATGGTACAATATTATGATCCACCTCTCCGATGTTTCACATTCTCGGACTTTCAGCTGGCCCCCACTCTAGAGGAGTTCGAGCAGATTTTGGATCTGCCATTGGAGGGAACTAGGCCGTATCAATACCTAGAACATCCTTCCTCTTTCCGGGCTGCCGCACAGGCTTTGGGGTTGCAGACTGGGGAACGTTTGGCAGGTTATCAAACAAAGGGCCAAGTCAAGGGGTTCACCAGAGAATTTCTTGAGAAGTATATGCAACACTTGGCCAACAACAACCAGTGGGCCGTATACGTGGATGTGTTAGCCCTTACCATCTATGGGCTAGTACTTTTCCCTTACGTAGACGACTTCGTCGATCTAAACACAGTCGATATCTTCTTGGCCAAGAGAGATAGAGCAGAAAATCCTGTGACGGCCTTGTTGGCAGATGTTTATTGCACGTTGAACTTCTGTCATGAGAAAAAGAGAACAAGATTGATCTACTGCCTACCTGTGTTGTTCGTATGGATAATCGCTCACATTTTCAAAAGGGATATGAAGACACAATACCCCACAGCAGACTTCTTGAACTACCAGCTGAAACCGATGAGCAACCTTGAATGGTCCTCCCATTTCGCCAGCTTGACCGAAGACTAGGTTAGATGGCAACCATCGTGGCAACAGAGAACGGAGGTCATTTATCACTGCAGGGGGTTCCCGAATGTACCCCTCATGGGAACTAGAGGTTGCATCAATTATAACCCGATATTGGGGCAAGAGACGGCGGCTTACCCTATCAAAGCACCCTTATCTGATGAGGCATGGGAGGGTGTCACTCGCAAGGGGAAAGAGCTGGGAGTATGAAGTTGTGCTGCTAAGGAAGAATATAGGCAGTGGGTTAGAGACAGGGTGCAACATATCAAGCTGCCATTCAAACCACCTTCTCCTCCGTCCGAAGGTGAATCGACATCCACGTTGTTCGAAGACGAGATCGTCAAAAGCCTGAAAGAGAAGCTAGAGGCTATGACCAAGAGAAACGTTCGGCTGGAGGAAGAACTTCTAAAAGAATGACAAGAGAGCGCTGCGTGGCGAAGAGAAGACAAAGTGAACAAAGCTCCCTTAGCATCTATCAGAAATAAGCAAAAAGGGGAACGAGAGCGTGCTTCTCGGGTGCACATGAATTTGCAGGCGGCCAACAAGGAGCTCGGCATGAGAGCACAAGAAAGGGACGCCGCACTCCAAGAGAACAGCCAGTTGAGGAGTGCCTTGGAGCAAATAAAGGCCAAGGTCCGCACTAGCCGAGAAGAGAAAAATCAGATCCTAGCTGCAAAAAGGAGAGTCCAAGCAGAGGCGGACAGTGTGACAAAGGAGAGGAATGAATTGCTGCAAAGAATAGAGAACATGAAACAGCAAATCGAAGGCCTACTCATAGCCTGGCAGGATGAAGTAAATGAGGAAAAATGGAAGGTCCTCGAGATTATAAGGATGCAGCAAAAAGGCATAGAGGACGTACAAAAAGAAAGCAGGTGGTATAAAGATACGGCTGAACACTGGATCAAATGCTTTCAAAGATTGGCCTGCCTAGCAAATACGGCCATAGAAGAGATACCGCAATCACTCAAGAAGGCGGAAGCTTCTATGCATCCACTCCACACCCCGCCTGAAGTAGAAATTTTCATTCAAACTGGTAAAGACCTAGTCTTAAGGATGAAAAAATACATTGTACTGGCCAAGCAAGATGAAAGAAATGTAAAATAGACATCATCTATTTTGAATAAAACGGGCTCTCCTCTGCAATTCCACATTAATTTCCATTCCACGCTCAAAGCACGAAAGATGCACACGATTAGCACTCAATCGGATTCTGGTCCCTCCGAGTTCACCGCGTAGTCAAACCTCTTATTTTTATTATTAATAATTAATTAATGAACTCAACTTTTTAAACAGGTAACAAAATAGCAGACTCACGACTCCCCCGGCATTCATATAGCACCAGATCGAGAACCAAAATCATGAGTGAGCTGGAAACACAGAATGAGGAGCTCCGCAGTGAGGTCGTCGAATTAAAGGACCAAGTGGCTAAGCTCATGAAGCTACTTGAGAAAAGCACAGAGGGACCCGCAGGCACTGAGGCACCTGGGGCAGCCACTACATCTATGCCTCTTCAGACTGTCACCGAACAAGAGTGGCCGTATGGATTACCACCCGGCTATGAACCTCCTCATGGGTCAGGGATCTTGGCTGGCAAAAACCATAATGCACTACCACTCCACATAAGCCTTACTTCCCATCAACCTCATCCAAACCTTCCTGCTGGACCCTCACACTCGAACCCTAACATTCACAACCCTCATATCAACCCACCAACTTACATGCCTCCCACTAATGCGACTGGCTATCCACCACACTCACACTCAGCCTACACGAGCCTGCCTCCCTACCCTTACAATACAAACACTTCCTCTGCCTTCCCTACACACATAAACCCATCTTTCCCTCCTCACATTAATCCACCAGCCACATATCAATACAATGTCCACCCCGACTATACCCACATGAACACGATTGTCACAGAAGAACCTACATATTCTGTCCCAGTTGCCGTTCAGCCAGCAAACCCCCATCAACCATATCCCTACAGTCATGCTACAAGACCCGGGGGACCTTATGCTTTACCCCATCATGCCAGCCAGCCCTTAAACGAGCCATGGCCAAAGGCCATTGACCAAGGAGCCCTTCTTGGAGGGAGATGACTGCATCTAGAAGAGAGGGTCAGAGCCATAGAAGGGAACGGACATGGAATAGTCGAGGCTTCTGAGCTCTGCCTCGTACTAGATGTCATCATACCGCCAAAATTCAAGACTCCGGAATTCGAGAAATACCGAGGGGTTGGTTGTCCAAGAAGCCACCTAACGATGTATTGTAGAAAAATGGCCTCTCACTCGCACAACGACAAGATGCTTATTCACTGTTTGCAAGACAGTTTGACAGGGGCAGCAGCCAGCTGGTATACCCAGCTTGAGAGGTCTTATATTCGCTCATGGAAGGACTTGGCAGACGCCTTCTTAAAGCAATACAAGTACAACATCGAGATGGCACCCGATAGGACTACACTGCAAAACATGGTCAAGAAAGAAAATGAGTCCTTCAAAGAATACGCTCAAGCGATAAAGGAGGGAGCTAGCCGCCAAGTCCGGCCACCTGCGGACCGAGAAATGATTAGCACATTTCACAGGAGATCCCCCGGCGCTCTACTATGAGGAAGGATTATACATACAGAAGAATGTCCTAAGGAAGGATTAACGTGAGCAACTGACAAAAAGCCGGAAAATAATACATGGAAGAAAAAGGAGGTCGAGACCCATTATGTCTCCTCCGATCCATACCGACCAACCCTCGTACAATCCATGTATCAACCAACTACCACATCGCCTAACTACCAAACACCATATCAACCACAATTCCCTACGCACCCGCATATGGTCTCCTCCGCCCAACCTGCTTACCAACCATCCTACAATCCACCTACCCAGTTCCATCCGAACACCACCGTTATGATTCCACCACCTCAAACATTCCCTCAACAACAACCCCCGAAACCATGGAACCAAAACACTAACCCTAACCCGCCTCAACAAAAAACCAA
Source organism: Canavalia ensiformis (assembly GCA_026541065.1). Taxonomy (NCBI): domain Eukaryota; kingdom Viridiplantae; phylum Streptophyta; class Magnoliopsida; order Fabales; family Fabaceae; genus Canavalia; species Canavalia ensiformis. The sequence continues at coordinate 28,977 of JAMKYM010000435.1, forward strand.
CAATAACCCAAGGAAAAGTAGTGCAATTTGATCCGATTCAGATGAGTTACTCGGAGCTACTGCCCCGTTTGATCCAAAACTCTTTGGTTGCACTAGTTCCTATGAAGCCGTTGGAACCCCCATACCCGAAATGGTACAATCCGGACGCCAAGTGCGATTATCACGCCGGAACAGTGGGACATTCTACTGAAAACTGTCTGGCCCTGAAACACAAGGTCCAGAAGTTGATTAATGCTAAATGGCTAAACTTTGAGAAAGATGCTCCAAGTGTGGGGAGCAACCCACTGCCAAACCATGGGGGAGCAGGACCCTCGGCGAACTGTATTGAGATGGAGGAAGAGGTGAACATGGTCAATGAATCCTCCCCAGGACATCCTAAACCCCTAGTTATCCGTTATACTGAGTCGTCGGTCTTGCTGACACCCAATGGGATGAGACCTGTTACAATAAAGGTGCCCGGACCCTTCCAGTACCACAGTAACAAGGAGGTGCCTTGGAGGTATGATGCAGAGGTACTTGGAGGAAGAATTGAGAAGGGTATGTTGGAGTTCCTCACCTGACGTAACCAACATAGCTGGAATAGGAAGGGTGACCAGGAGTGGTCGCATTTACGCTCCTGGCGAAGATGCGAGGAGGCAGCCGGCTATGCAAGAAAAGGAGTGTCAGGCTAGAATGGAGCTTGAAAAAACCAGTAAAGAGGCGGAGAAGGAACTAAAGAAGGCTGTCTCAGATGAAGAAGCCTGCGAGTTCCTAAAACTGATAACGCAAAGCGAGTATACAGTAATAGAGCAGCTGAACCGTATACCTGCCAAAATCTCATTACTAGCCTTAATGATGAACTCGGAGCCACATCGGAAGGTGTTACTAAAAATCCTGAATGAGGCCCATGTAGTCCACAACATTTCAGTGGACAAATTTGAGGGAGTCGCTAACAACTTCATAACCTTCGCCGATCGCGAGATTCCGCACGAAGGGGCGGAACACAACAGGGCATTACATATCTCAGTGAAGTGTATGGACTATATCTTGGCCAGAGTGCTGATAGATAACGGCTCCTCATTAAATGTAATGCCTCAGCTTACATTGTCGAAACTGGCACATGTCCCCCTCAAGCCGAGCTCTATGGTGGTTAGGGCTTTCGACGGATCGAGAAGGGAGGTAATGGGTGAAGTAGAACTGCCGGTCCAAATTGGCCCAGTTATCTTCGACATAACCTTTCAGATAATGGATATACAACCAGCTTACAGCTGCCTTTTGGGTAGGCCCCGGATCCACGCTGCTAAGGCAGTACCATCGACCCTACATCAGAAGCTGAAATTCATTCTTGACGATAGGCTGATCATCGTCTCGGCGGAAGAGGATTACTTGGTCAGTAAGCCCACCAATCCTCCTTATATTGAGGCAGCGGAAGAGGCTTTGGAGACTCAATTCCAAGCCTTGGAAATTGCCAATGTCACTACCATTAAGGAAGGAGAGGTGGTTGACCATAGGCAGCCCCCTAAGGCCCTAATGATGATGGCCCGAGTAATGCTAAAGAGCGGATTCAAGCCAGGCGACAAACTGGGGAAAAATAAGGGCGGCTTATCTCGGCCATTGCTAGTGGAAAAGAACAGGAGATGATATGGGTTGGGATATCAACCCACTGAGGAGGATAAGGCAGTAAGACCCTGTTATAACAAGGTCCCTCTGTGCCACATATCACAAAGTTTCCGAAGTGCTGGCTTCGAAGACTTGAGCATGATCGCGGTTATAGACAAGAATGGGACAATGACTCTTGAAGATTTGGTGAAGCCCTGTCCCCCCGGACAAGAACTGGCCAATTGGGAGATTTTCAATCTACCTCTGACTTTTGGTTCAGTTTAAATGTAATTCTGTAATTGTCATGACAAAATTTTATACATAAACATTTTGTACATATCTTTTGACAAATAACAAATACAGTTGCATTATCCAAATATCCTCTCTTCTACTCCTCAATTTACTCCCCCTGTTAAATATACATATCTTATTCCTTCTTCTCATACCCGATACGCAGATCTGACCCAAATCCGCCTCGCGACGACAGTGCTAGTATTGTATTAGGAAATTTCGACTGTTTTGACGACCCGGCCAACGAAGAGTCAGAATTTGAATACGAGCCCACCGATGAGATGATGAGATTGGCGGAACGCGAATCCAAAACAATTGAACCACATAAGGAACCCGTTGACCTGATAAACCTGGGGACCGAAGAAAACAAAAGAGAAGTCAGGCTAGGCACGCTTATCACTGGAGACAATCGTGAGCGGTTGATCTCGCTCTTACAAAATTATAATGATATCTTCGTCTGGTCTTATCAAGACATGCCAGGTCTAGATACTTCTATAGTGGAGCATAAGCTGCCTATGAAAGCCGGATGTGCACCAGTCAAACAGAAACTGAGGAGGATGAAACCGGAAATGTCTTTGAAGATCCGGGAGGAAGTAAGGAAGCAGTTTGACGTCGGCTTCTTGGTGATGAAATTACCCCGAGTGGGTCGCTAACATAGTACTGGTCCCCAAGAAAGATGGAAAGGTCCGGATGTGCGTAGACTACAGAGATCTTAATCGAGCCAGCCCGAAAGATGACTTTCCATTGCCTCACATCGATATGCTGGTCGATAACACTGCACAATTCTCCTACTTTTCATTCATGGACGGTTTTTCAGGCTACAATCAGATCAAGATGGCTGAAGAAGATAGAGAAAAGACCACCTTCATCACGGCCTGGGAACCTTTGTTACATAAGTCATGCCCTTGATTGAAAAATGCCTGGCAACTTGCATCGTAGGCCATGGTAACACTATTCCATGACATGATTCACAAGGAGATAGAAGTCTCGTGGATGATATGATTGCCAAATCTGATAAGACGACCATCTCACTAATCTGAAAAAGTTGTTTGAGAGGCTCGAAAATTCAAGTCCTGGGTTGAACCTGCTAAATGCACTTTTTGGGGTCAAATCGGGAAAGTTGTGTTTCATTGTCAACAGAGAGGGAATTGAGGTTGACCCTGACAAAGCCCGTGCAATTATAGATATGCCAGCTCCGAGAATTGAAAAAGAGATCTGAGGTTTCCTAGGAAGACTCAACTATATCTCCCGGTTCATTTTCCACTGATTGATTTATACATGCTGAGCCTATCTTTAAACTATAGACAAGAATCAACCCATGAGTTGGGGATGAGGATTTCCAAGAAGCTTTTGAAAAGATCAAATCATATTTACGTAACCCACCGGTCCTGGTACCAATTCTGTGGGAGATCCTTGATCTTATATCTAATAAAGAATGCAGTCGATGGGTTGCGTGCTCATTCATCACTGCATTTAATCCGGGAGAAGTGGGAGCAAGCAATATATTACCCGAGCAAGAAGTTCATGAGCGGCTAAGCTAGATACTCTCTGGAACGAACTTGTTGCTCTCGCATGGGCAGCATGCCGCCTAAGACAGTATATGCTAAGTCACACCATATGGCTAATATCCAAGATGGATCCCATCAAGTACATATTTAGAAGCCCCTGCTGTTGTTACTGGGGATCGGATTGCCAAGTGGTAGATGATGCTATTTTAATATGATATCCTCAGATGTGATGCAACTCACAAAGGTAGTGCTATGAGAATATTTGGCCCAAAATACCATCTTGAAGACTATCGTTATGCAACGAATTCCCGATGAGGATCTAATGACGATCTTTGAGGAAGAAGAAAAGATAGAAGAAGAGAAATGGACGATGTTGTTCGACTAGCGGTCCAACACGATGATGGGCCATGGTATGAGAGTTATCTTGATTTCTCCTAAGGACAATATATACCTATCAAAACTCACTAGAAATTTTGACCGCACAAACAATATATGGTGGAATGGCGAGGCTTGTATCTTAGGGATTCAAGCCGCAATCGAAGCTTAAAGTAAAGTGCTCAGAGGTTCTTTGATGACTCGCCCTGGTCATCCACCAGTCGTGAGAGACGGGAGACCAAAGACGTAAAGCTAGTGCCCGTACTAAGCCCGCCTTTCCAGGAACTGCTGGAATATTTCGAGGAGGTCACCTTCTCACATATACCCGCGAGAAGACAATCACATGGCCGATGCCCTAGCCACATTGTCGTCTATGTTAGAAATTGGACGCAGAAGAAGATATGCCTCTCATCCACGATCCAACATCGCTCTAGACCGACATTTTCGCTAAGCAGAGTGAGGTCGAACCTTGACTGGAAAACCGTGGTATCATGACATCCGACAATTCCGATGAACGAAAGAATACCCGACCAACGATTCGAAAATGACAAGAGGACTCTACAAAGGTTGGCCTACGAGTTTCCTCCTTAATAGAGAAATCTCTACAAAAGGAATCACGACATGGTTCTCCTCGATGTGTAGACATAGCGTAAGTTCCACAAGATTCTAAGTAAGTTCACAAGGGTCTTTTGGTGCTCATGCCAATCCGACATGCCATGGCAAGAAAAATCCTTAGGGCCGATATTATTGCTGACTATGGAAGCTCGATCATATCAGAACACGTTAAAACTCGCCACAATGCTGTCGCATACGCGTACAATATCCATGTACCGTCAACGCTGCTGAACGTGTTGTCCTCACCGTGGCCTTTTGCTATGTGGGGATGGATGTCATCGACCTGATGTAGCCCAAGGCATCCAATGGACACCGCTCATATTAGTCGCCATCGACTATTTCACCAAATGGGTCGAGGCCACCCCGATGATGCTAATGCGACTCGCAATGCGGTAGTCCGATTCGTGGAAGAGAGAGCTTGATCTCACCGATATGGATTACCCAAGCAAGCTCATCACGCATAATGGCTCAAATCTCCACAATAAGATGATGTCTGAATTATGCTACCAATTCAAGATCCAACATCACAACTCATCCCCTCATCGACCAAGATGAACGGAAATGCATAGCGTGCGCAACAAGAATATCAAGAAAATAATTCAGAAGATGGTTCTTCATACCGAATGGCATGAAATGCTCTCTTATGCATTACATGCATACTCAAACCTCTCGTCCGTACATCTACTAGGGCAACGCCATTCTCACTGAGTATATATGGATGGAGGCCGTCACTACTCCAATCGAGGCTCGAGATCCCCTCATCAGAGTCCTGATTGACGCCAAATCAGAAGAGCTCACGAATAGGTCTAGGCTCTGATAGACTGGCTCAGAACTTAATCGAAGAGAAAAGGTTGTGGTAATATGTCATGGCCAATTAGAACCAAAGACGTAATGAAGAAAGCATTCGATAAGTAAGATCCATCCTCGAGAAGTTTCAAGAAGGAGATTTGGTGATTAAAAGGCTATTGCGCTTATGCAAAAAACGCTCGTAAGTGGAAGCTGGTCTCCGAACTACCATGGACCTTATATAGTTAAGAAGGCTTTCTCCGAGGCGCTCTTGATCTCTGGCCGACATGGATGTGAAAGACTTGCCTAACCCTCATCAATTCAGATGCCATCAAGAAGTATTATGCTTAGTAGCAAGAAGCCTCGTCAGAATCTAAAACCCACATGGCTACTAGTAAGAGTGAGCAATACAAGAAAGAAAAGCCCGCTAGGTCAACCATCATCAAAAGACCTAGGCAAAAGTTAGGGTAATACAAGAAAGAAAAAGCCCGCTAGGTCAACCATCAACAAAGACACCTAGGAAAAGTTAGAGCTAATACAAGAAAGAGAAAGCCCGCTAGGCTCCACCATCATCAAAGACCTAGGCAAAAGTTAGCGTGCTTAATAAGTTTCTCTTGATTCGCTTCCTCTGATTACTCCCTTATGTTTTATGATAAGTTTCTCAACGGAAACTACACCACCTAACCTTTCTAAGTTTCTTTTGTCCTTTTCTTTTTTAAAATTTCTAGTTGGTGATTTTCTTATCATTAAGTTTATGTTGGCTAAATGGCCTTTTCATCTCTCAAATGGAATTTTTGTTCATTTAGACCTCATGACCACTTTTTATTTCTCAAACCTACTGAGTAGGGGAATGAACATGTAGATTCTTGACTCACAAATCTTATTTATCCAATCTAATCTCTCTTGGCCAAAGGGCTATTCTAATCCCACAAAGTTTTGTGCTCATCTTTCTAAGCCGCAAGATGGAAAACTTTTAAATCCAAAGCCTAATGAGAATAATTCTTTAGTCCTTTGCCCATTAATTTTATTTTACTAGCTTGATTAACAATTTAGGTTATATCGCTCATGCTGAAACTCACCTACTAAATCATATCTATTTACATGAAATCACCTTTGTATCTTAAAAGGCCAAATGACTTTTAATCCAAAATTTATTAACCATCCTTTCTTCCACACTTCCAAACTTGGCCTAATGACCTATATTATTCGAGAGATCATTAAATTTATGTTTCTTGCCCAAAATATTTGTTTTTAAGATCTGATTTTAGGAGGTTTAACTAATTAAGTTTGAAACTTTTTTCCTTTATTCCTCTAATTTTGAGCTACATGGCCAAATAGGTATATCCACTCTCCAAGGTTCCTTAATTTAATTTTTCTTAGGCTCATGTTTCGATCTAGTATGTTAACATTTGTGGAGTTAATAATCTTCATGAATTGTAGATTTTAAGCCATTTGATCTTCATGGTAGGTCATGCATAAATGGCTTATTTTCCACCAAGATGTTTATTTCTACCAACTTTCACCAACATAACTCGAGATCTATTTTCATAGGACTTATTAAATTTTGTCCGTGGATCAAATCCATTAAATCCTTTCAAGTATTTGTCCCTTAGTTCATATTCTTTTCCTGCAAACTTGAGCATCTTTCTTCCACCTTTTAGTCCACAAATCTATGTTCATTTTTTTAATCATAAAGATCCAACCTTTAACTTTCCATATTTAATCTTCGTCTCTGACATCTTTAAAGTTTTAGGTTTTAATCCCTAAACGCTAAGATCTAGTCTTTTAAGTATTATAGAGTTAAAAATTTTACTTATCATGAGGAAAATAAATGTGCTTGAAATTTTAAAGGAGATAAGACATCACACATGCAAGTTTAAGTCTTCAAACAAAAACAAGGCTTCCAAGCTTTCCTCAAGATCCGACGTAATCATCACTTAAGAATATTTCAAGAATTACTTATATTTCTCAAATATTTCCCAAATCATTTTCAAGAAGATTTAATTAATTCAAATTCTTAAGAAGCTTTAATAAGTAATTTAAGCCATTAAAACTCTCCTTTTGATTCTTAAAAATGATTTTAAGGATAGAAGGACTATTTTAATATTCTTGGAAGTTTTAAACCAATTAATACCAAAAGATGTTAGATGTTGAAGTATAGAGAAAAGATCCACAAGGATGAAGCGGAAGATTTGGCAAGAATACTTCACAAAAATGCTTTTAAAAAGTTTAAAGAGTAGAATATCCTACTCATGTTGAAGACTAGGAAAGTGCTTCGTGGTTTTCGATGATGCTACACCTCTCGATGGTCCCAAAAAATCCTTGAAGAGGATGATGGATTTTTTTCTTTGCTTAGATCATAGCTTAATCTCAAAGATGGGAACTTAAACTTGGTTCAAGATTCTCAGTGAAAGCTTTGTTTATGGGGTCTTGAATGAAAGTGCTTAGAGATGAATTTTTGAAGTAAATGAGATCTCTTAGATAACGCATATCAAATTCATCCATCTACGAAAGCATTTAGGAATTAAATTTCCTCAATTAAGGCATTTTAAGTCCATTCATATTCAATTTTCATTTTCGCTTTAATTGTAAAATCCATAATTACCTCTTTAAGACTAATCATGATTTATTTAACCTAATCATAATTTTTTTAACCTAATCATGGTTAATTTTTAACTTAACTATGGTTACTTGTAACCATGGTTACTTTATCTCGTTCCTCTTAATTATTTTTGTCCCTTACTGCCATCAAGACTGGATGAATCATGAAGGTTATTCATCGACACATTTAAACCATGTGGAATTTTATGCACAAAGATAAACTCAAGTTATAAGTCTCTACTTGGTGGTTTCTAAGTAATTAATATAACCTGATTTCTTGATATTTTTAATCCTTATTGGTTTGTTCCTAATTTATTTCGGAAGTCGTTTTACTATTTATTTTGGAATAGTTTAGCCCTTACAAAGTCATGGCTTTAGGGCGTTTGAGTGTTTTTTCCACTTTCTTTGATTTTTCTTTGTAATATTCTAACCATTATTGATGAGTTCTAAGTCTTTAAAATGTTTTATATCTTTTTATTTTTGAGCTTTGTGCAATATCACAGCTATTGTCCTGTCAGAGGGGTATTTTCATCATTTAACCAAAGATTTCTACTTTCTCTCGTAGATTTATTTCTATCTTTACTTCCTTTTGCAAGTATGAATTCATGATGTGAAGTCTATCAAAAAAAATTTTGAGATGTTAAAAATATGGTGTGAAATGATCATTCAAGATAATGAGTGAAAGATTTGTTTCTATGTTAAAAAGGACTCAACCTCAGCTATTGCATGTTATTACCGTCATCACGCGCTACTGGCAATTAGGAAGATAACTCCAATTTTCTCACCATTTTATCACTTAGTTGAAGTACTAAGGAACACGTTTTCTTAGGTTAGGTAAGAAAGATAGATAAGTATAAGAAAATTTCTTAATCCAGCTTTCACAAGTAAGCAATATGGGTTCTCAATATGACTAAGAGATTAATCCTAAAATATGTGGACACCACCAAAAGTATTCCTAATCGAGTGGATGTTATCGAGAAATTAATCCGATGAGACCTCCTTGAATGGTATATTCAGAGACACACAAGGGTAGGATATCACCTCCCATAAAATAGAAGGAAAAATTCTCAGGGACATGATCAGTAGAGGGATAGTACAGAGAGAAACAAAACCTATAAATGCATAAATTATTATCCTAGGATAAAAAACAAGAAACACTGCTCATTTAACTTAGTAGCTTCCAATAAGATATAAAGGAGGAAAATAAACATGATTTAGAGGTTTTAAGTGGAGGTGGATGAAACCATGGAAAAGGATTTTAAAGTGGTAAGTGATGTAAGGAGAAGGATACATAAGGACGAATAAGAACTTCAAAGAAAGTAGTATCGGCTAAACTATTTAACAACTAACGAAGCTGATCACTCTTTTGAATTGAGAACTATGCTTCCATCATTCTTGGACCATGATTTTATCTAGGATACAATTGATAATGTTGGTGGGTAGAGCATTAATGATAACATTATGCATATATCTCTTACGATGTTTTCAAACCGATGACATGTTTGAGTAGGAACTCACAGCCTTCTTAACCTCAACTCATCAATTTTTATCGATATCATATATATCCGCGTGGATCGATTTAATCGAGGCCGAATTTAGATAGATAAGTCAAGAAAGGACCAACATGTGAGATTTTATCGTGGATTGTCCTTCATTATATAAGGCAATCATTGGAAGCATTATCATTGAACAAGTTTATGGGAAGTTATTTCAAAATGCCCATCTCGATATTAAAGTTTCATATTAGAAAAGGAAAAGTGATATTTATTCTGAGTAAGATGATGTAGTAGTAAGAATTTTTACAAAATAAGCTTGAGTTTATAGTAAGAAGCAACGTAGAGTAAAATACTAAAGGAGCTTAGAGTTGAATCGAAACAAAACATCATGATGTCACCGATCGCTGAGACCTTTAGATGATCGTAATGAGGAGGAAGGATAAAATTACAACTTTATCTTCGATGGAAATATAACTTCACTATATCTCTGAAGACCCTCGATAAGATAATCCATGCATAGCTACAAAGTTGTCTACTCTAAAAGATGATGATTTGGAAACTTTGCTACTATAGAAGAAATATTTGTTTGCTTAGATAATAGATATGCCATGCATTTACCTATAAATTTTGTCATAATTTACGTGTTTATCAAAGGATAAAACTCTGCCATAAAGAAATCGAGAATTGGTAAATAAAGGAAAAATTGAAACAAAGAGTAGGTAATAGAACACTTAAAAGATGAATTTATAATAGAGTCAGTGGGATATAGCATTTAGTCAATGTGATCAAGAAGTCAAACGAGATTTTAAAAGTGTGAACGACTTAAATAGATCTTAATAGTTCTTCCTCTGCAGAGGTACTATTTCCTAATATATATAATCTAATGCATAGTTCTTTGAGCTGCAATCTATTACTTCTAAGGATGCTTAATCTAGGTATAACCAAATATGTATGTTCCATGTAAAGATAGAAGAGAAAATTTCTTTCATTAATCAACTGAAGCGAATATTTTTCAATAAGATGATGCCTTCAACGATGTAAAAATGTTGGCAGAATCCTACTCAATGGATGACTGAACCAAGTATTTGAATGCCTGATAGAAGAATTCATGGTGGTTTACGCAGGTTATCATAGCTACCAAAACATCACCCAATGTAAACCACATTGGTTGATATAAATTGCATATTGATAGGATGGGGTATATAATACGGGTTTAATCCCTTTAAATGAATATTTATAGTAGAAGCAGTGATGTTCCTTAGATACATGTTGAAAAGAAAAGTCATAAAAAGGTGACCTTAAAAATGCAAAGATGACCCCTAAAGATGAAAAATCCAACACCATTAGTAGAAGTGAAATAGTAAGGCACATAGTATCCTTTGTCCCAATTTATAGTCAAGGATACCTCATTGATCCTTTTCCTCGCACAAGACCAAAGTTAAGGAAAATGTTTAGCTACAATAATAATATATGATAGAATTTCATTATATGCAAAGAAACATTAGAAGACCAATCTTTTATGAAATATGCTTAACTTGGTGCAAATAATTCATATATATAATTATATAAGATAAAGTTGTTATTTTTAGGTTATAAAAGAAACATAGGCATAGGTCAAATACTTAAGTACATAATCACCAAACCTTTACAAAGTCTTATTCAGGTACTGAATTCAAGAGGCTACATTTTGTTTCCTAATAACCTTTAGAAGGTTGAAGCTATAAGTCAAGATCCATATGTTTATCATTAGAACTAATTTTCTAATAAAGAATGTTCCATATATTTAATTTGGTAAGAATAATGATTAAGGCAAATTTATTTGTATATATATGTGACATTAAATGTGAATCAAGATAGATTGTATAAAGTGCCCAAATCTTCGACTGATATTAGTTCTAAGATGTCTAGATTGAAGTTACACCTGTGACAAAGAAAATGGCTCATCCATATTGATGAGTTTTTTAACAGGAAGAGAGATTTGAGTAGGAATCATTATTGAGATGAAAATAGGGTGATAATCGATAAATTGCTAAAGAATACTTATAGTGGGGGAGTAGTAATACCGAGATTGATAATCTTCCCTAGAAGATGAAGTAAATTTGTTGAAGATAACAAAAATATGTTGTTATTATTTGAAGAATTGGATTGATTGATGAATTGAGACCTTTAAACTTATCTTAGAGATGAGGTCGGAAGTAGAAGACATTTATATGGCATAACAAAAAGGTTATCTCGATAATCTAGAAGTTAACAACTTGTTGCTAAGGTGAATTGACATTAGTTTAAAAGAAGCTTAGAAGATAAACTTGCTTCTAACTAGGAAAAGGCAATACAAAGTAACTCATGAAAAATAAAAAGGAAACCTATAGAATTGGGACATTAGAAAGGAAAAATACCTAAGATATAGAATGAAAGAAACTTAGAAGCGTATTGTAGCTTGATCATGTAATACATTAAATTGATATGATTAGTAATGAAATTAACTTTGTTAAAGTATTTTTCAATGTGATTTGTAGCAAATGATTTTATAAAAGAAATGAATAACTAAAAGTACTTACTATAAAAATATCAATGGAAATGTTATTTTTCATTTTCAATTTATGATTTGAGATTAATTATTATATTAATGGAATGAATAATACTAAAATATTACCTAATCACTTTAAAGCTTTTGGCTGCTTGTTTAGAATTTAAAGTTTTTACCTAGTTCAATTATTATCAAACTAAGTTACCAATACCAATGAGGTCACCATCTTCTAATAACCTGAAGAATTATGAAGAAAATGATGTGGAAAATTTCTAAGCTCAATAAGGACGATCATATCTTAGGGAGGTTCATGCAGAAGTTCACATTCATTCAATAAGGTCTCTCATCCCTTAGAGGTTCATGATCAAATAAAGTTTCTAGGCCCGCTAGTTGTTCACCCTTTAGGAACCTAATAGATATGGAAAAATGATAAAAGTAAAAACTCATACTGTAACGAGGTCATTTATTCTTTAGGAACCTTGAAGAATTAAAAATAATAAATTTAAAATTATTAGGGAAACAAAGTTACTTATCCCCCAAGAGGTTCATGATCAAATTAATTTCCTAATGCCAATGATGTAACTCATCCCTAGAAACCTTGATAATTTTTAAGTGATACTGTTGAAACCCTGGGATTGATAAGATGGGCTCATCTCTTCGAAGTTCTTAATTAAATTAAGTTCTGGAGGATGACGTGACAACTCATCCTTGAAGAATCATGAGTAATTTTGAAGCAATAAATCAAAAACTAAGGTCAATGAGAAGTATCTCATCCCTTAGGAGCTTTAAAGTTGAAGTTAGCTTCATTTATGCATAAATTATATATACTTTATTTAATATTTTAATTTTCACAACATAAGTAAAGAAAAAATATGATGTGCCAAAGAGAAGGTATAAATGCAAGTTAATGTATAAGCACAACACCTTCAAAATGAATATTGTTTTTATGCTTAAGTCGTGACTTCACTGCTTATTAATGACAGTATCTCATGATGGTCACAAAAATAACATTCGGAGGTAAAACTCAAATAAGCGCTTCACGCACATATAGTTGTTAAAATTATAAATTATTTTCTGCTAAATTTTTCGAGCAGTAAGCTAAACTAGTTCATCATAACCTCAAACATATAACATTCAAAACAAATTATAATCAGATAGTCCTTAATAACTGTGTATTTTTATTTATACATACATAGTTAGGTTAAGGCATGTAGGCTTACACATTTAATTACACATTATTACTACCATATCACACTAACTATTCTACAATTCTACTATTATTAATTAGGATGTATTCATCTATCTACTTAAAAATTGTACATTATGGATATGACTTTATGCTTCCACAAAGACAAACTCTACAAAACCTCTTAAGGATTGGGGTGTACCACTAACCAAAGCTCTCATCCAAGGCAACAAAAGTCCCATCAACCATTTCCTGTGAACACTTCGAAAGGATAGTGGCTTGGGGTACAGAGAAGTTCCATGAGACTATCATACACAAAGTAATATAATGAGTGGTGTTGCGAACCGTGAATTACTACGAGACGATCTAATTCTTGTTAAAAATTTGAAGCACGAATTTGATTATGATATTTAACTTCACCAAAATTTTATTTCAGATAAATATTTGAAAAACCCGTAACTTAAGGAAGAATTTAGTTTTGAGAGTCGACATGGCTTAACAAGGAAGGTGTGTAAGCAGATCCGATCACTGCTTTAAGAACGGCACTTCTTAAACCGAGAAGATTTTGATGTTTTTGAAAATTGTTTGATCCATTTAGTTTAAAAATAAAATAAATAGGTTTGTATAAGAATAGCGTGATAGGACTTGATCCCGCTTCTCACGTATTCCTTGGTGCAATGGGAAACTCAAGGTTACATAGTTTCGTTTGAAAGCCAACTCCTTCTAGGTGTAAAAAGCAATTGAAAGATGATATCAAAGCATTGTTCGATATTTGTAAGCGATCCTTAGTTCACATATTCCCATAGAGTCCATTAGACAATGCCCGCACTAACCCATAGAATCTTAAATATCGAACACGGAGCAAGCCACCTGTTGATATTTAGAGCCCATCGCGTGAGACTTTGGATTCCCAAAACGATGTTTCTTGAAATATTTTATTAGTTTAAAAGGGATTCGGAATCACATATGACAAAGTCAAGACAATCTAGTACCGCAACTAGACCCATGGGTGATCTCCTAAACATCAATCGAATGATAAAGCCACCAATCTCTAATTTAGAGCCTATTGTGTGAGATTTGAGACTCCTAAAACGATGTTTTCCAAAAATATTTAATTGTTCAAAAGAAAATGGACTAGCAACCAAAATAAAGGGAATCGGGCTTGATCCAAATTAAGCTTTGAATTGACCCAAATTAGAAGAATGAATTTGATTTTTTTGAATAAAAAGAATTGGACCCGTCCAAAATAAAAGAAAATAATCGGGCTCAACCCATATACATGGAGACTTGATCTCAAATTAAAAAATAAAATATGACACGTACAATAATAATAATTGGGCTTTTGACCCAAATAAAAATCTCTGGTTTTGATAAGTAAGAAGATTGAGCTTGATAAAAAAGACTTTGATTTAAAAGGAAGAAATTGGGTTTGTTCCAAAGTTCCAAATTAAAATAGATTGGGCTTCAAAAAAAAATTGAACTTGATAAGAAAGTGGAACGGGGTTTGACTAAAACAAATAATGAATGGTTTGACTAAAACAAATAAAAAAGATTAATTTCAATAGATTTTTGGGAATTTAAAAGAAATTGCTGCACGCGGGACTCGAACTGGGGACTTGGCAATTAGCGTGGGAGATTAACCACTACGCCTAACTTCGATTGAGCTTTTAACGCCATTGATTAGATTTAAAGTATACTTTCATGGGAGTCTGATGATGGTCCTGTACTTTGCACACCAGCAGATGGCAGAGCACTAAGAAACCACAAGGCATTTTCTCCGTAAAATTGTGAGGCAGATGGACGATCATTATGGAGATCGGAGGATGGAAACACGTTAGTGAATCTTTACATGCTCCAACTGAAACACAAGAGCTTTCCTAGAGCACAACAAGGAAGTTGATCATCAGAGGGCACAACTCCCATTTGCAAATTTCCTACAGCACCCACATGCTTCTAGAGACACCCAAC
>JAMKYM010000436.1:0-135105 GCA_026541065.1 Canavalia ensiformis
ATGTTTCTTAAGCATATGCCTCCACATTGTTGGCTTTACTTTTTAAAATTTACCATTCCTTTTCATCATTCAAACCATCCTTATTCTACACCGAACAATAAATACGGTGGTGGCTTGATACCCGATCTTTGTAATAAATAATCTTGAACATCTAATCAATCAAACTCCAAAGAAAAAACCAAATGAGGAAAGCGAAAATAAGCAACCAAGGGATTCCAAATAAACCATCCATTGTGATCCTAAAATCAAGAAAATATCTTGTCAAATAAAAATATCCCATTTGAAACAAGTTCAAATCCAGAAAAAATTAGGGATGCAAGATAAGATCCGCTGAATTGAGAAGCCAAAGTGATCCTAGCAAGATCGATGTCGACTACATAAAAGTCAAGAAAAGGAAAGACCTTTGGATTAAAAATCAAGAATGATCGGGGCAAAAATCCAGGAGTCAAAATCCAAAATTCTAGAAGAAGTGAGAACGCTAGCTGGATTAAAGCCCATAAGACAATCCCCCGAGCAAAGTACGGGTTCAAGTTCAAAGATTAAATCGACAAGGTCATGATCGAGAGAAGGTCTTGATGGATTCCAAAAACACTTTCGGAGCCAAAATCAAGGATCAATACTGAGGCCCGCTGAGTCGACAATCCTTAAACGACCTAGGGCAAAAGTTGAGGGCACAGTCAAACGAAGCAGGCCGGAAGTCGATAACCCTCAGGCGGCCTAGGCAAAAAGTTAGGGGGCTACTATCAAACAAAAAAGCCCACTAGGTCGATAATCCTCAAAGGGGTGGCCTAGTCAAGTTTGGGCACAATCGAACGAGAAGCCCGCTAGGTCGACGATCCTGGCGCGACCTAGGCAAAAGTTAGGGCACGATCATACGATAGACATGCTAGGTCGAAAACCCTCGAAGGGCGGCCTAGGCAAAAGTTAGGGCCGCTGATCAGACGAAAAGGCCAGCTAGGTCGAAAACCACTCAAAGGGCGGCCTAAGGCAAAAGTTGGGAGCCTGCCATGATCAAACGAGAGGCCTGCCAGGTCGACAACCCTCGAAAGAGGAACGGCCTAGGGAAAAGTTAGGAGAGCGCAATCAAGCAGAAGCCCCAGCTAGGTCAACGAAATCCTCAAAAAGTGGCCTGGAGGCAAAAGTTAGGGCACACAATCAAGAGCCGCTTGGGTTGGAAGGCTCAGTAGAGAGGCAATCTGAGGCTAAGATTTAGGGCCAATAGCAGAAGGCCTGCTAGGTTGCAGCTCAAAAGGAACAGCCCAGGAAAAGTTAAGGTCAATCCGGGGAATCCCGGGACAACATGACATTACGCACTCTCGTAAGTCCTATTCCTAAGGCCAGGGCAAAATTTTGCCATTTCTCTAGTTTGATTAATTTTGACAATCAAGATTATGAAAAGCGGCACTGAGCATTTTTCACCAAAAGGTGCCATTTAGGCGATCCGAACCCACGTCTCTCTGTCATCACTTCCCTTTCAAGTACTACTGCAGCTCAAAACTATCCTGACCTCAAACCTTCCCCTATCTCCTTCCTTTAACCAGCCAAAATACACTTGTCACACCTCAAATAGTTCGCACGTGCCAAAAGAAATGTAGAAAATGTGGAAAATAAGAAAAATGAAAATGAAAAAGGATTAGATTTTGAAAAGTCATGAAAATCGGATGAGTCCTCAACCACCATCGCAATACGGCATGGCTTACAGTTATTCCCCAAAGAGCCATCCTCCCACCGACCACGATGCCACATTGAATGAAAGAAAAGAGGTGTGTCTTATTCCATGAGGGGCTGACTGCTTGTTCGGGTCTCGAAGATCCTGGAAAGAAGGTTCCAACACAGTTGACCAAGAAGCCAAGACGTTGGAGTCGATCCGAGCTCGTCCTGATTCTCTGGTTACTTTTCACACCAACTATGAGGGTTGTCGAGGAGGACGTGTACAAAAAGTCAAAAAAATCAAAGAAACACAAAGTTTTTACCACCATCTCATGGTTTGCATTCATCCACATAGCATCCATTTCATCAAATAAATTATTTCAAGCATAAAAAAGCGATCAATAGATTAAACATTGCATCCTCTCTATTCAAGCATCACAAACATCAGTCCTCTCTATTCAAACATCATAAACATTGCATCATGATCGGAAATTTCAAGTATCGCGATAAGCATTCATTCGTTCAAACCATTTCATAACTCATTTTTCTAAACTAATTAAGACATGGGTAAAATTTCCCGAATCAATCATGATTAAAAAGACCTCAAATTTTGAGTAAAGCATCAAGTTGGACCAAACGACTTGCCCACAAATCAATTTGAGGTCACCCTCAAATTTGGAATCAAGCTGAAATTGGGGCAAATGCTTGCCACAAAAATTCAATGGAGGTCATCCTCAGATTCGATCAAGTCAACTGGGACAGCGCTTTGCCCACAAAAATTCAATTTTGAGGTCATCCTCAAATTCTCCAATCAGAAGTCTAAGCTGGGGCAAAGCGTTTGCCCACAAAATCCAACTTGAGGTCATCCTCAAATTCTGGATGAAGCTCAAAAGCTAGATGGCAACACCAAAAAAAACAAATTAGGGCAGCTCTCTGACTTTTGAAAAGATTATGGTTCAAAATGCGGCAAACAATGGCCCACCAAAATCCAATTTGAGGTCATCTGAAATTCTAAATCAAGTTCAAACTAGGGCCCACACTTCCCACAAAAATTCAATCAAGGTTACCCTCAAATTTTGAATCAAGTTCAAACCCGGAGATAATGGCCCATAAAAATTCAATTTGAGGTCATCTATGAAGAAAGTTGACCCAGGACAAACACACGCTTACAAAATTTCCGTTTGAGATTAATATAGATCAGTTCAGGTGGTATAGACACCACCACAAATTTCAATTTAGATTCATCTTTAAATTCTGAATCAAGTTCAAACTAGGGCAAATGTTTGCCTACAAAATTCAATTTGAGGCCATCCTCAAGAATTCTAGATCAAAACGAACTAGGGGCGGACACTTGCCCACAGAAAAATTCAAGATTAGGCAATCCTCCAATTTCAAGAAGAAAATCAAAGCTGGGGCAAACGCTTGCCCAGAAAATTCAAGTTGAGAAATCCTCAGTTTCAAGAAGAAAAATCAAACTAGGAAAACATTTGCCCAGAAAGTTCAAGTTAAGGCAGTCCTGTTCTATTGAGATTCATTTGGGGCATCCCTTCGATTGCAGTCTTCCAAAAGCTGGGGCAAAATGTTTGCCCAAGGTTCCTTCAAATCAGAATCAAAAGTCAAATTATCAAGAATGTTCTAAACCGGGGCAAAAGGGTTGCCCAATTTTCTTGAAGAGAATCGATTCCAGGTAGAATGAGCCTCTTTGCTTTAATTGAAAAACAAAATTCAAAATCGGTTGTTCGAGGTAGGCAGCTCGTGAAAAGCCCATATTCCACCCTTGCATGCATACTTCAGGCGCACGTCATGTCAATTTCGTTCCATACACCTGTCATAGTGGACCATTCACTGCTTCACCTGTCCTCTCAGGGCCTTCTGCCACTCTTCAGTTTAGTGTAGGTCACTTTTATTTCCTTTCACACATGCCTGACGGGTGCATTTCCTGCTCCTTGCTGCATCTGTGCAGTTTGCATCGCCTACACCAAACAACGGGACCCCTCATCAAGTTTAATTTTACGCACCTTGGCCCTGTGTTGTGTGGGCCTCATCAAGTTTACTTTTCTGCATCTTGGCCTATGCTTGTCGAGGCCTCATCAAGTTTAATTCTACTGCACCTCGGCCTCGTCTTTCCGTCGACAGGGCCTGCATCCAAAGTTTAATTGCACTTGCACCTTGGCCTATGCATTGTCAGAGAGCCTCATCAAGTTTAATTTTTTGCACCTTGGCACTATGTTTGTCAGGCCTCATCAGGTATACTTTCATGCACATGTCGGCCTATCGTTGTCGGGCCTCATCAAGTGGTGCTTTCCCGCACGCTGCTGGCCTATGTCGTCGGGCCTCATCAAGTTTAATTTCTGCTGGCTTTCCCGGCCTATGTTGTTCGAGCCTTTGCATGTTTAAGTTTGACGCCCCGGCTCTAGCGTGTCGGGCCTTGCATGTTTAATTTCTACTGCACTCTCGGCCTATGTTGTGTTGAGACCTTTGCATGTTTAAGTTTTAGCTCCGGCCATGGGTGTCGGGCACTTGCATGTTTTAATTTCCTGCACCTCGGCCTATTGTTGTCGAGGCCTTTGCATGTTTAAGTTTCTTGCATCTCGACCTATGACATGTCGAGGCCTTTGCATGCTTAAGTTTTAGCACCTGAGCCCTGTATGATGTGCGGGCCTCTGTCATGTTTAGAGCTACCAGTGCCTCTCCGGCCTATGTTGTGAGGCCTTTGCATGTTTAAGTTTGGCCTCTGGCCCTATGATGTGGAGCCTTGCACGTTTAATTCCAGCCTCGTGCTGTGATCGGGCACTCTGCGGCCCGTTTAAGTTTCGGCACCCTGGCTTCATGATGTCGGGCCTTGCATGTTTAAATTTCTAGCTCCTTCAGAGCCTATGTTGTACAGGAGCCTTTGCATGTTTAAATTTACCCACCTATGATGTCGGGCCTTGCATTTCTTCCTGCCTCGACCTATATTCATCAGACTTTGCATGTTTAAAATTGACACTAGACCTATCATATAGGTCATGTTTAATTTCACACGGCCCATGTTGTGGGCCTTTACATGTTTAAATTTCAACATCCTGGCCCTATGATGCCAGGCCTTGCATGTTTAATTTCTGCCTCAAACCTATATTCATCAGGGTTTTGCCTTCTGGTTCTCTGTTTGACATCGACCTGCGTCATTGGTCTTCATGTTTAATTTCTGTACATCGGCCTATGTTGTGGAGCCTTTACATGTTTAAAATTCAGTACCTTGGCCTATGATGTCAGACCATGAATGTTTAATTCCCTACACTTCGGCCTATGTTGTCGGGTCTTTGTATGTTTCATTTTGCTTTTGACCTATGATGTCGGGATGTGCACGTTAAATTTGACACCTCGACCTATGTTGGCGGGGCCTTTGCATGTTTAAATTTCAGCACCTCGGCCTGGTGTGGGGCCTGCATGTTTAATTTCCTGCACCTTGGCCTATGTTGTGGGCCTCATCATGTTACTAAGCATATTGGCCTATGTTGTGCGGCCACCACTGAACGTATCTTACATTTCGAGTCCAGCCACACTACTGTCTTCTGGTCCTTTTTCCACTTTTTCAACTTTTGCCCGTCATGACATGCCATTCTATATGCCGTGCTTGTTGTAACAAGTTTCTTCATTTCACACAGCCTCTCCAAATAAGTCATCCCATTCTTCGCCCATGTTTGTCCTCACAAACCCATCTCGCCTCACCTCACTCGCTCATGCGGCGTTCATAGTATAATTAGGCTATGCAATCAAGCTCCCGAGAAACCCTATGGTTCAACACTTGAACCCGACGAGGAGTCACTCGAGTCTTTTCACGCTTTGGGGCACCCCTCAGCCTACCTCCCGGACATAATATGTTCACTTCTTTACTCATTCCCTACCATGATAATTCAGAATCATTTCTCATTATCCTAGTAGGAAAATGAAAAAGAGTGGCAAATTGTGAGCACTCAATTATGTCTGAGACCACATTGTTAAATTAATCAAAAGCCAATACTAATTTAAGTGATAATTAAATAAATAGAAAACAAAAAAAGAAGAAAACAAAAAAAGAAAAAAAAACTAAAAAATAAGAAGAAAATTAAAATGAATAAGTAAATAAAGATAATAAATATAAAAATAAAAAAAAATAAGAAATAATAAAGCAAGAGAAAATCCAAAAATTATAAAATTTATAATTAAATCATAAAAAAAAATAAAAATAAAAATAAAATAAAATAAAATATGAATTCCAAAAAGGAAAGAAAAAAGGAAAATTTCTCATATGTGGGAAAGAAGTCCCAATATGGACTGGAGGAATTCTTTAATCCATTCTCCTTCTATATGAGGAGAGGTCCTTACAAAATGGATGGAGGGGGAGGAGGAGCACTTGGAGTCTTAGGAAGGGTTTTCAGAATTTTCAAAGGGAGGACCTAGGGAGACTCTCTACCTTTGCCTCCAATTCTCCCTTGGCCTCCATGGAACAAGTTCTTCGTCACTTTCCAATGGAGGTTAGATACGCTTTTATTCCTCTTAAGTTTTCTTGTTTCTTCTCGGATTTCAGGGTTCATTTCGTCTTTGTTTTTAGTTTTCATTTTTGATCGGCCAAATGATCTCTGATTTTGGTGATTTTTGTTGCTTTTTCTTCGTATTCTCTCTAGTTTCTGGAATGATATTATTTGTCCAATTTGGATCTGAAATGAATTTATATCGCCTGATTACCGAAGCATGTTCATCCCAAAAGCTAATTAACCTAGCTTGTTTGATTTTGCATATCTTGCTCATTTCTGATTGGATTTATGTAAAAATTATTTATTTTTATTCTATAATCCATATCTTTCAATTGATATGTTTTAATTTTTCAGATCTACCAAAAACTATTTTCTAAAAATTCTGAGATTTGAATTCCAATTTTGGCGCTAAAAAGTCTTGTGTTCTTATGGTTCATCTTCGTTCTGTTTTTCATTTTCGTTTTTAATTGATAAAAGGATCTATGATTTCTAGGATTTTTGTTGTGTTCTCTTTTTTTTCTCTCTAGTTTCTGGAATGATATTATTTGTCTAATTTGGATCTAAAATGAAATTTTTTATCTTCCGATTCGAAGCATGTTCATCCTTGGTCATAAATTAACCTATCTTGTTGGATTTGTTCATATCTTGCTCATTTCTGATTGGATTTATGTAAAACTTGTTTTTTTTATTCTTATAATCCATATCTTTCAATTGACATGTTTTAATGTTTCTGATCTACCAAAAAATATTTTCTAAAAATTCTGAGATTTGAATTCAAATTTTGGCGCTAAAAACTCTTCTGTTCTTGTGGTTCATCTTCATTCTATTTTTCATTTTATTTTTTAATTGATCAAGGGATTTATGATTTCTGTGATTTTTGTTGTGTTATATTTTTCTTTCTCTCTAGTTTCTGGAATGATATTATTTGTCTAATTTGGATCTGAAATGAAATTTCTATCGCTTGATTACTAAAGCATGTTCGCAATTCTTTTTCTTAATTTCAAATCAAGTCAAGTTTATTTCAAATCAATCCCAATTCAAGCCCAAAATTCAAATCAAGTTTATTTTATTTTATTTTAAATCAAGTAAAATTTTATTTCATCAAATTCAAATCAAGTTCATTTTGTTTTAAATCAAGTCCCATTGTGCATTCCTTAATCTCACGCAACGAACTCTAAGCACGAACTGGTAGCTTTTTCTGCTATTCGCTGTTTAGAGAATCGTATGGGTCCAAGTGCAGCCATAGTTGTCTTGGACCCTGTGCATATGTGGATTGGGGATTTCCCCTCCTTTTTCAAACAAATAAAAACTCATTTTAGCATTCCTTAATCTCACGCAACGAGCTCTAAAAATAAACTGGTAGCTTTTTCTGTTGTTCACTGTTTAGAGAATCGTATGGGTCCAAGTGCAGCCATAGTTGTCTTGGGCCCTGTGCATATGTGGATTGGGGATTGCCCTTCCCTTTTGAAACAAATAAAAATGTCGTTTTGTATTCCTTAATCTCACGCAACGAGCTCTAAAAACGAACTGGTAGCTTTTTCTGTTATTCGCTGTTTAGAGAATCATATGGGTTCAAGTGCAGCCATAGTTGTCTTGGGCCCTGTGCATATGTGGATTGGGGATTGCCCTTCCCTTTTGAAACAAATAAAAATGTCATTCTGCATTCCTTAATCTCACGCAACGAGCTCTAAAACTAACTAGTAGCATTTTTTTCTCTTTGTTCGTTGTTTAGAGAATCGTATGGGTCAGTGCATAAGTAGTTGTCTTGAATTTTTGTGCATATGTGGATTGGGGATTGCCCTTCCCTTTTGAAATAAATAAAAAATCGTTTTTGTATTCCTTAGCTCATGCGGCGAGCTCTAAAGCGAACTGGTAGCTCTTTTTTGTTGTTCGCTGTTTAGAGATTCGTATGGGTCCAAGTGCAGCCGTAGTTGTCTTGGGCCCTATGCATAGGTGGATTGGGATCGCACCCTTAAAATATTTTCAAAAAAGACAACAATGCATTCTCTTTTCAATTCAAACACCTTTCGAAGGTCAAGCCTTCAACTCAAACCAGAATTACATAAGCCTTAAGTTTCCCATTGCACCGGGGAATACGTAGGAGCAGGATCAAGTCCTATCAGGTTAACCTCCATCAACCTATTTATTTTCACACCAATTAAGGGATCAAACTATTTTCAAATAATCACACAGTCGGTTTAAGGGTACTGTTCTTCGGAACAGGGTAGTGGGGTGCCTAACACCTTCCCCATTCGTAATCAACTCCCAAACCTAAATCTCTTCCTCGAGTCAGGGTTTTTTCCAAATATTTTCCCTTAAATAAAAATTTGGTGGCGACTCCACATTAATCCAAATAAATTCCATTTTTAAATTTTAGTGAGTTCGTCGTCTCGTCGGAATTACGGTTGCGACAGGAAGAAACAAAGAGGAGAGTATCAGGTTCCTCTGGTGGACGTTGTGCGGCGATCTCCATCGATTCGGGAATCAAGATCCACATGGAGATACTACCTCTGGAGTCAGCCACATACAGAAGTTAGCACATCTCCATCGCCTAGCACGGGTAAACCGGCCTGCAAACAGGGTTAGTTGTGTTTTCTCCCATCTATAAACCAAAAGAGTTTTGATCTTAACAAGGATCTTGCATTTCATAGTTTGAATTATCGACAAATGACCTTGCGGTAGCTTGAACACTAGGATCGTTATTCTAATTTTGAACTAGGTGAGAATCCACTGTTATCAAGCGCTTAAACTTGGCCTCTGTCATCTCTTCTATTTGAGAAATCAATGGTAGGCCAGGAATAGATTAACATGATATTTGTCCACTGTCATTCACCTTTTTTAGCTGGAATACGAGTATTGCGGTCTCATGAAATTCTTTCTCATCTTAGATTCATCTTTTAGACCTCGTTTGGGCTGAATCTTTATTTGATATATGCTCATCATAATGAAATTTTGGAATAGAAACTGCCCCTGGGATGTACGGGTGCTTTGCAAGATTAGGGACGTTTCCTTTATGCAAACGTGAATCTGTTCATGTTCATAACAGAGGAGGATTACCTATAGTTTGAGCTACCTGCTGTGGGGTTTCTCCTTGTTGGTAACATCGTGAACGTATTACAATAGCCTATACACACAGCATGACGACCACTGTGTTCTTGTGAGGAAAAGAGTACTTTGATGAGCAATGCGTTTTTTTCCTCCTTAACCCGTTAGTTGCCACTACCCATGCGTGGTGAATGACGGTAACCAAGAGGGATTCTGTATCGGTGCTAATTGTAATAACCAGAGGGTTGTCCCCTTGTAGATTTCTTAGTTGTAGCATACCAAGCTTTGGGTAAAAAGAGCAGTGAAGCATACTGGTCTAGCTTCTGAATCCACAACAAAATACAACTTCTAAATGCTTACTCCTAAGGCCTAAAGCCAAACAGATAGTGGTTAATGGAGTGGCATGAGCTGATAGGTGCACCCAGTAGGTTCTGTCGTACCTAATTCGACCAAAGACAAGAAACTGTAGATAGCCTGGAACCCCACTTGACTACAATGCATGCATGCAGCGACCAATACCCACAAGAGATGGAAACTGGTATTCTCATGTTCATGTGAAACTCTCAACATTAAGCACATCCCTATGAGTTTAGGCGTGAGAGAGCCAATAGGGACCAGGCCTAACACAAGGTTTGAGTTTAGGCCAAATCAGTAAAAATGTCAACCCAGGATTTAGACCTCTATCACCCAGATTTCACTCCCCTATGACAAGCACACACTAGGGAAGCAGTAGGTGTCGTAAATACACTTGGGACGTCTAGTCCCCTAACCTGAAGTCATGCATGCATTTGAAAGGGGTTAGAAAATGCTCAGAGGTCCTAAGCCAAAAGACATGAAGAAGAGGCATGTAATGGCTTAACCCTCATTAACGCAATCTCTTCAAATGTTGATCAATTTCATGAAATCTAAGTCTAAACTGGTCATTCAGCTTAATGGTTAGCATAATGGTATCCCACTTAGGAAACGTGGGTTCGAGGCTTGTTAGGAAGTATTTTTAAGTTAATTATCACCTTTTGACTTGGTTAAATAGACACCCATGCGTATTAACATCAAGTGGGATGGTTGGATTAGTGGTGGGTTCGCTACTTACGGATCTCTTGGCCCCAGGATCAATCCTGTTGGTAGCCATTCATGTTAAAGTCGCTAATTCATGGCACTTGTGTGATTTTAATCAATTCGAACACCATTAGTCACAGTCCAAGGCTTGGCTGAAGTGGTTATCTCCATTGGTGCTAGGTAAGGTGTCCCTAGTTCGATCCTTCTAGGCAACTTTTGCACATTTAAAAGGTAAATCCTTCTTTTTGGCAACTTTGATTAAAGGTAGTGGTGGATCCATGCTATTTAAAATTTTCAAGGAGTGAATCCTAACTTTTTTGAACAAAATAAATGACACTTATTAACTTTTATTACAGTTAATTTGAATTAAACCTCAAGCCCAAACCATCTCAAACATAAATAAATCAAGCCTATTTCTTCTCCTTCTTCTAAGGCCCCTTTTTTTTTCCCAAATCAAGTTTAGTCCATCAATTTTTTTTTCTAAAAAAAAAATCAAATTTAATTCAACTTCAAAGAAAATCAAATTTAATTCAACTTCAAATAAAATCAAACTCCATTCTTTTCCTAAAATAAAACCAAATTCAATTCTTTTCCTCAAATAAAATCAAATTTAATTCAACTTCAAATAAAATCAAATTCAATTCTTTTCCTTAAATAGAATCAAATTCAAAAGTCAAGTTCAAGTCTTCTTTTCTCAAAGTCAAATCAAGTTCGTTTTATCCAAGTTTAGTGCAAATAAAAACAAAATTCAAGAATCAAGTTCAAGTCTTCTTTTCTCAAAATCAAATCAAGTTCAGTTTTAGTCAAGTCAAGTTCAATTTCCCAAAATCAAAATCAAGTGTCATTCTTTTCTTCAAATTTCGAGTCAAATTCATTTTTAATCGAATTCTTCCAATCAAACCCTTTCTTATTTTGCCAATTAAATTTATTTTTTGGAATCAAGTCTCACGCAATGAGCTCTAAATGGAAAGCGGCGGTCTTCACTTGTTGTTCGATATTTAGAGATTCATATAAACTCATTTAAAAATAATTTTGGAAACACAAGTCTCACGCAATGAGCTCAAAATGGGAAACTGGCGGTCTTCATTGTTGTTCGATGTTTAGAGATTCATATGGATCCCAGTGCAACCTACGTTCGCCTCGGATCCTGTGCATGAGTGGACTGAGGGTTCCTCCTTAAGAAATTTTCAAGATACTCCTTTCCTTTTCAAGCACTTCGAAGGTCAAGCCTTCACAAACCAGAACTATGTAAGCCTTGAGTTTCTCATTGCACCGGGGAATACGTAGGAGCAAGATCAAGTCCTGTCAGGCTAACCTCCATCAAGTTATTTATTTCACATCAATTAAGGGACAAAACATTTTCAAAATGACATACTCAGTTTAAGGGTACCATTCTTTGGAACGGGCGAGTGGGGTGCCTAACACCTTCCCCACTCGTAACTGCCTCACGAACCTAAATCTCTTCCTTGAGTTAGGGTTTTTTCGAGTTTTTTTCCTTAAATAAAAATTTTATGGCGACTCTACATAATTAATAAAATCCTATTTTTAGAATTTTAGCAAGTTTGTCGTCTCGTCGGAATTACGGTTACGATAATAGCCACACAGGACGTAGGCCCCAGCGTGACACCACTAGATCCCTCTATCCTAGGCTGCACTCAAACCCGGGTATAGGGCCCCACTCATGATATGAATGTATGTATGATGTGTGGAGGGCACACAAATATTTGGGATACCTGCAATTGGGGAAATCGTGCAGATATATATAGCAATATTGTTCGTCTACCCTAAGGTTTACAACTAATAAAAAAACATTTTCGGATAGATAAACGGACAAATAAATCGTGCAAATAAACGGGGAAGGATCAATACAATACATACTCAATTGAGTGGGCTTGACTCTCTAAAGTCCCAGTAGTCTTTCATCTATCGCAACCATAATTACAATGAGGCAGCTAACTCGCTAAAATTTTAAAATAGAATTTTGATTTGGTAATGTGGAGTTGCCACCAAATTTTATTTGACGGAAAAAGATTTGGAAAAAACCTGACTCGAGGAAGAGATTCGAAGTTCGGGAGTCAGTTACAAATAGGGAAGGTGTAAGGCACCCTACTCGCCTCGTTCCAAGAACGGTACTCTGAACTGAGGTGTGTGATTCATTTGAAAACTGTTTAATCCCTTTAATTAGAGTGAAAATAAATAGATTGATGGAAGATAGCTGACAAGGACTTGATCCTGCTCCTATGTATTCCCTGGTGCAATGGGAAACTCAAGGCTTACGTCGTTCTAGTTTGAAGGCTTGACCTTCAGAAGTGCTTAAAAAGGAAAAGGGTATTTTTGAAAACATTATATTGTTTGAGAGGAAGGTTTAGTCCACATATGCACAAGGTTTGAGGCAGCTAAGATTGCACTGGGGCCTATATGAATCTCTAAATACCGAACAACAGTGAAAATCGCCAATTCCTATTTAGAGTTCATTGCGTGAGACCAACGCTTCCCAAAAATATTTTGGAAAGTTTTTATTATTTAGGTAGGAACTTATAGTCCACATATGCACAAGGTCCAAGGAAACTAAGGCTGCACTGGGGCTTATATGAATCTCTAAATATCGAACAACAGTGAAAACCGCTAGTTTCCCATTTAGAGTTCATCGCGTGAGACTAGCAATTCCCGAAAATATTTTAATTTGAAGGTAATAACAATAATAGAAAGAATTGGTCCTAATTTAGAATGAAGGGGAATGCGGGGGCTTGATTAGAATAATGAGGAACGTAGGGGCTGGATTGGAATAAATGGAAGTATAGGGGCTGGATTGGAATAAATGAAAGTGTAGGGGCTGGATTGGAATAAATGGAATTGTAAGGGCTGAATTGGAATAATGGGAAGTGTAGGGGCTGTATTGGAATAAATGAGGAGTGTAGGGGCTGAATTGGAATAATGGGAAGTGTAGGGCTGGATTGGAATAATGGGAAGTGTAGGGGCCAAATTGGAATAATGAGGAGTGTAGGGGCTTAAGTGGAATAGTTAATGGGAAGCCAAAATGTCATGCATAGGATTCGAAGCGAAGGCAATGGGGTCACAGGCCAGGCTTCCAGCCACTGGAGC
Source organism: Canavalia ensiformis (assembly GCA_026541065.1). Taxonomy (NCBI): domain Eukaryota; kingdom Viridiplantae; phylum Streptophyta; class Magnoliopsida; order Fabales; family Fabaceae; genus Canavalia; species Canavalia ensiformis. The sequence goes on from JAMKYM010000436.1 coordinate 13,350, forward strand.
CATTAACTTTGATGACTTGTATTCCATTAACTATATATATATATGCACGTAGGGGAGGAAAAGTCGCTTTTCATTTTAAATGGGCCACCTCGACGGGTCCCACGTCCACTTTACATTCATTTTATTTTCGCATGATTTTGCTAGTTGTGTACGTGCATGGGGTAGGAGTGTTGGGTCATTGCTTCAAACAATTTGAGGTCGTACCCAAGGATGCTAGCTTCATGCAGCAACGGTCACTCCTACTGTAGGGTGGGGGCTGACTAAATTTATGGATAAAAAAGGCCTCGACCTCCCTGCTTAAGATCAAATTGGATCTCTCATTGCCCCAAGGTTTCTATGTGGGTGAATGACGTCCTCTGGTCTACGAATTATGGGCAATCCCATGCGACTATATCGGAGAGTCATGCAGCCGCCTTGGCCTTCATTCAATCATATGTATACTCAATCTTCTTTTAGGTGCCAAACCATTTGGTCACAGTTTAATCTTTCAAACATGTGCATGTAGTTTTGACATGAAAATGGGAGTTACTCATAGTTCTGTTTTCTGGTGACTCTCCTTGCATTGGGAAAATCAAAGATTTTGTTCGAGAATCCGCACGAAATCTGGGCCCTTAGCGTTCACCGAGATTATCCTACGAAAATTCCTTTCGCTCGTGACTTTACTTGTATGAGGTATATCAAAAATTGTCTTCCTCTGTCCCCGCTGTTTGCATGCATGAGTAGTTGAACTTATGTACTCCGTCCCTTGGAGGTTTAATCATGCTACACTACCCTTGCGCGCCTTCATTCTTTAACCGGGAACGACAACTGAAATGTTGAGTTACCTCCTTCACATAGGACTTTGGCCTCAATTTAATTGTACCTTTATTCCTCACAACAGAGAGCCTTGGTGTTCTCAGCGCCGCATTTGGTCTTGTACGTGTAAATGGTCTCATGCGATTTGTACAGACCAATATCGAGACCCCTTTCCTTCATTATGGTCTCGGTTTTAAAGGTTTACTCACCCTCAAGATAGGGCATCCACAGGGGACGCGAATCTCCCAAAACAGAGCCTGTGATTAGGCGGACTCTTAACCATCATCTGGTTCCTGATCAGTACCCCATGCATTTACATGTTCAATGGCTGCACAAGTTTTCAATGATCCAATAACTATATTCTCCCGAGGGTATCCTGGAGGTCGTCTTCAAGGATTTGCTTATACCCCGTTATGGAGCCAAGCGTCTCGTCCTGCATTCTTGCTTCACTCTGCTTCTAGTCAACACTACTTCGTCTCCCTTGTTCTTGGCTTACCGTCTATTCTGAATTGATTAAAGGGTCAAGATTTTTGTCTTCGAGAATCTTGGTCCATGAGCATTTCAGGTAAGATCTTTTGTCCGCGACTTGGAATATTGTAACTTAGCTAGGGACGATCGGATATCCAGATTTTCCCACCTCAGGTGAATTGGATAAATCATCCCTTATCCAGGTCGAGTATCCATTTCTACGGGTTCCCAAAAATAGAATGTCTTTCTATATACATACCCGATTATGGTCCTCCTAATGACTTCGAGATTTGATTTGAGGACACTTGGTCCTAAATTGTACAAATCTAACATAATCTTCCTTATAGTTCTAAATCTGATTTGAGCATAGAGATCAAGATTCTCATGCCACAGGTTTCCGATCTAAGGATAATTCCCAAACTATTTTACCTTCGTCAAGATTAACTTTGATTTACACTTTCTTTCCGCATTTAATTCAACTTGAGAACAATTTTCTCTATTCATCCATTAATAGTTGAATACCATATGTGCGAACGTGTTAATTAAAGCAACTAAACGAGATAAGAATGCTAACCTGTGCGAAGTCGTACCATAGATCGATGTTGATCGAAGTTGGAGAATCGATGTAGTGGAAGCACTAAGAAGAATTTGACACTGGCGCAGTGAAGCGGAAAGTCTGGAATTTCTGAATCTTTATGCAATGAGGAACTTCAGAAGCCCCAAAGATTGAGTTGCTCCTCCCTTTTTCACCTTTTTCGTATCCCTTTTTTTTTCTGAAAATTGATTCCTTTTTACCGTCTATTCATCCGCTCCCTTCTAATGCTCTCGCTTTTTTTTTAATTTTTAATTTTTTTCCTTTTTCCGCTCTTCCTTTTTATTATTTTATATATAAAATATATATTTTATTTGCTTTAATATTTATTTATGAGAACCGCGTTTAGTCCCGATATTGTTATCGAGTTTCATATTAGTCCCCGAGATAATTAAATTAACTATTTAGTCACGACTTTTAAAACCGTGATTCACGTTAGTCCTCAATAATCAGAACTCGGCGATTTGCTGATGTGTAACGTTAGTAGACGTTAAGTGACAACGTGGCCAGCCAGGTGGACATCCAAACGCTGTCGTTTTATGTGATGTTTAGAAGTTCACACCATTTTCGTATGAAATGGTATCAGATCTAGGATTTTAGAGAGGACCCTAAACCCCTATTTGGAACCCTAATTTTTGCAATTGATTTGTAATCTATAAATTGAAGCTTCAACCACTCAATTGATTCATTGTGAATGTCAGGGGTGAATGATAGAAGGTGCATACTAAGGCGGGAATCAAGAATGTCACATACAACAACACACAAATGAAGTTCTGAAATGTCATCGCAGAGATTGCGATGTGAGATAAGTATCGGGTTAAAAGAATCCTGGAAAATTAACTATGGTTGCCCAAAAATAAAGGTAAGTGGGTTTCATTTCCCACGTTGATGGTTAATATGCTTAAAAGAGTTTATTTAACACTTGAATGATATATGTAGGTGAATGAGCGTTGTGGATTTTTCATGTGGTTTAATGAATGCTTGTTGGTGTTGACAATGAAACTGTATCGGTGAAGAATGCTTCAAGTCAAGGTGAAGCTATTGATGAAAGATGGATGAAGAACATGTCAAGGAAGCTGAATGACTTAGATTGTAAGTTAAAAGACTAAATGTTATAGTTAATGTAGGCGTGGGGTTGTTGTTTTTTTTTGTTGCATTTTTTATGGGTTTTTTTTTTGAAGAACTAGGTTGGGATGAATGGGGGAGTTGATTAAATGTAATAATAACTCTGTTTACATATTTGAAGTATAAATGAACAATGAGATTATTGGCTTTGTTGAATATAGTTTTTTATGTTTGATGGTTTATGCAAATTTTATCAAGTAAATTTGAATGTTATCAGTTATAGTTGAATGACTAAGGTAGCAGGGTTTAGGTGAATGAGTAATGTTACCAACAGAAACAACATTGATGACATTCATGCTTGTAAAAGCAAACAATTCCAGTTTGTATATGGGCAATGTGGATGGCAACTATAATCATATGAAGCCCTTCACTCCTTTATATTCTCTGCAATCCAAACCACCTTCATTTATGACCTTGGATTTGGGCTCTTAATCTGTTGTTACATCATTACCAAGCTGTAAAACTCTGTAATTTGTCCACGTTCATTTTTTATTATGATTTTACATTCAAATTATGATATTGTAACCAAATAAAGTGCATAAAAATGAATTCCAGTGCGAATAATAGTTCTTAAAGTTTGTCAGGCGCACAGCATGGTGACATTGGACTAACTACATCTGATTTTCCCATCATAAACTGCTACAAGAAATGCTTCTTGGTGGTACTCAAGGATTGGCAATGCACCACAACATATTATGCCTCCTTGTGGAACCTATAATAATCCCTTTAACCCAATTCAAAGTTTGTAATTGTTGTCGACAAAGAAGCATGTTGCATTTTTTATCATTTAAATGTCTTTCTAAGTTTTCAAAGTAGAATGACTAATACATGGGCAGATTGAATATTAAGCTTCACAAAAAGTAATGTCATTATCATATTGTAACATAACAGATGAGAAAGTAACACAGTTGGCTTATGCCTACTAACTTCATCAATAATGAAAAAGAACATCAAAACAGAATACATGTTGAAGCACAATAGAAAGCAAAATATGTTCCAGCAGTTGTCAATTAATGGCCTATCAGTGGCCTACAAAATAATTGTGCACAAATCTATGATCACTAATGTCTTGGATCCTGATGGTAAAAGTTGGCATAAACTTAGCGACGAGTGTTGGCTGTCAAGATGTGGTCTTGGAGAATTTGGATGTGGACTGCCTTTATGAGGTTCAGATTGTATCCTTTGGAACCTGTGTTGGATCTATTGCACTTGATGAACCAACCTTCTTAATTGTCAATTTGGCCTAAAGAGGTTGGTGGTAGATAAATTTTCTCAGTGTTCCATACATCAAGACCAACTTCACCTAGGCCAAAAGATCGATAATTCACTAGCTGAATAAATGTTTTCTTGATGGCCCAATTGCATGCCAACCGAGGTGGCCCAGCAGAGAGCCCTCTCCCGCCCCTGTGTGGATGATCGATTGACCAAGATGTTGTACGATTTGTTCCCGCTTTTTGCCTCTTGTCATAGGGCATGTTTGTTTATTGTGATCTCACGACCACAAACATCGCATGTAAATTCCTTTAACTTTCTTAAGTTTATGTGGGGTGACAATTGTTTTGGCTGCCTTCCTTTCTTCTTTGTTTTTTAGATTTCCTGGTCTTTTCTTAAAGGTTGGTGGAACCAATGGTGTTTGATCCGTATGGCCCCAATATTCTTGTCCACGCAATGCCTCAATATGATTTGAATAGGTTGCTTGATAGGAGGCCATTGTGAGCCATGCATGGCAATGGTCCTGGTCTCTTATATGAAATGGCAAAATGCTATTGCATGTTCACATGGCATTCTGTGTACAATGAGATTAAGATTTTCATCGATATCATTCAATGGCTGTAAAATGCATTTATACATAAAAGCTAATTAACCAATAAACTGTTAGCTCTTAAACTTGACATGTACAACTTTGTATTCCTACATTAATGACAACCCTATGTGGCAACAACATTGAACTTCAAACTTGTGCCCATCATCATCCCTACAATGTCAAACAATAATGTAAGTATGACATACATAAGCATAACTTATAAAATATGGACTATCTACTATCTGGACCACGTTCTTTGTCCCTTTATTTGATTCTTTTTTCAATTTTTCCAACCTACTTTGTTGTATTGGTGGTAAGTGTCCATAGTGTCTAGCCAATTTCAACATTTTGTGGTGATGGTGTTGAATATCATCACCCTAATTTCCTCTAGCATTGTGATTATTGGCTTCTCCCTAGCTGTTAGGATCTTGGCATTGAAGACTTCACAATTGTTATTGCAAATATTGTCAACTTTTGGCCATGGTGAAAAGTATGCCTTCGTCCAAGCTTCTTTAGGTTTCTCAGCCAAATAGTCATGAGCATGTTTGTTTGTGACCTTCAATGTATTCATATTTCTGTTGAATTGGTTTGCCTCTGTTGATCTTGCACAAACCCATAACAGATTCCTCAAGTCCCTACTCTTCCAATGCTTTGAAAAATTTTGCCACAAATGCCAAACACAGAACCTGTGTGGAGCACCCGGCATAACATCCTGAATTGCTTGTCTCAGACCCTGTGAAAATACTCAAGTTAGTCCCTAATACATTTAAAAAGTTTCATTTTGGTCCCTAAGAAATTTAATAAGTTTCACTTTGGGTCCCTACAATGTCAATTTACATTTGGTTTAATTTACGTAGTTAGTGTGCATGCAAAATAAAATACCATCACTTCTCAAATAAAATTCCACCCATATTGCACGTGGTCTCCTAAGTCTTTGAAACAGATCCAAGAACCAGGTCCAATTTTCTTTGTTCTCAACATCCACAAGCATAATGACCCATATATGGTTGTTTGAGTCTTGCCCCACCCGACAGACAAAAGTATACCACCATAGTACCCTTCCCGAGAAAAAGCTCCATCAAGCCCTATAAGTGGTCTGCAACCTCTTTAAACCCTTTTTGCAGCCATCAAAACGGATGATATTCTTCGAAATTGTGGAGGGCCATCTGGTTGTGGTGTTGATTCCATCTTGAGTGGACCCAAGATTCACTTTAATGACTCATTACAAGAATCCCATAGTTTAGCATATTGTTCTTGTTCACTTCCTTGCAAAATTGACTTGGCTCTCTTCTTGATCTCCATATCTTTGTCCTATCAATATGACTCCAAACCTTTGTTTAAAGTAGTCAATTGTCTCTCCAATCTTCATGTTTTTCTCCTTTCTCAATTTCTTTACCAGTTTGCCAATTACCCATTTCTGATCTGCTTGCTTATTCTTAAACACTCTTCCACAAGTATGTTCATTTTGAAAGGTTTTAATTTGAAAACAATGAAGGGCATTCTTTGTAAGCTCTGAGAAAATCTCCCAGTTAGACTAGGCTGATTACACTTTGCTCTTGCGTACCTTGTCATTTTTCACCCATGTGACTTGTCTACTAAGGTGGATTGTGTAATCCTTCACAGCTTTCTTGAATGATTGAATAGTTTGAATTCCATTCAAGTTCTAGCTGGATATGCCCAAATGTTGACTCTTCATTCCATTGTGGGTTTACCTCCCTATCCATTTCTTCATTGTCGAATTAATAGGAGTTTTAATTTCTTGAGATATCCATGACAACCCTTCATCACTATCATTAGTTATCTTCAGCATAGTCTAATATCAAAATCATCTCATGAATACGTCCTCCCTAAACCTTCAAAATTGTCATCACTATCATCAAAGATTTCATCGAGACCATGAATCGAGAATCTTCATCAACAACATTATGTTTTCCTTTCCCTTTATCAGGTTTTTGAAGACCAGCACCTTCATCAACAACCTTCTTTTTTCCTCTGCCTTTATCAGGTTTTTTCAGACCAGCACCTTCATGAACAACCTTCTCTTTTCCTCTCCCTTTATCAACTTTTTGAAGACCAGCACCTTCATCAACAACCCCTTCTCTTTCCTCTCCCTTTATTCAGTTGTTTGAAGACCACTATCTTCATCAACAACTTTTTGATTTCCTTTCTCTTTCCCTTAATTAGATTTTATAAAATTTGCCTTGAACCTGAACCATTGGTTCTTGTCCTTTCTTCTTGGGGAAATTTTTAAACGGCACTAACTTCTTTGCACAACCTTTTTCCTTTCCCTTTGTTGCTGCTCGGACTTCTTGTGAGAGTCTGCGGTTCTCACTTTCTTTGTGTGAAAATCTTTACGAAATCTCTTACTTCTTCTTATATTTTCCCCTTTGTTTTTGAGGACTTATTTGCTTTTGTCCTTTTCCCTTTCTGTTGCTTTTCTCCTGGACTTCTTGTCCTTCTTCGAGACTTTTTCAGCGTGAACTTTTTTCTTTCTCCTCAATACCATGGCGGGACTTTTTGTTTTCTCGTTGGACTTTTTACTTTTTCAGCCCTTTTTTGTTCGATCTCACTTCCTTTCGATTTCCCTAACATCTTGACTTCCACATCCATCCTTGCTTCTTTGTGCCTTTCTTCATCCCCTAGTCATGTAAGTTCTCTTGCTCATGATGACTGTCTCTGATTTCAAAAACACCACTTTCAAATGCTTCAACATGCATATACTCATCATGACCTTCAACATGTTCAACTTGCTCGGTTGTTTCCTATTTGCACGAGGCCTTGCGTGTTTCTTTGACTAAACCCTCCTGCAGACCTACCACCCTCAAGCGAGTCAACATCGGTGCCCATCCATCACCTTCAACATCTTTATCATCCTTCTTCTAATACATCGACCTCTTGCATTGCTTCATTGACTAAACCCTCACCGCGAGGCCTACCACCCCGCCCACTCTTCACCACCTCTAAATGGCTCGTAATCACACCATCTGAGACATCAATATCAATAAAGATCCTCCACCCTTAACATTATCAGGTCCAAATTTTCGGTTCCCACTTCCTCACCACTTTGTATCAAAACTTCACGTATGCAGAGGTTCATTCACATAATGCTCAAAATAGATATCCATTTTGCATCCATTTATCTTGGCTACTTCTACCATATCTAATAAATCAACATCAAGGTCTAAAATCTTAATCCCATCCACGAAAACTCAAGCCGGGATCAACCAATAAACACTTTTCACATTATGATAACCAAAGAGAAATACCAAATTTTTTGAGCGAAAACATCCAAAGTGTCCTCATCACGGTCCTCCAAACATCCACTATGCCCACATTTGTGCACTTCATTAATCCATTTCCTCAACAAAGTTCCCACCATGATGTATAAATAAAGTTAAGTCTTGCACCAAGAATAAATAAATCAACTCTACAATGAACCACAACTATAATAAATGCATTTTTAAAACACATACCAACCAAGGATAAAGACTTATGGGCATCTTTAAACACATACATATTTAAACCTCTTGCAATCGGACACAAAAAAATGGAGGACTAGGGACCACAAACCATTTTTTAAAAAGTAACTTGAGTACCGATCGACAATCACCGAGACGGACCCAAACTATTTCATATATTAAAGGCAGAAATTGGGACCGTAAAAAACACATTTCTTCCCAATAAACAAACATTATCCTTCAACAAAGTCGAAAATTTCATTCCCAATGTTTGCATAAAAAATTACCCCCAATTTTCCAACATTCCAAAAAACTTAACCTACACAAACTCCCATAGAAATGTCAACAAAACACACAAAATTTCATGCTTCAAATGGCGCATATACTTGTTCCATTTCGATTGCAATATTAGCAACAACCTGATTTCCAAAGAATTCTTTCTTTCCCCCTTTCCAAAACCAGATATAACAATCAAACTCAATCAAAGTTTGTGTTTTCCCTCCAAGGATTTGTTCAACGTTTAAATCCATGTGTCATAAAGCAGCGCGTTTGGATGTCCACCTGGCTGGCCAGCCCGTTGTCATAACGCCTACTAACGTTACACATCGCCAAATCGTCGATTGCGGTTGACCCCGAGGACTAACGTGAATCACGGTTTTAAAAAGTCAGGGACTAAATAGTTAATTTAATTATCTCGGGGACTAATATGAAACTCGATAACAATATCAGGGACTAAACTGGCAGTTTACTCTTTATTTATTTTTTGTTGTTTGTATTATTATGTTTTTATTTATTTTCTATTTTTATTTTTGTTTTTTATATATATTATTCATTTTCCCTTTTTTCTTTTTTATTTTTCTTTTTTCATTACTCCTTTAATTTTTAATCTTTTTATTTATTCTTTCATGTTCTTATTTTTATTTATTTATTTATTTATTTTCTTTTTTTTGCTTATTTGGTTTTTCTGCTTTTTTCTATCTGTTTCTCTGCTTTCTGCTTTCTCTTTTTTGTTTTTTGTTTATTAATATTCATTAATCTTAATATTTACTTATTAATTAAATTATTATTCATTTATTTTTTTTAAAAAAATGGGGGCCTCGGACATAATTGAGTGTTTACAACATAAACATTCAAAGGACATCTACCCAGTAGATCCTAAATCTGACTATGCGCAAGAGCCAAGGCATTTTATGTTTTGCATTTCTTAATTAAAGATACACTTCAAGTGATTTACTCGTCGAGCTTGCAAGCTAACACCGAGAATCATGCTAGTTCTAATTCATTAACCCAATAATGATACTAACCTGGTTGAGATGACTTGGTTAAGATGACTTTCGAGCAATTGTTGAAAACCTCTCTACACTGAACTTGATCTTATCAATCTTCAGCTCACAGCTTCATAGAAGAATTCTTGACCGCTTTCATGATTTTGAGTCCTACTTTGTTCATGCCTAAATCTTGATGATTCTTGCCCCTCCTCCGGTTGTGAAAAGTATCAAGCAAAGGCCAAGAAAAGGAAACCTATCATGCAACCATCCTCTCTTTCTTTTAGTTCCTTCGATGGCCAAAAAAGCCACGATGACTACTTTGTGCCTCTATCTTCCTTTCCTCATGAAAAAGAATTTCCCTATAAAATTTGATCCCCTCTTCTCTTTTTTCTTTTTCAGTTTTATACCCCCATTTTTTTGTTTGTTATTTTTTAGTTTTCCTTTTCTTTTGTTTTATTTTCATTTTTTTTAATTCGGTTTTATCTGTTTTGTTTTTGTTTTCTAGTTTTCCCTATTTTATTTGTTTTTTAATTCAGTTTTTTCATTTTTCAATTCAATTTTTTATTTTTTTTTGTTTTTAATTAGATTTATTTTTATTTTTATAATATATTTATTTTTGTTATTATTTTTTTATATTTATTTTTTATTAATTCTCTTTTTACATTATATGCTTTTCTGAATTTATGTTTTAATTCCTTTCTCTTTTTTCTTTTCATTAGTATTATTATTTTTAATTTATTTTGAGATTTTATTTCTTTCTTCTTTTTCAGATTTTGTTGTTTTATTTTTTTCTTTTCCTATTTATTTTGTGTTTCATTTGTTTTTTGCTGTTTTTTATTTTTTATTTATTCCATTGTTTGTTTTTTATTTATCTATTTTTTTATCTTTTGTTTATTAATCTTAATATTTATTTATTTATTATTTAAATTAGTATTGGTTTCTTGATTAATTTTAACAATTAGGCGCCTTGGACATAATTGGCTGTTTACACTGAGCTATGAAGGTGATTTTGCTTAAGCACTTCAAAGAGTCAAGGAAGCTTGGAGCATAGTCACAATGAAGGGAAAAGAGTTAGGAGTCAAAAGTTCCATAGCCAAGGAGGGATACAAGCAATGGGTGTTCGGGTGTAAACACCCAATTATGTTTGAGGGCCCTAATTGTTAAATTAATTAAGAAACAATACTAATTTTTAAAAAAAATGAATATAAATAAACAAAAGTAGAAGCAAAAAAAATGAAAAATAGAAAAAAAATGAAAGAAAATAAGAAAAAGAAAATGAAATAAACACAAAACAAAGTTATGGGGAAATTAAGCAAAATTGAAATACAAAGAATAAAAAAAAGAGAGAAAATAGAAAAATTGGAAAAAAATTAGAAAATAAAAATAACAAAAATTTAGAAAATTAAAAAAAAATATAATAATAAAAATAAATAAAATAATAAATCAAAACACTGAAAACTTAAAAAAGGAAAAAAGAAACAAAAACAATAAATAAAAAATTAAAAAATATATAAAAAAGATAAAGTAAAAAAGTTAAAAAAAGAAATAAAATTAAGAAAAAATTAAAATTAAAACAAAAAAATAAACAAAAACTTAAAACAGAAGACAGAAAAGTTAAAAAAAAAAAATAAATAAAAGATCATAACAAAAACTAACATAACAAAAAAAAACAGAAAAAAAACAAAAATAAAAAAAAATAAAAAAAAAAAAAAAAAAAAATTTTAATTAAAAAAGAAAAGAAGAAGAAAAGCAGAAGACAGGGGGCAGGAAAATTCAAACAGGTATAAAGAAGATTTTCTGATGCAAGAAAGGGAGGGGGCTTTTTCAAAACATTTTCTTCTAGGAGTAGGGAGGAGTCTTTTGGAGAATTTCGGAGCATCTCTCAAAGCTTTGGCTGCGAATCCAGATCCTTCCCGTACCTCTCATTGATTCCAAAATCTTGTCCAGGCGAGTTCCAGTTTCTGGAGTTGGATCCATGGTTTTTGCAATCAACAGTGAGATTCGCCTGCAAGAGACTCTGAAGAACATTCCAATAAGGTAAGCTTTCTTCTCATCAATTTTTTAACTCGATTTGAATGTAACCAGAGGTGAATCTGCAGTTTAGGATCTTCGGTTGTTTGTATGCATAATAGAAAAATGTTTAGAGAGCAGTACAAATTTCCGCTTGTTGTTGGTGCATGTGTCCAATTAGAATCCAGGAATGCATCACTTTAAGATAGGATAAAGGTGTTCATGTTCGTAATCGCTTCCATACAAGAGTTTTTCTCTTTCTGTGACCAAGAGATCAACGTCAAGTGCTTAATCCTAATAACTCTATTTTGGCTCAGGAGTTCTCTGTATGGTTGAGAAAAATAGACCTGATTTTCCATCAAAGAACTCTGCTCTGATAGAAAACAATGAATATACTTTCCATAAGAGCCTTGACCATACGTGAGAATACCAGGATCCTAGAACTGATTATAGAGAATATTGAGTTATATATTTTCTGATCTTAATCTATTTAGCCTAGCTTGAACCGTCTAGGCCACATGAGAACTAGAAGCTTGCTGGTAATCACGAATTATTTCATGTTCAATCCTGAATAGGGTGGGGTCACCTTGATGTACCAATTTCCTGCAGTGTAACTCGATACTATTGTGGTGACAAAAAGCCTAAATGATGATGCACGTAGTTTTCTCAATATGCAATTGACGTATGGAACATAAAGCCTATAAACCTGTCAACGTGGGCATAGAGAGGAGGTCTCTAAATCTGTTTTCAGCCTTGGAGAACATCGCCACTGTTGATTCTAATATGCAAGGCACGCGAGAAGATTGAAGGGTGTCTTCTGGGTTCAATAATGTCTAGGTTGATAGTCTTGATCATCACCTGCAAGATCGAGCACTAGTTCTGGAATGGGGGCTAGCATTATGCATCTCCAATGAGAGTTCATCCTTAACATTCTATTAGTAGAAGTCGAATAAGAAGCCATTTATTAGCCTTCGGATCAAGTTGAAAGTCTACATATAGGCCATTAATTGAAGACCACAATTCTACACCTAGTCAAGCTATTTTATCCTGATATGAAAGCTCCTCAGAGGTACGGATCAGTGTAGCTTCAGATTTTAAATCATGCACAATACAACGTCACGCTTCAGAAGCTGCACGGGTATATGTCCAGGCTGGTTAAAATTTAATTGGGAGCCTTAGTAGCTCAGCCGAGTGCCTGACCTGGTGGTCAATGTGCTACATGTGGTCCCCTGGATCCAGCCTTCGAATCCCACCAGACATTATTCATTTTAAATCCCATGCAGCCGCCAAACCTGTGTCCACTGAGGTAAGTTTAAATTTAATTTACGTTGTGTATATCCCAATTAGAAGCTCAGCCCAGCGGTTGGCTCGCTCGAGCACAGCCTTCAATCCAAAGGTTCGATCCACCGCAAGCTGTCTTTTATTTTCCAAATAAACATTACTCCCTGATTACATTTAAATTAATATTGACGGGTCCTATAATCAGAAAAGGGGCGTGGCTTAGTGGTGGCGGTGCGTTATGCCATCCTGGCCCTCAAGCTATGGGTTCAATCCCCATACCCCAACATTTTTAATTTTCCAAATGAACATTTTCCATATTACAAACAGTATTCTTTGCATTTTTTTTTTATTTCAACTTAAACTTATCAAAAATCAAGGTTACTCAAATTCATTTAATTCTTTTCCTTCAAAACAAATAAAATTCTTTTTACTCAAATTCATTTAATTCTTTTTCTTCAAGACAAATAAAATTATTTTACTCAAATTCATTGAATTCTTTTTCTTCAAGACAAATAAAATTATTTTTACTCAAATTAATTTAATTCTTTTTCTTTAAGACAAATAAAATTCGTTTTACTCAAATTCATTTTAATTCTTTTCCTCAAAGACAAAATAAATTTTATTTACTCAAATTCATTTTAATTCTTTTCCTTCAAGACAAATAAAATTCTTTTACTCAAATTCATTTTAATTCTTTTCCTCAAAGACAAATAAAATTTTTTTTACTCAAATTCATTTTAATTCTTTTTTTCAAAGACAAATAGAATTCTTTTTTACTCAAATTCAATTTAATTCTTTTCCTCAAAGACAAAAATTTTTCACTTCTTTCAAGCCAAAGTTAATTCTCTCCCTCAAGGTTCAATTCAAGGTCATTTTGGTTCAAATCAAATTTAATGCCTTCCCTCAAGTTTTAAATCTAGTCCATTTCTTTTTCGTCAAGTCAAAATCTAGTTTAAGTCTTTTTCTTCAAATCAAAAATCAAGTTTAATTCCTTTTTCTTATATTCTCCAAATCAAATCAAGTTTAATGCTTTTCTTCAAATCAAGTCAAATTCAATTCTTTTCTTCAAATCAGATCAAGTTTATTTCTTTGCCTTGAGAATCCTAAATCAGGTTCAAGTTTTCCTTTTCTCAAAGTCAAATCAAATTCACTCTAAATCAAAGTTCATTCCACATCAAGTTCATTTTATTTTAAATCAAGCTCCGTTCTTTTCTTGTCCTTATTATTTCAATAACAACGTCATTTTAGAATCCCTAAGTCTCACACGATGAACCCTAAGCACGAACTGGGAGATTTTTCTGCTGTTCGATGCTTAGGGATTCGTATGGATCCCAATGCAGCTGTAGTTGTCTTGGATCCTGTACATATGTGGACTGAGGATTCTCCTTAAAATATTTTTAAAACACTCTATTCATTTTCAAATACTCCTTTTCAAGTATCTTCGAAGGTCAAGCCTTCAAAGCAGAACTACGTAAGCCTTGAGTTTCTCATTGCACCCGGGAATACGTAGGAGCAGGATCAAGTCCTATCAGGCTAACCTCCATCAAGTTATTTATTTCACATTAATTAAGGGATCAAACTATTTTCAAATAATCACACACTCAGTTTAAAGGGTACTGTTCTCTAGAACAGGCGAGTGGGGTGCCTAACACCTTCCCCACTCGTAACCGATTCCCAAACCTAAATCTCATCCTCGAGTTAGGGTTTTTCAAAATCTTTTTCCCTTAAATAAAAATTTGGTGGCGACTCCACATTAATCAATAAAATTCTTTTTAAAATTTTAGCGAGGTTGTCATCTCATCGGAATTACGGTTGCGACAGATGGCGACTCCACTGGGAACTTTAGAGAGTCAAGCCCACTTAAATTGAGTGTGTCATATTGATCCCTTTCCCGTTTATTTGCACGATCACTTTCTTGTTTATTTGCACGATTTATTTATTTTTTATCTAATTGTTATTTGTATGTTTATTCTCTGTATAACCCTAGGATAGACAAACAATAAATTGCTATATATATTTGTGCAATTTCCCCAATTGTAGGTATCCCAAAATTGTGTGCCCTCATACATTACGCATATGCATTTATCATGAGTGGGGCCCTATACTCGGGTCTGAGCGAAGCCTAGGACTAGAGGGACCTAGTGGTGTCACTTTGGGGCTTACATCTTGTTTGACTATCCCGAAAATCCCAGCTAGAGTGCATCCTATTTGTAATGCCCTACAACTGGTAGCTTTTTCTGCTGTTGTGGCAAGCATTGCAGACTGGAACTTGGCTCTAGTGACCTCTACATCCCAGGATTACAAACCACCTTTGAGAGGTTCATATAAAAGGCCATAGATCCTTAAGACAGGTAACCCGTATAAGAAGCAAAGAGGGCAGACACTCCCTTTTCAAGATACAAGGTTCACCGCTCACAGGCACTTATTTGAACCAAACCATCCCAAGTGCCAAAGGGGAGTTGAAAGATAAAATTGGGGAGATACAAAAATTAAAAAACAAAAATCAAATTAAGATAAAAAACAAGAAAAATCAAAATAGAAGGAGAAAATTCCTAGGAAAAATTAGAAAAATATTTTGAAAATATTGAAAAGATTCCAAAGAAAGCTTAAAAGGATGTTTTAGAAATAGGAAAATTAGGGAAATATTAGAAAATATTGAAAATATAAAAGGATTCAAAAAGAAAATAAAAATTAGAAAACCTAAAGAATGTTTTTAGAAAATTATAGCAAAACGAAAAATATTTTCAAACAAAACCAAAAGGTTTTTCTAGTAAAATATAAAAACACCAAAATTCATAAAAACTTAAAATTGTTAAGAAAAATCAAATGAAGCAACTTTCATTTATTTTCGAAATAGTCAAACTTCAAAAGTCTCTAAAATTACTTGTGCATAGCATTCATTCATTTCATTCATAAATTTATCATTGAAGAAAGGAGATTTCAAAAATCATTCCATTTACATGCTCATTAAGGCATCACCATCTTTATCATTCATATTTTTTTGCATTCAAACTAATTTTAACTTTAACAGAAAAATTAGAGAAAGACAGCTTCCTCGACATCCTTATAGGACCCAAGCACAATCAAGAATCATGGATGAGCTGGAAAGGCAAAATGAGGAGTTGAGAAATGAGGTCAAGACTCTGAAGGAACAGATGTCCAAGATAATGGAGGCCATCCAACTGTCTAAACAGAAAGAGGCAAGGGAATCCCTACCGGGAGAACCAATCGATCCATCATATCTCCGGCTTCACAGTCCACCAAAACCTGTATGCCTCCTAAACCGAAGGAGTTCATTATGGTTTCCTCATGGGCATGCACACACACAAACAAAAACACAAACTAACTGCAATTAAACACATAACCACCTCAAACCCCACTGATGTTTACTAAAAACAACCGTTGGGGGAACGAATCCTATGTTCACCCAAGGGTCGCACCCTATATACATACCACCTTCTCAGTCTTACCACACGCCCGAGGAATACCAAAGCCATCCTTCAAATGAGGATATTAAAAAGTGGAAGGTTCTAGAGGAAAGAATCAAGGCAATCGAGGGAAATGCTTATGAAGCCAGAGACGCAACCGATCTGTGCCTGGTTCCCGACGTGGTCATCCCTCCTAAATTCAAGGTTCCTGAATTTGAAAAATACCAAGGAACTAGCTACCCAAGGAACCACCTGGCCATGTACTGCAGGAGGATGTCCCCTTGTATGCACGACGATAAGCTGCTTGTACATTTCTTTCAAGACAGCTTGACTGGGGAAGCTGCCAATTGGTATACTTAGCTAGAATGGACACATATCCGTTCATGGAGAGATCTAGATGAGGCCTTCCTCAAATAGTACTAGTATAATGTGGAGATGGCTCCGGAGAGAACTCAACTCCAAAACATGGCTAAAAGGGGAGACGAGACCTTCAAGAAATATGCGCAAAAATGGAGGGAGTTAGCCACTCAAGTACAACCTCCATTATCTAAGTTAAAGGAGCTGGTGGGATCGTTCGTACCACATGACTCCAGGATCCTCACGGCGACAAAGATGATTGGCAGTGTAACTTCTAGCCTCTCCGATGTCATCATCATTGGAGAGAGGATCGAGGGTGGCATGCATCGTGGAAGGATCACGCACAAGTCCGCAGGGACACTTGATGCCTCTGTAGAAAAGAAGAAGACATGGGAGACTTATAATGTGATTTCTAGTCAAGGATAGCACATACCTCCGATGGCACCTTATGGACCAACTGGCTTCCAACCTTCACCATACACACCTTACATACCATATCCTTAGATCGCCACCGCCTACCAAACACCTTACCATCCAGCCTACAACTATCTAATGCAAATCCAATCGCCCACACCATACACGGTCCAAATACAAGCCATGAGCCCAAATCCTAACCAAAGCCAAAAGAAGGAGAAGAATCCCATCTAGTTTGATGTCATTCCAATGACCTACACTAAGCTGCTACCTCAGCTAATCCAAGACTCTCTAGTGGTTCCTTACCCGCTGAAACCTCAAGAACCACCATATCCTAAATGGTATGTTGCAAATACCATATGTGACTACCATGCGAGGTACATTGGTCATTCGATAGAAAACTGCCAGGTTCTGAAGCATAAGGTGCAAAGTCTGATCGATGTAAAATGGTTGGATTTTGGGAAGCTTGCTCCTAATGCAGAAAACAATCCATTTCCAAATCAAGAGAGTTTAGTAGCTAGCTGAGGGAAATAGGAGCAAACAATGAGATGCCTTATATTGAGGAAATCATCCAGGATTTTTCGTACTTTTCAAAATCAATCTTTTGTAAATAAATCTCAATGAATAATACATAATTACATTTTTCATGTTTCTTGGGCATGTGCTTTACATTATTGGCTTTACTTCTTAAAACTTCCATTCTTTTCATCACTCAACCTACTTCTTATTCCTACACCTAAAACAGTAAATACCTGTTGGTGACAATGCCAATGCTATAATAAATAATCTTGAAAGTCTAATTAATCAAGCTCAAAGAGAAAAATGAGGACGCAGAATAAGTAAAACCCTACTAGGGATTCCAAGTAGACCATCCATTGTGATCCTAAAATCAAGAAAACATCCCGCTGGAACAAAGTTCAAATCCAGGCAAAATTAGGGATGCAAAATAAGATTCCCTAAAAATGATCCCGGCAAGATCAATATCTAACTACATAAAATTCGAGAAAAAGAAGAAAACCCGTTGGATTAAAATAAAAATTGGTCTAGGCGAAAGCAAGGTTAAAATTTAAAATTCAAGAAAACGAAAAAAAAAACCCGTTGGATTAAAAGCCAAAAATATTCCAGGCAAAAGTAGGGTTAAAGTTTAAAAGATTAAATCGACAAAGGCATGATCAGAAAAGGTCTTGCTGGTTTCAAAATAAATAATTTAGGAAAAATTAGGATCAAAGCTAGGTCGGTAATCTTCAAAAACGACCTAGGCAAAAGTTAGGGCACATCAAGCAAAAAGCCCGCTAGGCCATAAACCCATAAAAACGGCCTAGGAAAAAGTTAGGGCACAATCAAAACAAAAGCCCGCTAGGTTGGCAATCTTCAAAAACGACCTAGGCAAAAGTTAGGGTACAATCAAATAGAAGGTCCGCTAGGTCGAAAACCCTCAAAGGGCGGCCTAGGCAAAAGTTAGGGTACAAAAACAAAAGCCCACTAGGCCGAAAACCCACAAAGACGGCCTAGGCAAAAATTAGGGCACAATCAAATAGAAAGCTCGCTAGGTTGACAATCCTCAAAAAACGACCTAGGCAAAAGTTAGGGCACACAATCAAGAGCCTGGCTGGGTTGAAAGCCCGAAGGGCGACCTAGGCAAAAGTTAGGGAAAAACGAAAGACCTACTGGGTTGAAAACTCAAAGGAACAACCCAGGAAAAAGTTAAGATCAATCCAGGAATCCCAAGATAACATGACGTTCTACTCCTCATATCTTCCTAAAATTGAGGCAAAATTTTGCCATTTCTCAAGTTTGGTTAATTTGACAATCAAGATTATGAAAAGCAGCATTGACATTTTTCATCAAAAGGTGCCATTTGGGCGATCAAACCAACATCTTTCGTCATCCTTTCCTTGTAAAAACACTACCCTAAAACACAACCTCAAGACTCCATTTCCTTCCATTAACTAGCCAAAATCACTTTGCGCACCTCAAATAGTGCATATGCCAAGAAAGAAATCTGAAAAATATGAAATAAAAAAGATTAATTTTGAAAAGTCATGACAAAATCGAATGAATCCTCAACCATTGCAACACGATATGACTGTTCCCCAAAGAATCATCCTCCTGTCAGACATAACGCCACCAAGACAACAGGAGGGTGTCTTACATAATAATGCTGACAATTGTTGGGTCTCAAAGATCCTAGAAAAGGAGGTTCCAACATTGACCAAGAAGCCAGAGATAGAGTAGATCTAGCTCGTCTTGATTCCTGATTCCCTTCACACCCACTATGAGGTTGTCGAGAAACGACATGTAAAAAAAATCAATCAAAAATTAAGAGAAAAAAAAGTTTTTATACCATCTCATGGTTGGCATTCATCTCACAGCATCCATTTCATCAAATAATTATTTCAAGCATAAAAAAGCAGTCAATAAGATTAAAAACATTGCATCATCTCTATTCAAGCATCACAACCATCACATCCTTTTCATTCATTCAAACAACAAAATAAGTATCTTGTCATTTCAGCATCTCATAATTCATTTTCAAAACTAATTTAGACCTGGATAAAATTGCCCGAATGAATCATAATTAAGAAAAAAATCAAGTCCAAACTAGCGCAAATGTTTGCCCACAAAAATTTAATTTGAGGTCATCCTCAAATTCTGGATCAAGTTCAAATTGGGGCAAACGTTTACCCACAAAAAAATTCAATTTGAGGTCATCGTCAAATTTTGGATCAAGTCCAAATTGGGGCAAACGTTTGCCCACACATTCAATTTGAGGTCATCCTCACCTGATCAAAGTCCAAAGGAAAATACCGCCTCAAACCAATTTGAGGTCATCCTCAAATTTTGGATCAAGTTCAAACTAGGGCAAACGTTTGCCCATAAAAAATTCAATTTGAGGTCATCCTCAAATTCTGGATCAAGTTTAAACTAGGGCAAACGTTTGCCCACACAAAATCAATTTGAGGTCATCCTCAAATTATACATCAAGTCTAAACTGGGGCAAACGTTTGCCCACAAAAATTCAATTTGAGGTCATCCTCAAATTCTATATCAAGTCCAAACTGGGGCAAACATTTGCCCACACAAAATCAATTTGAGGTTATCCTCAAATTCTAGATCAAGTCCAAATTGGGGCAAACGTTTGCCCACAAAAAATTCAATTTGAGGTCATCCTAAAATTCTCAATCAAGTTTAAACTGGGGGCAAAACGTTTGCCCACAAAATTTTAGTTTGAGGTCATTCTCAAATTCTGAATCAAAATCTAAACTGGGGCAAAATGTGGTTGCCCAAGTTTCTTCAAGAGAAAATAATTACCACATACTCAAGAAACCTTCAAGTTCAAGGTAGAATAAGAAATTTATTTTAATTCAAGAAAAACAAATTTCAAAATAAGTCATCTGAGGCAGCTGACGAAGAAGTCCACATTCCATCCTCACGTGCATTCTTAGGGTACATCATGTCATCATCCCTCTACCTGTCTTAACAGGTCATTCATGCTTCGCCTGCCCTAATAGGCCATCTTTTCCAGTTAGTATAGGTTACTCTTTGTTTCCTTTTTTCTGCCTTAGCAGGTCATTCCTGCTTCGCTTGTTCTGACAAACCATCCTTTCAAGATAGTATAGGGCACCTTCATTTCCCTTTACCTGATTAGCCTGTCGTAACAGGCCATTTCGAAACACCTGTCTTAACAGGCTTGCTTCATTCTTTCTCATTCTTGTCTAAACCGTTTTCCTATCAAGTTTAATTTTCTCCATCTAGGCCTATGCTGTCAGGCCCCATCAAGTTTTAGTTTCTGCATCATGGCTTATGTTGTCAGGCCACCATCAAGTTTTAATTTCTGCATCATGGCCTATGTTGTCAGGCCCCATCAAGTTTTAGTTTCTGCATCATGGCCTAGAGTGTCAGGCCCCATCAAGTTTTAGTTTCTGCATCATGGCCTATAGTGTCAGGCCACCATCAAGTTTTAATTTCTACATCATGGCCTATGTTGTCAGGCCACCATTAAGTTTTAATTTCTACATCATGGCCTATGTTGTCATGCCACCATCAAGTCTTAATTTCTGCATCATGGCCAATGGGTCATTCCTACTTCACCTGTCCTGACAGGCCATCCTTTCAAGTTAGTATAGGTCCCACCCATTTTAAAGTCGCCTGTCTTAACAGGTCCTTTTCATTCTTTCCCATTGTTGGCTAAACAGTGTTGCAACCGTAAGTTCGACGAGACTACGGACTCGCTAAAATTTGAAAATTGGAATTTTTATTAGATTAAGTGGAGTCGCCACCAAATTTTTATTTAAGGAAAAAAACTTGGAAAAACCCTGACTTTAATAAGAAATTTAGGTTCGGGAGTCGGTTACGAGTGGGGAAGGTGTTAAGCATCCCACTCGTCCATTCCGAAGAACGGTACCCTTAAATTGAGTGTGTGATTTTTGAAAATGTTTGATCCCTTAATTAATGTGAAGATAAATAACTTGATGGAGGTTAGCCTGATAGGACTTGATCCTGCTCCTACGTATTCCCGGGTGCAATGGGAAACTCAAGGCTTACGTAGTTCTGGTTTGAAGGCTTGACCTTTGAAGATACTTGAAAAGGAGTATTTGAAAATGAAAAGAGTGTTTTGAAAATATTTTAAGGAGAATCCTCAGTCCACATATGCACAGGATCCAAGACAACTACAAATGTGATTGGATCCATATTCTAATCCTAACCATCTGTCAAAGACGTGAAAAAGCCCAGTTGCAGGTAGGTGCTTAGGTTCATAAAGGAGACTTAGGATTTAAAATGACATTTTTATTGAAATAATAAGGACAAGAAAAGAACAGAGCTTGATTTAAAAAAAAATGAACTTGATGTGGAATGAACTTTGATTTAGAGTGAATTTGATTTGACTTTGAGAAAAGGAAAACTTGAACTTGATTTAGGATTCTCAAGGCAAAGAAATAAACTTGATCTGATTTGAAAAAAAGAATTGAATTTGACTTGATTTGAGGAAAAGCATTAAACTTGAGTGAGATTAAGGAATGCAAAGATGAGTTTTTTATTTGTTTGAAAAAGAGAAGGGCAATACCAATCCACATATGCACAGGGCCCAAGACAACTACGGCTGCACTTGGACCCATATGAATGTCTAAACAACGAACATCAGAAAAAGCTACCAGTTCATTTTTAGAGCTCGTCGCATGAGATTAAGGAATGCAAAGATGAGTTTTTTATTTGTTTGAAAAAGAGAAGGGAAATACCAATCCACATATGCACAGGGCCCAAGACAACTACGGCTGCACTTGGACCCATACGAATCTCTAAACAACGAAAAAAAAAGCTACCAGTTCGTTTTCAGAGCTCGTTACGTGAGATGAAGGAATGCAAAACAAGTTTTTTAGAAAGAGTTTTCTTGATTGTAACTATTGGAGGCGCGGGAGGCTTAAGCGGACTTTCAGGAAGTTTAGGGGTCAAATTGTAAGTATGGGAAATACAGGGGTCTAATTCTAAATATGGGAAATATTGGGGTTGAATTATAAATACAGGAAATACAGGGGTCTAAATATAAATATTAATAGTATAGGGGTCAAAATATAAATATTAAAAGCATAGGGGTCAGAATGTAAATATTAAAAGCATAGGGGTTAGAATGTAAATATTAAAAGTATAGGGGTCAGAATATAAATATTAAAAGCACATGGGTTTAAAGGCAAATATGTGAAGTTTAGGGACTTCATCGCAATTCTAGATAGTGCGGGGTATTAAATAAAAATTGAAAAAAGGGTCTCTTCCCTATTAAAGCGCCCTGGGTCCCTTGTCTTTGCATGGCTTTCATGGCTCTCTACTGACTCGTGTTGGGCGAATCTGGACATGGCCGCCGCCTTACGGACGTTGGCTCTACACACTCCTCGCATGATCGAGAGCGATCCATGTTGATGAGGCAATGCACCCAACCTGTCTCTGGTTGGGCGTCCTCGCATCGGACTGATGCTTGCTGACCATACTTTGTATGCGAGGTCGCTGGGTACCAGGGGAGGACTGGATTTTGGCGCGACATCTGAGCCAAAGCGGTGTGTTCGTACTTACCTGGCTTTCTCGTCGCGAAGCCATGCATTCCCGAATGGGATGCTTCTCCATGGTGTCCTGCTTGCGCTGGGTCTTCCTTCAATGCCCCGTGTCCCGGGGTTTGGTACAGGTCTCACTCGAGCTTCACGCACTCCTCGGTCCTAGCTTGAGATGTGAGGCAGGAGGTCGGGACCCACCTCACATAGCACTCTCAACTTCACTGTGTTAACTCGACTTTACCCCTTCCTTCTCTCCACTCTGGAGGGTATGGGGAGGTCAGGGAACTCCCTTCTGCGCTGCGACGGCACCAGCTACCGAAGGTGTCTAGTGGTCACCATCGTCGCGTCATTGTACGTGTATCTTTCATTCATGCTCGAGGCCATGCATTCCTAGCTTCGGGCCCGAATCAACACCTCCCGCCGTGGGGATCCTGGTATCGCTCGTGCTGACCACACATGTCTGGCGAATATGGCTTCAACGGGGTCCCTGGTCGTTGGGCTTCCTCGATTAGTTACCCCGCACCCCCTTTTCACGCCACGACGTGCCATGCCTAGCTCGGAGCAGTGGAGTCTCACTTGTTCCCTTCTCTTTGCCGCTCCCGCTTCTGCCTCTCCAGGGTGACACCCGACGGCGGGTTCGACTAACCTTAGGGTGGTTGACGTCTTCGCTTCACTTTCTCCCATGCGGCTCCTGTTGTACAAGCTCGGCTCCACTGGTAGAGTTCACAGGCCTCCGCGTGCTCACTCTTTTCATCCTAAGTCTGCCCCCGTGTTTCAGGTCCCCAGCGTTAACGACGACCGTTCCTTAACTACGCCTATTCCTTGTAAGGCTTTCTTATTACTTGTCTCGGTCCACATGTCTATGGGCTTGGTGTGTGTAGATGGACTCCATATGCAGGTCATCAAGCCTCCATTGCCCTCCACTGTGAAACTAGTCGCCTATGAGTCAAGCCAACTTGAGGTTACTACTCGGTCGAGAGTAAGCAACAGGGAGAGTACGTGAGACACACCATCCGGTTCTACCCACATCCGATTTCTTTAGCATAGATCTATGATGGCCAGCCCTCTAGTCTATCATCCTGGTCCAGGGACCTAAAACGGATAGGTCCGAATCTCGCCTATAGATACTTATAGAGGCTTTAGGGAGCAGAGAGGATCAAGCATTAAGCAGGCGGATCGGCAGAGAGGCTTGCTCCTGACTCGTATCAAGAGCCATACGTGTGTATTCCTCTATCTCGCGAGGACCTTGGCTCGATTCCGAATTGATATAATCCTAGACTCTAGGTAGAGGATCAGCGTGCTCATGTATGGGACGTTCAACAAGAGTCATGTGCTCAGGTTCTCTTCGATCATAGGCCAGTGTAAAATGCAGGGGTCCATAGAGGAATTTTATCGAACATTTATGCTAAACATTTCATTATTCGAGATATGCAGGCATTCACATCATACCGTAAACGATTTTATTCAAACACTAGATCTTAGCAGTTACAGCGGGAAGAGGACTAACCTGCTCGTGTTTAAGGGAGAAAGAAGTTCGTGAGGAATGATCATCGTTCCGGTCAAGTGCAAGCAGAGAGGATGGTTGCTGAATTCCAATCTACAGGAAGCGCTAGCAATAATACCTCTCCTCTTCTCTAAAAGCCAAAAAGCCAAAAGCCCCCTTTCTGATACCCCTAGGCCCTATTTATACCCCCTTTCTTTTTTCTTCCCCGCTTTTCATGTTTTTTCGCATTCCTTATTTATTTGCTTATCTATTTATTACCCCCTTTTCTTTTTGTCTTCTATTATACATTTTTGGGTTTATGTGATTTTGTTTTTATTTATTTTTCTTCTATTTTGTTATTATTATTATTTTTTATTATATTTATTTATTTATTTATTTATTATTATTTTTCTTTTTCTTTTTTCTTTTATTTATTTATTTATTTATTTTCTTTATGTTTTTTTCATATTCTAACATTTTTCTACTTTTTACTTTTTCCCTTTTTTCTTGTTTCTTCTTTTTGTTGTATCTACGTTCTGTTTTTTCTGTTTGTTTATTTCAATATTCGTCTTATTATTTAAATTATGGTTTGTACATTAATTAATTTTGACAATACAAGGCCTCAGACATAATTGGGTTATTACAGTTTGCCCCTCTTTACTCGTTTTCCTACCAGATAACCTGAGAAGCAATTCTCTGAATTATCATGGTAGGAAATGAGTAAAGACGTGAACACATTATGTTCGAGGCGAGCTTTGCAAGTGTCCGACGTACATGGGAAGCCTTGGGCTTGGAGACAGGTACTTGCAAAGGGGTGACTTCTGAGCGCCCTTGTTGGCTTCTCGTGTTGAACCGACAGGGTTTGCCTGTACAAGGCTTAACTACACAACCTAATTAGGCTAAGAATGTTGCTGAAGCACAGCCAAAGTGTCGTGAAATGGCCTCTTCAAGATAGAAAAGCCTATAAGAACTAAAGTGCGAGCTATGTACAAGGTAGCCTGACAATATCGGCCAAGAATGCAGAAGAGAAAACTTGAGTGAGGCCTAACATCATGGGCCAAGGGTGCAGAAATGTAAGCTTGCAAGGGCTTGACAACATAGGTCGAGGTGTAGGAAAATTAAAACATGCAAAGGTCAGACAACATAGGCCGAAGTGCAGGATTAAAAATGCGAGGCCTAACATCATGGGCCTGAGTGTAGAAATGTAAACATGCAAGGCCTGACATCATAGGTCAGGATGCTGAAAATTAAACATGCAAAGGCCCAGCAACATAGGTCGAAGTGCAAGAAATCAAACATGCAAGGTCTGACATCATAGGCCAAGGTGCTAAAATCTAAACATGCAAAGGCCTGCCAACATAGGCCGAAGTACAAGAAATTAAACATGCAAGGCCTGACATCATAGGCCGGAATATAGGAAATTAAACATGCAAGGCCTGACATCATAGGCCGGAGTGCAGAAGATTAAACATGTAAAGGCCTGACAACATAGGCCGAAGGGTGGGAAATTAAACATGCAAAGGCCTGACAACATAGGCCGAATGCAGGAAACAAAAATGCAAGGCCTCACATCATAGGCTAGGGTGCAGGAAATTAAACATGCAAGGCCTGACATCATAGGCCAAGGTGCAGAAATTTAAACTTGCAAAGGCTTGACATTATAGGCCGAGATGCAGGAAATTAAACATGCCAAGGCCTGACATCATAGGCCGAGGTGCTGGAATTTAAACATGCAACGGCCTGACAACATAGGCCGAAGTGTAGAAATTTAAACATGTAAAGGCCTGACAACATAGGCTGAAGTGCGGGAATTAAAATTCAAGGGCCTGACATCATAGGTCGAGATGCAGGAAATTAAACATGTAAAGGCCTGACAACATAGGCCAAAATGCCGAAATTTATACATGCAAAGGCCTAACATCATAGGCCAAAGTGCAGAAATTTAAATATGCAAAGGCCAGAGTGCTGAAATTAAACGTGCAAAGGCCTAACATGATAGGCCAAAGTGATGCAATTTAAACATGCAACGGCTTGACAACATAGGCTGAAGTGTAGAAATTTAAACATGCAAAGGCCTGACAACATAGGCTGGGGTGCTGAAAGTTAAACATGCAAAGGCCTGACATCATAGGCTAAAGTGCAGAAACTTAAACATGCAAAGGCCTGACAACATAGGCCGGGGTGCTGAAATTAAAACATGTAGAGACCTGACAACATAGGCCGGAGTGCTGAAATTAAACATGCAAGGCCTGACAACATAGGCCAAAGTGCCGAAATTTAAACATGCAAAGGCCTGACATCATAGGCCAAAGTGCAGAAATTCAGACATGCAAAGGCCTGACATAATAGGCTGGTGTGCTAAAATTAAACATGCAAAGGCTGACATCATAGGCCAAAGTGCAGAAACTTAAACATGCAAAGGCCTGACAACATAGGTCGAGGTGCTGAAACTAATAACAAAACTTTTGGAATGCAAGGATAACCTACTGGTAGGCTTGAGAGTGAAAATTGTCTGTTTTTGTTTGCAGACTTCGACTTGTTGGCTTTCTTTAGCACTGATCATGATTTTCGAAGTGAGCTAGATCCTCTGACCTGCTTGCTTGCTCTCTCGTTTTACCGAAGTGTCTATTGCGCATGCTACTCTTTTGAGGGATAAGATGCTTTGATCTAGCGAGAACTTGTAATTAAGGAAGTTTCGAACTAGCCTTAACCTTCAGAAAAATATTAGTAACAGTAATTGTCATTCAAAATTCATATGATAGATTGCCTTTTGCATATACATCTTGACAAAAGAAAATACAGTTGCTTAAGGTGTAAGACAAAAATAGTGCAGGGATATTAGTGGATGGATGTTTGGTGGTTTAATCTGGATTGGTTGGACGCCTTTGAGACGATTAGTGCTAGTATTGTACTTCGGCGACATCTTCTGTCTTGCCAACCCTGCTTCTGAAAAGCAAAATTTTTCCCCAATTTGTTTGAACTGCCCTTGACCGGTCTTGACCCTTTTGTATTAATCATAGACCCACTTGGTCTCATTATTCCTTCGGGATTCCCGATACTCGCCTTTTTGCCTCAGTATAATGCCTTGATCATCATTTGACCACTGATTTTCCCCAGTATGGACGGAGACTGCCTGTCGCTCTCTCTTTTTTCTAATCTTCCTTGCCGGAGGGAACGACTCCTCCCTTATCCACCTTGTCGGTGCCGCCTTGCCCTGATTTTTGCCTAGGCCGCCTTCATGGGTTTTCAACCTAGCGGGATGATTGTCTTCTTGAGGTATGTGAGAGAAGGTAACCTCTTCAAAATGTTCCAGCAGTTCTTGGAGGCGAGCCTGATAGGGCACTAGCTTTGCATCTCTGGTCTCCCACTCCCCCTTTACCTGGTGGATAACCAAGGATGAATCCCCGAAGACGTCTAGGCACTTCACATTAGCTTCGATTGCGGCTTGGATTCCTAAAATACAAGCATCATATTCTACCATGTTTTTTGTGCAATCGAAGACAAGTCGGGCGATAATAGGTATATACTGTTTTTCTGGGGAAATCAGTATAACTCCTATAACATGGCCCATCATATTGGACGCACCATCGAACAACATTATCCATTTTTCTCCTTCCTCCTTCTCTTTTTCATTAAAGATTGCCATCAAGTCCTCATCAGGAAATTCTGGCTGCATAGCTTGGTAGTCTTCTAAGGGCTATTGGGCCAGGTATTCTGCGAGTGTAGTACCTTTGACAAACTTCTGGGTCATACACAGGATATCATATTCCGAAAGCATTACTTGCCACTTTGCAATTCGTCCTGACAATGCAGGCTTTTCGAATATATACTTGATCGGATCCATCGTGGATATAAGCCACGTGGTGTGACTCAGCATGTATCGTCGTATACGGTGTGCCGCCCATGCCAGAGCGTAGCATGTTCGTTCCAAGAGGGAATATCTGGCTTCGCAACTTGTAAACTTTTTGCTCAGGTAATATATCGCCTGCTCCTTCCTTCCGGATTCATCGTGTTGCACGAGCACACAACCCATCGACTGGTCCGTCACCGTCAGATATAGGATCAAAGGTATTCCAGGAACTGGTGGTACCAAGACCGGCGGGTTCTGTAAATATAACTTGATCTTTTCGAAAGCCTCTCGACAATCCTCATCCCAACTCATGGGTTGATTTTTAAGCAAGAGCTTAAAGATTGGCTCGCATGTAGCTGTCAACTGAAAGATAAATCGGGAGATGTAGTTGAGCCTTCCTAAGAAGCCTCAGATCTCCTTTTCAGTTTTCGGAGCTGGCATGTCTATGATGGCCCGAGCCTTATCAGGATTGACCTCGATTCCCTTTTCCCTGACGATGAAGCCCAGCAGTTTCCCTGGCTTTACCCCGAAAGTACATTTGGCTAGGTTCAGCCGCAGCTTGAACTTTCAAAGCCTCTCAAACAACTTTTGCAGGTCTGTGAGATAGTCATCCTCTGTCCGGGATTTGGCGATCATGTCGTCCACGTAGACTTCTATCTCCTTATGAATCATATCATGGAATAGCATTACCATGGCCCTTTGGTAGGTTGCCCCAGCGTTCTTCAGTCCGAAGGGCATAACTTTGTAGCAAAAGGTTCCCCAGGCTGTAATGAAGGTGGTCTTTTCTCTATCTTCTTCAGCCATCTTGATCTGATTATAGCCTGAGAAACCATCCATGAATGAGAAATAAGAGAATTGCGCAGTGTTGTCGACCAGCACATCGATATGGGGGAGCGGAAAATCATCTTTCGGGCTGGCTCGATTGAGATCTCTGTAGTCCACACACAACCGGACTTTACCATCCTTCTTGAGGATCGATACTATATTGGCGACCCACTCGGGGTAATTTGCAACAGCCAAGAAGCCGACGTCAAACTGTTTCTTCACCTCCTCCCAGATTTTCAAGGACATTTCCAGTTTCATCCTCCTTAGCTTCTGCTTGACTAGCACACATCTGGCTTTGATAGGAAGCTTGTGCTCTAATATAGAGGTATCCAAACCTGGCATGTCTTGATAAGACCAGGCGAAGATATCACTATAGTTCTGTAAGAGTGAGATTAACCGCCCCCGATTGTCTCTTGTGATGAGCGTGCCTATCTTAACTTCCCTTTTGTTTTCTTCGGTCCCCAAATTTATCAACTCGATGGGCTCCTGATGAGGTTCGATTATATTGGATTCGTGCTCCACCAATCTCAACATCTCCTCGGTGGGTTCGCACTCAAATTCTGCCTCCTCATCGGCATGATTGACAATACAACTGAAATCGCCTGATACAATACTAGCATTGTCGTTGCAAGGCGATTTTTGGTTGGATCTGCATATTGAGGTATGAGAAAAGAATAAGATATGTATATTGTACAGGGGGAGATATAGTAGGGAAAGAAGAGTGGAGGTTTCTGGATAATGCAACTATATTTCATTCATCAAAAGTACATACAAAATGTTTGTATTTGGAAAGAATTTTATTATGACAATTATACAATTACATTTGAATTGAATCAAAAATCAAAGGTAGTTCAATGATTTCCCAGTTGTTCAGTTCTTGTCCAGGAGGACAGGCTGTCACCAGATCTTCAATGCCCCACGTCTCTTCCCCCTCTGTGGCCGCGATCAAATCCGGACTTTCGAATCCGGCGCTTCGGAAGCTTTGAGAGATATGGCACAGAGGGACCCTACCGACCCGAGACCTCACCATTCTGTGTTCTTCAGTGGGCTCATATCCTAACCCATATCGCCTCCTAT
Organism: Canavalia ensiformis; assembly: GCA_026541065.1. Lineage (NCBI taxonomy): Eukaryota > Viridiplantae > Streptophyta > Magnoliopsida > Fabales > Fabaceae > Canavalia > Canavalia ensiformis. The sequence continues at coordinate 43,626 of JAMKYM010000436.1, forward strand.
TCTTTCTTACTGACAATGGCTGAGACAAGTCGCCGTTGTTTTGCCTTAGTTTACCACCAGGCCTGAACCCGTTTCTCAACATTACTCAGGCCATCATCATGAGGGCTTTGGGGGACCACCTTTGATCAACCACTTCTCCCTCCCTAATAGTAGTGACATTGGCGACCTCTAAGGCTTGAAAGTGGGTCTCCAAGGCCTCCTCGGCTATCTCGATATAAGGAGGGTTGCTAGGTTTGCTGACCACACAGTCTTCCTCTGCTGAGACGATGATCATCCTATCGTCTGTAATGAACTTCAGCTTCTGGTGCAGGGTCGACGGTACCGCCTTGGCAGCATAAATCCATGGCCTCCCTAGCAGGAAACTATAGGCTGGCTGGATATCCATGATTTGGAAGGTGATATTGAAGACAACCAGCCCAATTTGGACCGGAAGACCACCTCGCCTATAACTTCCCGTCTGGACCCATCAAAAGTCCTCACCACCATGGAACTTGGCTTTATATGGACCCCCTCATGCGGCATTTTAGCCAACGTCAGTTGACGCATTACATTTAACGATGAACCGTTGTCCACCAAAACTCTAGCCAGGATATGGTCCAAGCATTTTACAAATATGTGTAATGCCTTGTTATGTCTGACCCCTTCGTCCAGAATCTCCCGGTCGGAAAAGGTGAGGAAGTTGTTAGCGATGATGTTGCTGGCAATCCCTTCAAACTTGTCCACCAATATGTTATAGACCACATGGGCCTCATTCAGTACCTTTCAGCAGACTTCTGTGTCTTGAATCATAAGGGCCAACAGTGAGATCTTGGCAGGTATACGGTTTAGATGCTGATCATCGTATACTCACTCTACCTTATCATTTTTAGGAACTTCCAGGCATCCTCTTCGGAAACAGGTCGTTTAAGCTCTCTTTCTTCCTACCGTTAGCTACTTTCCGGTTTCGGACTTGCCAGTATTGCCTCACCACAGGGCGGTTTTCTCTTTTCCTCCATGGGGGTGTAAATGCGACCACTTCTGGTCATGCCCCCTATCCCCGCTATATTAACAACATTTGGAGTCAAGTCCTCCGAGGTTTCCTTCCATTGTCCTTCCTCTATCTTGCCGCCAGACACCTCTATGTCATATTTCCAAGGAACCTCTCTATTACTTTGGTATGGAAATGGCCCAGGGACTTTGATTGTGACAGGCTTCATCCCTCCCGGTGTTGGTAGGGTCGGTGCTTCAGTGTATTGAATGACCAGCGGCCTGGGATGCCTAAGGAAGGATTCACCGGCCATGTTCACTTCTTCCTCTACTTCGATGCAATTTACCGAGGGCCCCGGACCCCCATGGTTTGGCAGCGGATTGCTTCCTACGCTCGGTGCGTCCTTTTTGAAATTGAGCCACTTGGCATTGATTAATTTTTGAACCCGATGTCTCGAGGCCAAATAAGTCTCGGTGGAATGCCCCACTATTCCAGCGTGGTACTCGTATTTGGCCTCAGGGTTATACCATTTGGGGTATGGGGGTTCTAATGGCTTCATGGGGCATAGTGAAAAAAATGAATTCTGAATTAATCAGGGTAGCAATTCCGAGTAACTCATCGGAATGGGGTCAAATTGCACTATTTTCCGTTGATTGTTTGTTTTTTGTGGAGGTGGGTTAGAGTTGGTGTTTTGGGTCCATGGTCTTGGAGGTTGCTGAGGGAATGTTAGTTGTGGAGGAAATACTGGTTGTTGAGGGAGCGTTTGTGGGGATGAAGTTGCGAAAGGAGGACTTCGTTGAAAAAGGTGTAGGTGGGTTGTAGGTCGGTTGGTATATAGGTTGGGCTGCGGCTATCATATGCGGGGGTGCTGGGTATTGCGGGTGGTATGGTGTTTAGTAGGCGGGTGGAGGTGCGGTGGTTGAATGGTTCGGGCCGGCTAAGACATAGTGGGCCTCGACTTTCTTCTTTTTCCACGAATTATTCGTCGACTTTTTCACATTAACGTTGTCGACGGTGTTGTTCATGATCTTCCCTCGGCGGAGGCTATTCTCTACACGTTCTCCGATCAACACCATATCGGAGAAGTTGACGGATACACTACCGACCATCTTATCGTAGAACGGCGCGGAAAGAGTTTCCATGAATGTTCTTATCATCTCCCATTCGAGTAGAGGGGGTTGGACTTGGGCGGCCAGCTCCCGCCACCTCTGTGCGTATTCTTTGAAGGATTCATTCTCCTTCTGTCATATTTTGCAGCTGGGTTCTATTTGGAGCCATCTCCATGTTGTACCTATACTACCTTAGGAAGGCATCCGCCAGATCCTTCCATGTATGGATGTGCGCCCTCTCCAGTTGGGTATACCAACTGGCCGCCACTCTTGTCAGACTGTCCTGGAAATAGTGAATGAGCAGCTTATCGTTGTGGGCGCGAGAGACCATCTTTTGGTAGTACAACGTCAGATGGCTCCTTGAGCAGCCGACGCCTTTATACTTCTCGAATTCCGGGGTTTTAAATTTGGGCGGAATGACGACGTCAGGGACGAGGCAAAGATCAGAAGCCTCTACCGTTCCATAACGCCCCCTTCAATCGCTCTAACCCTTTCCTCCAACTGTTTCCATCTTCCACTGAGATGGGCTTCTTGCTCAGCTGGCCTTGGCCAAGGTCCGCTCGGGGGTTGGCTAGTGTAGTGGGGTGAGGTGTATTGTCCCTCAGGTCTAGCAGCATGACCGTAGGGATGTGGTTGGTGTGGATTTGTTGGATGGGTTGCGACCGGAATGGAATATGTAGGGTCTTCGGTGATGGTTGTGTTCATGTGGGTGTAGTCGGGGTTGATGTTATGCGGGTGTGTGGTTGGAGGGTTGACATGAGGAGGGAGAGAGGGATTTATGTGTGCCGGGATGGCAGAGGATGTGTTTGTGTGGTAGGGGTAGGTCATGGTTCATGTATGTGTTGGTGAGTTTCGAGGTGGATAACCGTAGGTGGGAGGAAGTAGGTTGACGGGTTAAATGGGGAGGTGGGTGGCGGGTTGGGCGGGGGAGGTCCAATAGGGGGGTTCGAATGGTATTGATGAACGGTGGGGTTGATGTGGAGTGGATGTGCAGCAGGATTTTCACTAGCGGAAAGCCCTTGGGAGCCTTACCCATAATGAGGCTCAGAGAGCTGTGCGCAGCCCATATGGTAATCCTCTTGTTCAACACCGCTCAAGAGGCATTGACGCCAAGCAGAGCTCCCCTCGTGCCTCGGGGCCTCCCGAGGGTCCTTTGTGCCTTCCTTTTCGAGCAATTTCACTCGCTTGGTGACCTGATCCTTCAACCGGCCACCTCGCTTTGCCAGCTCGTTTGAGTTCCTAGCTTATTCATGATTTTTGCTCGTGGAGTGCATGAAGGGGAGAATGCCGAGGAAGTCATGAGTCCGCTATTTTGTTATCTGCTTGTTAAAATCAAATTAATTAGTGGTTAATTATGACGAAAGAAAAATTCAGACACGAAATAAATATGGAGGGATCAGTTCCTCATCGACCGTTATTATTGGTTGAGTGTGCTTTCGGCATCCTGAGCGTGAAATGGAAATTAATGCAGAATCATATGCGGAGCGGAATTACTTTTTTTCAAGCAAATCGATTCATTTTACATCTTGCCTTTCCTGTTTGGCCAATACAATGTATTTGTTCATTCTTAGTACTAGGTTTTTACAAAACTGAATGAATTCTTCTACTTTAGGAGGGGTGTGGAGCGGGTGCAATGAGGCCTCCACCTTCTTGAGCAGTTGTGGTACTTCTTTGATCGCTGTGTTTGCTAGACTGGCCAGTCTCTCAAAACACCTGGTCCAATGGTCGGTCGTGTCCTTGTACCACTTGTTCTCATCCTGTATATCGCTGATGCCTCTCTGTTGCATTTGGATAACCTCAATGACGTTCCACTTTTCTTCATTGACCTCTTTCTGCCATGCCACCAGTAGCCTGTCAATCTGTTTCCTCATCTCCTCTACTCGTTGCAGCAGGTCATTTCTTTCTTCTATTACATAATCTACTTCCATTCAAATCCTATCCTTCGTGGCGAGGAGCTGATTTTTCTTTTCTCTAATCGTACGGACTTTGGCCCTCATATGCTCTAGGGCATTTCTCAGTTGGCGGTTTTCTTGGAGTGCAGCGTCCCTTTCTTGCACCCTTATCCCAAGCTCTTTATTGGCCGCTTGTAAGTTAAGATGAACTCGGGAGGTGTGCTCACGTTCGCCTTTCTGCTGCTCTCTGATGCTTTCTATCACGGTCTCGTTCTCTTGCTTTTCCCTTTTTAGCATAGCACATTCTTGCCGTGATTTCAGTAGCTCCTCCTTCAACTGGCTATTTTTTCTGGTCATCGCTTGTAATTTTTCCCTTAGGCTCTTGACAGCCTCGTCCTCGAATACCACTGCAGTTGCGTGGCCTCTGGACGTGGTGGCTGGAGGTTGGAATGGTAATTTGATCCGTTGTACCCTATCTCTGACCCATTGCTTGTATTCCTCTTTAGCGGCCCAGCTTCGGACCCCTAGATCTTTCCCCCTACGGGTGACATTCTCCCACGCTTTCTGGACCCTTCGGAGACCTTCGGCAAACTCTCTTTCATATTTCAATAGAAATGGGGTCAAGAGCTCGTCTGATGGGGGTTCCTTGATGGGGTAGGCCAGTTGCCTTTGCCCCAGTATCGGGTTATAGCTGATGCAGTCTCAGATTCCCATGAGCGGTACGTTCGGAAACCTCTTGCAATGGAAGATCAGGTCTGTTCTCTGTTGCCAAGTCGGTTGCCATCTGACCTGCTCTTTCGTCAAACCGGCAAAGTGAGCTGCCCATTCTTCGTTGTTCATGGATTTGATCTGGTAGCACAAGAGGTCGGCTATTGGACACTGCACCTTTACATTCCTCTTGAAAGCGTGAGCAGTTACCCATATGTACAATGCCAGTAGACAGCAGAGCAGTTTTTTCCCCCTCCCATCGTGGCAAAGGTTCGGCGTATAGTAGACGTCGGCTAACAGAGCAGTGACAGGGTTTTCAACCTTATTTCTCCAAGCTAAGAAAATGTCAACAGCATTCAATTCTACGAAGGCTTCTAGGCTGGTGAAGTCTATCAATTTAACTCCAACCCGCTTTCTTTTCCTTAACTGCCCGGATTCCGCATTAATTTCCATTTCACCTCTTTCAAAAGTGAGTGAGAACCTGGTCCCTCAAAATGAATAGAAAAATGAAAATGACAAAAATAAACATTTTAGACACTTGACCAAAATGAAACTAATGCATGAAGAAAAAGGAAAATGACAACTATGATTTTATCATGCGAATGTTACACACTCCCCTCATTTTTTCTCTTTTCTCTTTTTCTTCTCTTTTTACTCTTACTCTTTTTCTATTTATTTTTTTTGCTTATTTTCAGTTTTCATTTCTTTCCCTTTTTTCTCTTCTTTTTTTTTCTCTCTTTTTTCTTTTTTATTTTTTTTCTTATTTTTCATTTTCTCTCTCTTCAACCTTTTTCATGTCCCTTTTTCCTTTTTCTTTATCACCCCAATTACAAATGAAGTAAAACAAACCAGAATCTGTGACGAGTGGCCTCCTTTTATCCTATTCGGGTAACCTATCCTAAGGATCTATGGCCTTTTATGCATGAACCTCTCATAAGGTGGTCTGTAATCCTGAGGTGTAAAAGGTCACTAGAGCCAAGTTCTAGTCCGTAATGCTTGCCACAACAGTAGAAAAAGCTACTAGTTGTAGGGCATTACGAATAGGACACACTCTAGCTGGGATTTTCGTGATAGTCAAACAGGACGTAATCCCCAAAGTGACACCACTAAATCCCTCTAGTCCTAGGTAGCACTCGGACCTGGGTACAGGGCCCCACTCTTGACAAAATGTATATGCAATGCATGGAGGGCACATTAGTCTTGGGATACCTGCAATTAGGGAAATCACACAGATATATAGAAAAATTTAAAACAGTTATTATTCGTCTACCCTAGGGTTGTGCCGGAAGTAAACAAACCGATAAATAAACAGATAAATAACACATGTAAATAAAAGGGAATGAGATCAAAGTAAAACACACTCAGTTGAACGGGTTTTACTCTCTAAAGTCCCCAGTGGATTCGCCATTTGTTGCAACCGTAATTCCGACGAGACGACGAACTCGCTAAAATTTGTAAATTGGAATTTTTATTGGATTATGTGGAGTCGCCACCAAATTTTTATTTAAGGAAAAAAACATGGAAAAACCCTGACTTGAATAAGAGATTTAGGTTCGGGAGTCGGTTACGAGTGGGGAAGGTGTTAGGCATCCCTCTCGCCCGTTCCGAAGAACGGTACCCATAAATTGAGTGTGTGATTTTTGAAAATGTTTGATCCATTAATTAATGTGAAGATAAGTAACTTGATGGAGGTTACCCTGACAAGACTTGATCCAGCTCCTACGTATTCCCCAATGCAATAGGAAACTCACGACTTACGTACTTCTGGTTGTGATTTGAAGGCTTGACATTCAAAAGGTGCTAGAATTTAAGGGGTGAATGCATTATTCTTTTTTGGAAATATTTTAAGGATGCCTCCTAATCCATATATGTACAAAGCCAAAGACAACTACGGCTGCACTTGGACCCATAGGAATCTCTAAACAATGAACAAAAGAAGAAGCTACCAGTTCGTGCAGAGAGCTCGTCGCGTGAGACTAAGGAATGCAAAGATGAGTTTTCTATTTGTTTGAAAAAGAGAAGGGCAATCCCAATCCACATATGCACAGGACCCAAGACAACTACGGTTGCACTTGGACCCACACGAATCTCTAAACAACGAACAGCAGAAAAAGCCACCAGTTCATTTTCAGAGCTCGTTGCATGAGATTAAGGAATGCACAGATGAGTTTATTATTTGTTCGAAAAAGAGAAGGGCAATCCCAATCCAGATATGCACAGGGCCAAGGACAACTACGGCTGCACTTGGACCCATACGAATCTCTAAACAATGAAAAAAAAACTAACTGTTCGTTCTCAAAGCTTGTTTCGTGAGATTAAGGAATGCAAAGATGAGTTTTTTATTTGTTTGAAAAAGAGAAGGGAAATCCCAATCCACAAATTCACAGGGCCCAAGATAACTACCGCTGCACTTGGACCCATACGAATCTCTAAACAACGAACAGCGGAACAAGATACCGATTCGTTTTTAGAGCTCGTTGCGTGAGATTAAGGAATTCGAAGATGAGTTTTTTAATTTTTTTAAGAAGAGAAGGGAAATCCCAATCCACATATGCATAGGGCCCAAGAAATCTACGCCTGCACTTGGACTCATACGAATCTCTAAACAACAAACAGCAGAGAAAGCTACCAGTTCGTTTTCAGAGTTCATTGCGTGAGATTAAGGAATGCAAAGATGAGTTTTTTATTTGTTTGAAAAAGAGAAGGGCAATCCCAATCCATATATGCACGGGGCCCAAGAAAACTACGGCAGCACTTGGACCCATACGAATCTCTAAACAACAAACAGCACAAAAAGCTACCAATTCGTTTTTAGCGCTAGTTGCACGAGATTAAGGAATGCAAAGATGAGTTTTTTAATTATTTGAAGAAGAGAAGGCAATCCCAATCCACATATGCACAGCACCTAAGAAATCTACGCCTGCACATGGACCGATACAAATCTCTAAACAACGAACAGCAGAAAAAACTACCAGTTCATTTTCAGAGCTCGTTAAGTGAGATGAAGGAATGCAAAGATGAGTTTTTTATTTGTTTGAAAAAGAGGAGGGCAATCCGAATCAACATATGCACAAGGCCCAACACAACTACGGCTGCACTTGGACCCATACGAATCTCTAAACAACGAATACAAGAAAAAGCAACCAGTTCGTTTTCAGAGTTCATTGCGTGAGATTAAGGAATGCAAAAATGAGTTTTTTATTAGTTTGAAAAAGAGAAGGGCAATCATAATCCACATATGCACAGGCCCAAGACAACTACGGCTGCACTTTGACCCATACGAATCTTTAAACAACGAACAGCAGAAAAAGCTACCAGTTCGTTTTCAGAGGTCGTTGCGTGAGATTAAGGAATGCAAAGATCAGTTTATTATTTGTTTGGAGAAGAGAAGGGCACTCCCAATCCACATATGAACAGGGCCCAAGACAACTGCGGCTGAACATGGACCCATACGAATCTCTAAACAACGAAAAACAAAAAAGCTACCAGTTCATTTTCAGAGCTCGTTGCAAGAGATTAAGGAATGCAAAGATGAGTTTTTTATTTCTTTGAAAAAGAGAAGGGCAATCCCAATCCACATATGTATAGGGCCCACGACAACTACGGTTGCACTTAGACCTATACGAATCTCTAAACAACGAAAAGCAGAGAAAGCTACCAGTCCGTTTTCAGAGGTCGTTGCGTGAGATTAAGGAATGCAAAGATGAGTTTTTTATTTGTTTGGAGAAGGGAAGGGCAATCCAATCCATCTATGCACAGGGCTCGAGACAACTACGGCTGCACTTGGATCCATACGAATCTCTAAACATTGAACAACAGAAACAGCTACCAGCTTGTTTTTAAACTTCATTGTGTGAGATTAAGGAATGCAAAGATGAGTTTTTTATTTGTTTGGAAAGGAGAAGGGAAATCACAATCGACATATGCACAGGGCCCAAGACAACTACGGCTGCACTTGGACCCATACGAATCACTAAACAACGAAGAGCAGAAAAAGCTACCAGTTCGTTTTCAGAGGTCGTTGCGTGAGATTCAGGAATGCAAAGATGATTTTTTTATTTCTTTGGAGAAGAGAAGGGCAATCCAATCCATAAATGCACTGGGCCCGAGGCAACTACGGCTGCACTTGGACCCATACGAATCTCTAAACATTGAACAGCAAAAAAAGATACCAGCTCGTTTTTAGAGTTTATTGTGTGAGATTAAGGAATGCAAAGATGAGTTTTTTATTTGTTTGAAGAAGCGAAGGGCAATCCCAATCCACATATGCACAGGGCCCAAGACAACTACGGCTACAGTTGGACCTATACGAATCTCTAAACAACAAACAGTAGAAAAAGCTACAAATTCGTTTTTAGAGCTCGTTGCGTGAGATTAAGGAATGCAAAGATGAGTGTTTTAATTGTTTGAAGAAGAGAAGGGCAATCCCAATCCACATATGCACAGAGCCTAAGAAATCTACCACTGCACTTGGACCCATATGAATTTCTAAACAACGAACAACAGAAAAAGCTACCAGTTCATTTTCAGAGCTCGTTGCGTGAGATTAAGGAGTGCAAAGATGAGTTTTTTATTTGTTTGAAAAAGAGGAGCGCAATCACAATCCACACATGCAAAGGGGACAACACAATTACGGCTGCACTTGGACCCAGACGAATCTCTAAACAACGAAGATAAGAAAAATACGCAAGTTCGCTTTCAAAGTTCATTGCGTGAGATTAAGGAATGCAAAAATGAGTTTTTTATTTGTTTGAAAAAGAGAATGGCAATCCCAATCCACATATGCATAGGGCCCAAGAAAACTACCGCTGCACTTGGACCCATACGAATCTATAACCAACGAACAGTAGAAAAAGCTACAAGGTCATTTTCAGAGCTCGTTGCATGAGATTAAGGAATGCAAAGATGAGTTTTTTCATTGTTTGAAGAAGGGAAGGGCAATCCCAATCCACATATGCACAGCGCCTAAGAAATCTATGACTGCACTTGGACCCATACGATCTCTAACCAACGAACAGTAGAAAAAGCTACCAGTTCATTTTCAGAGCTCGTTGCATGACATTTACGAATGCAAAGATGAGTTTTTTATTTGTTTGAAAAAGAGGTGGGCAATCCCAATCCACACATGCACAGGGGCCAACACAACTACGGTTGCCCTAGGACCCATACGAATCTCTAAACAACGAATACAAGAAAAAGCGAGCAGTTTGCTTTCAAAGTTCATTGCGTGAGATTAAGAAATGCAAAAATGAGTTTTTTATTTGTTTGAAAAAGAGAAGGGCAATGCCAATCCACATATGCATAGGGCCCAAGACAACTACGACTGCACTTGAACCCATACGAATCTCTAACCAACGAACAACAGAAAAAGCTACCAGTTCGTTTTCAGAGGTCGTTGCATGAGATTAAGGAATGCGAAGATGAGTTTTTTATTTGTTTGGAGAAGAGAAGGGAATCTCAATCCATATATGGACAGGGCCCAAGACAACTACGGCTACACTTAAACCCATATGAATCTCTAAACAACAAACCACAGAAAAAGCTAGTAGTTCGTTTTTAGAGTTCATTGTGTGAGATTAAGGAATGCAAAGATGAGTTTTTTATTTGTTTGGTGAAGCGAAGGGCAATCCCAATCCATATATGCACAGGGCCCAAGACAACTACGGCTGAACTTGAACCCATACGAATCTCTAAACACCGAAAAACAATAAAGCTACTAGTTTATTTTCCGAGCTCGTTGCAAGAGATTAAGGAATGCAAAGATGAGTTTTTTATTTCTTTGAAAAAGAGACAGGCAATCCCAATCCACATTTGCACAGCGGCAAACACAACTACGGCTGCACTTGGACCCATACGAATCTCTAAACAACCAATACAAGAAAAAGCGACCAGTTTGCTTTCAAAGTTCATTGCGTGAGATTAAGGAATGCAAAAATGAGCTTTTTATTTGTTTGAAAAAGAGAAGGGCAATCCCAATCCACATATGCATAGGGCCCAAGACAACTACGGCTGCACTTGGACCCATACGAATCTCTAACCAACGAACAGTAGAAAAAGCTACCGGTTCATTTTCAGAGCTCGTTGCATGAGATGAAGGAATGCAAAGATTATTTTTTTATTTGTTTGAAAAAGAGGTGGGCAATCCCAATCCACACATGCACAGGGGCTAAAACAACTACGGCTGCACTTGGACCCATACGAATCTCTAAACAACGAATACAAGAAAAAGGACCAGGTTCGCTTTCCAAGTTCATTGCATGAGAGTAAGGAATGCAAAAATGAGTTTTTTATTTGTTTGAAAAAGAGAAGGGAAATCCCAATCCATATATGCATAGGGCCCAAGACAACTATGGCTGCACTTGGACCCACACGAACCTCTAACCAACAAACAACAGAAAAAGCTACCAGCTCGTTTTCAGAGGTCGTTGCGTGAGATTAAGGAATGTAAAGATGAGTTTTTTATTTGTTTGGAGAAGAGAAGGGAATCCCAATCCATATATGCACAGGGCCTAAGACAACTACGGCTACACTTGGACCCATATGAATCTCTAAACAACGAACAACAGAAAAAGCTTGCAGTTCGTTTTTAGAGTTCATTGTGTGAGATTAAGGAATGCAAAGATGAGTTTTTTATTTGTTTGAAGAAGCGAAGGGCAATCCCAATCCACATATGCATAGGGCCCAAGACAACTACGGCTGAACATGAACCCATACGAATCTCTAAACAACGAAAAACGATAAAGCTACCAGTTCATTTTGAGAGCTCGTTGGAAGAGATTAAGGAAGGCAAAGATGAGTTTTTTATTTCTTTGAAAAGGAGAAGGGCAATCCCAATCCACATATGCACAGGCGCCAACACAACTGCGGCTACACTTGGACCCATACGAATCTCTAAACAACGAATACAAGAAATGGCGACCAGTTCGCTTTCAAAGTTCATTGCGTGAGATTAAGGAATGCCAAAATGAGTTTTTTATTTGTTTGAAAAAGAGAAGGGCAATCACAATCCACATATGCATAGGGCCCAAGACAACTACGGCTGCACTTGGACCCATACGAATCTCTAAATATGAACAGTAGAAAAAGCTACCCGTTCATTTTCAGAGCTCGTTGCATGAGATTAAGGAATGCAAAGATGAGTTTTTTTTTGTTTGAAAAAGAGGTGGGCAATCCCAATCCACACATGCACATGGGCCAAAACAACTACGGCTGCACTTGGACCCAAACGAATCTCTAAACAACGAATACAAGACAAAACGATCAGTTCCCTTTCAAAGTTCAATGCATGAGATTAAGGAATGCAAAAATGAGTTTTTTATTTGTTTGAAAAAGAGAAGGGCAATCACAATCCACATATGCACAGGGCCCCAGACAACTACGGCTGAACATGGACCCACACGATGCTCTAAACAACGAATAGCAAAAAAGGAACCAGTTCATTTTCAGACTTCGTTGCATGAGATTAAGGAATGCGAAGATGTGTTTTTTATTTCATTGAAAAAGAGAAGGGCAATCCTAATCCACATATGCACAAGGCCCAAGACAACTACTACTGCACTTGGACCTTCTAAACAACGAAGAGCAGAAAAAGCTACCAGTCCGTTTTCAGAGGTCTTTGTGTGAGATTAAGGAATGCAAAGATGAGTTTTTTATTTGTTTGAAGAAGCGAAGGGCAATCCCAAACCACATATGCACAGGGCACTAGACAACTACAGCTGCAGTTGGACCCATACGAATCCCTAAACAACATACAGCAGAAAAAGCTACCATTTCGTTTTTAGAGATTATTGCGTGAGATTAAGGAATGAAAAGATGAGTTTTTCAAATGTTTGAAGAAGAGAAGGGCAATCCCAATCCACATACGCATAGGGCCCAAGACAACTACGGTTGCACTTGGACCCATACGATTCTTTAAACAACGATACAAGAAAAAGCGACCAGTTCGCTTTCAAAGCTCATTGCATGAGATTAAGGAATGGAAAAATGAGTTTTTCATTTGTTTGAAAAAGAGAAAGGCAATCCCAATCCACGTATGCATAGGGCCCAAGACAACTACGGCTGCACATGGACCCAAACGAATCTCTAAATTACGAATACAAGAAAAAGCGACCAGTTCGCTTTCAAAGTATGTTGTGTGAGATTAAGGAATGCAAAAATGAGTTTTTTATTTGTTTGAAAAAGAGAAGGGCAATCCCAATCCACATACGCATAGGGCCAAAGACAACTACGGCTGCACTTGTACCCATACGATTCTCTAAACAACGAATACAAGAAAAAGCGACCAGTTCGCTATCAAAGTTCATTGCGTGAGATTAAGGAATGCAAAAATGAGTTTTTTATTAGTTTGAAAATGAGAAGGGCAATCCCAATCCACATATGCATAGGGCGCAAGACAACTACGGCTGCACTTGGACTCATACGAATCTCTAACCAACGAACAGTTGAAAAAGCTACCAGTTCATTTTTAGAGCTCGTTGCATGATATTAAGGAATGCAAATATGAGTTTTTTATTTGTTTGAAAAAGAGAAGGGAAATCCCAATCTACATATGCACAGGGGCCAACAAAACAACGGCTGCATTTGGACCCATACAAATCTCTAAACAACGAATACAAGAAAAAACGACCAGTTCGCTTTCAAAGTTCATTGCATGAGATTAAGGAATGCAAAGATGAGCTTTTTATTTCTTTGAAAAAGAGAAGGGCAATCCCAATCGACATATGCACAAAATAACATAGCTACGGCTGCATTTGGACCCATACGAATCTCTAAACAACGAATACAAGAAAAAGCGACCAGTTCGCTTTCAAACTTCATTGCATGAGATTAAGGAATGCAAAAATGAGTTTTTTATTTGTTAGAAAAAGTGAAGGGCAATCCCAATCAACATATGCATAGGGCCCAAGACAACTACTACTGATTTGACCACATTTAATCTCTAACCAATGAACAACAGAAAAAGCTACCAGTTCATTTTTAGAGTTCGTTGTGTGAGATTAAGGAATGCAAAGATGAGTTTTTTAATTGTTTGAAGAAGAGAAGGGCAACCCCAATCCACATATGTACAGTGCCTAAGAAATGTACAACTGCAGTTGGACCCATACGAATCTCTAAACAACGAACAGCAAAAAAGCTACAAGTTCATTTTCAGAGCATGTTGCGTGAGATTAAGGAATGCAAAGATGAGTTTTTTATTTGTTTGAAAAACAGAAGGGCAATCCCAATCCACATACGCATAGGGTCAAAGACAACTACGGCTGCACTTGGACCCATACGATTCTCTAAACAACGAATACAAGAAAAAGCCAATCCAGTTCTATCAAAGTCACTGAGCAGATTAGGAATGCAAAAATGAGTTTTTTATTAGTTTGAAAATGAGAAGGGCAATCCTTAAATCCACATATGCATAGGGCGCAAGACAACTCATGTATTTTTTGGACTCATGAACTTTAAACTAACGCAATGTTGAAAAGCTTACCAGTTCATTTTCAGAGCTCGTTGTATGAGATTAAGGAATGCAAAGATGAGTTGGCTTTGTTTGAAAAAGAGAAGGGCAATCCCAATCCACATATGCACAGGGGCCAACATAACTATGGCTGCATTTGGACCCATACAAATCTCTAAACAACGAATACAAGAAAAAGCGACCAGTTCGCTTTCAAAGTTAATTGCATGAGATTAAGGAATGCAAAGATGAGCTTTTTATTTCTTTGAAAAAGAGAAGGGCAATCCCAATCCACATATGCACAGGGGCCAACATAGCTACGGCTGCATTTGGACCCATATGAATCTCTAAACAACGACAGCAAGAAAAGCTGACCGCCAAAGTTCATTGCATGAGATTAAGGAATGCAAAAAGGAGTTTTTTATTTGTTTGAAAAAGTGAAGGGCAATCCCAATCAACATATGCATAGGGCCCAAGACAACTACGGCTGCACTTGGACCCACACGAATCTCTATCCAATGAACAACAGAAAAAGCTACCGGTTCGTTTTTAGAGTTCGTTGTGTGAGATTAAGGAATGCAAAGATGAGTTTTTTAATTGTTTGAAGAAGAGAAGGGCAACCCCAATCCACATATGTACAGTGCCTAAGAAATCTACGACTGCAGTTGGACCCATACGAATCTCTAAACAACGAACAGCAAAAAAGCTACAAGTTCATTTTCAGAGCATGTTGCGTGAGATTAAGGAATGCAAAGATGAGTTTTTTATTTGATTGAAAAAGAGGAGGGCAATCCCAATCCACACATGCACAGGGGCCAACACAACGACGGCCGCACTTGGACCCATACGAATCTCTAACCAACGAACAATAGAAAAAGTTACCAGTTCATTTTCAGAGGTCGTTGCGTGAGATTAAGGAATGCAAAGATCATTTTTTTATTTGTTTGAAAAAGAGAAGGGCAATCCCAATCCACATATGCACAGGGGCCAAGATAACTACAGCTGCATTTGGACCCATACAAATCTCTAAACAACGAAAACAAGAAAAAGCGACCAGTTCAATTTCAAATTTCATTGCATGAGATTTAGGAATTCAAAAATGAGTTTTTTATTTGTCTAAAAAAGAGAAGGGCAATCCCAATCCACATACGCATAGGGCCCAAGACAACTACGGCGGCACTTGGACCCATACGAATCTATAACCAACGAACAGTAGAAAAAGCTACCAGTTCATTTTCATAGCTCGTTGCATGAGATTAAGGAATGCAAAGATGAGTTTTTTCATTGTTTGAAGAAGAGAAGGGCAATCCTAACTATTACAAAATGCTTACAGGGGCCTAAGACAACTACGGTTGCACTTGGACCCATACGAATCTCTAACCAACGAACAGTTGAAAAAGCTACCAGTTCATTTTCAGAGCTCGTTGCATGAGATTAAGGAATGCAAAGATGAGTTTTTTATTTGTTTGAAAAAGAGAAGGGCATTCCCAATCCACATATGCACAGGGGACAACATAACTACGGCTGCATTTGGACCCATACAAATCTCTAAGCAACGAATACAAGAAAAAGCGACCAGTTCACTTTTAAAGTTCATTGCATGAGATTAAGGAATGCAAAGATGAGTTTTTTTATTTTGAAAAGAGAAGGGCAATCTCAATCCACATATGCACAGGGGCCAACATAGCTACGACTGCATTTGGACCCATACGAATCTCTAAAGAACGAATACAAGAAAAAGCGAACAGTTCGCTTTCAAAGTTCATTGCATGAGATTAAGGAATGCAAAAATCATTTTTTTATTTGTTTGAAAAAGAGAAGGGCAATCCCAATCCACATATGCATAGGGCCCAAGACAATTACGGCTGCACTTGCACCCATACGAATCTCTAACCAATGAACAACAGAAAAAGCTACCAGTTCGTTTTTAGAGTTCGTTGTGTGAGATTAAGGAATGCAAAGATGAGTTTTTCAATTGTTTGAAGAAGAGAAGGGCAACCCCAATCCACATATGCACAGCGCCTAAGAAATCTACGACTGCACTTGGACCCATACGAATCTTTAAACAACGAACAACAGAAAAGCTACAAGTTCATTTTCAGAGCATGTTGCGTCAGATTAAGCAATGCAAAGATGAGTTTTTTATTTGTTTGAAAAAGAGGAGGGCAATCCCAATCCACACATGCACAGGGGCCAACACAACTACGGCTGCATTTGGAGCCATACAAATCTCTAAACAACGAATAAAAGAAAAAGCGACCAGTACGCTTTCAAAGTTCATTGCATGAGATTAAGGAATGCAAAAATGAGTCTTTTATTTGTTTGAAAAAGAGAAAGGCAATCCCAATCCACATATGCATAGGGCTCAAGACAACTACGGCTGCACTTGGACCCACACGATTCTCTAAACAACGAATACAAGAAAAAGCACCAGTTCGCTTTCAAAGTTTATTGCTTGAGATTAAGGAATTCAAAAATGTGTTTTTTATTTGTTTGAAAAAGAGAAGGGCAATCCCAATCCACATATGCATAGGGCCCAAGACAACTACGGCTGCACTTGGACCCATACGAATCTCTAAAAAACCAATACATGAAAAAGCGACCAGTTCGCTATCAAAGTTCATTGCGTGAGATTAAGGAATGCAAAAATTAGTTTTTTATTTGTTTGAAAAAGAGAAGGGCAATCCCAATCCACCTACGCATAGGGCCCAAGACAACTACGGCTGCACTTGGACCCAAACGAATCTCTAACCAACGAACAGTAGAAGAAGCTACTAGTTCATTTTCAAAGCTCGTTGCATGAGATTAAGGAATGCAAAGATGAGTTTTTTATTTGTTTGAAAAAGAGGTGGGCAATCCCAATCCACACATGCATAGGGCCAACACAACTACTACGCGTTTGCACTGGACCCATTTTAATCTCTAAACAACGAATACAAGAAAAAACGACCAGTTCACTTTCAATGTTCATTGCATGAGATTAAGGAATGCAAAGATGAGTTTCTTATTTCTTTGAAAAAGAGAAGGGATATCCCAATCCACATATGCACAGGGGCCAACATAACTACGGTATATTTGGACCATAATGCACTTCTAAACAACGATACAAAAAAGGATCAGTCTGCCAAAGTTCATTGCATGAGATTAAGGAATTCAAAAAATGAGTTTTTTATTTGTCTGAAAGAGAAGGCAATCCCAATCCACATACGCAGGGCCCAAGACAACTACGGCCGCTTTGCACTGGACTCCATACTAATCTATAACCAACTTAACAAGAGAGAAAAGCTACTAAATTATTTTCAGAGCTCGTTGCATGAGATTAAGGAATGCAAAGATGAGTGTTTTCATTGTTTGAAGAAGAGAAGGGCAATCCCAATCCACATATGCATAGGGCCCAAGACAACTACGGCTGCACTTGGACCCATACGAATCTCTAAACAACGAAAAAAAAAGGCTACCAGTTCATTTTCAGAGATCGTTGCAAGAGATTACGGAATGCAAAGATGAGTTTTTTATTTCTTTGAAAAAGAGAAGGGCAATCCCAATCCACATATGCACAGGGGCAAACATAACTACGGCTGCATTTGGACCTACAATTTCTAAAACAACGATACAAGAAAAACTGTGATTTTCAAAGTTCATTGCATGAGATTAAGGAATGCAAAAATGAGTTTTATATTTGTGTGAAGAAGAGAAGGGCAATCCCAATCCACATATGCATAGGGCCCAAGACAACTACGGCTGCACTTGGACCCATACGAATCTCTAAAAAACCAATACATGAAAAAGCGACTAGTTCGCTATTAAAGATCATTGCGTGAGATTAAGGAATGCAAAAATGAGTTTTTTATTTGTTTGAAAAGGAGAAGGGCAATCCCAATCCACATACGCATAGGGCCCAAGACAACTACGGCTCCACTTGGACCCAAACGAATCTCTAACGAACGAACAGTAGAAGAAGCTACCAGTTCATTTTCAAAGCTCGTTGCATGAGATTAAGGAATGCAAAGATGAGTTTTTTATTTGTTTGAAAAAGAGGTGGGCAATCCCAATCCACACATGCATAGGGGCCAACACAACTACGGCTGCACTTGGACCCATACGAATCTCTAAACAACGAATACAAGAAAAAACGACCAGTTCGCTTTCAATGTTCATTGCATGAGATTAAGGAATGCAAAGATGAGTTTCTTATTTCTTTGAAAAAGAGAAGGGATATCCCAATCCACATATGCACAGGGGCCAACATAACTACGGTTGCATTTGGACCCATACGAATCTCTAAACAATGAATACAACAAAAAGCGACCAATTCGCTTTCAAAGTTCATTGCATGAGATAAAGGAATGAAAAAATGAGTTTTTTATTTGTTTGAAAAAGAGAAGGCCAATCCCAATCCACATATGCATAGGGCCCAAGACAACTACGGCTGCACTTCACCCATGAATTCTAACCAACGACAACAGTTAAAAGCTCATTTTCACGAGGTCGCTATGGAGATTAAAGAATGCAAAGATGAGTTTTTTATTTGTTTCGAGAAGAGAGGGGAAACCCAATCCACATATGCACAGGGCCCAAGACAACTACAACTGAACTTGGACCCATACGAATCTCTAAACAACGAAAAAAAAAGGCTACCAGTTCATTTTCAGAGATCGTTGCAAGAGATTACGGAATGCAAAGATGAGTTTTTTATTTCTTTGATAAAGAGAAGGGCAATCCCAATCCACATATGCACAGGGGCAAACATAACTACGGCTGCATTTGGACCCATACAAATCTCTAAACAACGAATACAAGAAAAAGCGACCAGATCGCTTTCAAAGTTCATTGCATGAGATTAAGGAATGCAAAAATGAGTTTTATATTTGTGTGAAGAAGAGAAGGGCAATCCCAATCCATATTACATATTAGGCCCAAGACATCTACGCTGATCTTGACCCATACAATCTTCTAACCAGCCAACAGTAAAAGCACCGTTCATTTTCAGAGGTCGTTGCGGGAGATTAAGGAAAGCAAACATGAGTTTTTTATTTGTTTCGAGAAGAGAGGGGAATCCCAATCCACATATGCACAGGGCGCAAGACAACTACGATGAAGTGGGACCCACACGAATCTCCAAACAACGAAAAAAAAAAGGCTACCAGTTCATTTTCAGAGCTCGTTGCAAGAGATTACGGAATGCAAAGATGAGTTTTTTATTTCTTTGAAAAAGAGAAGGGAAATCCCAATCCACATATGCACAGGCTAACACAACTACTCGCTTTGGACCCATACGTAATCTCAAACAACGGACAAGAAAAAGCCAGTTCAAGCCAAAGCTTATTGGCAGAGATTGCGGGAATGCAAAATGAGTTTTTTATTTGTTTGAAAAGAGAAGCGGCAATCCCAATCCACATGCATTATGCATAGGCCAAGACAACTACGGCCGCACTTGGACCCATAATAATCTATAACCAACTAACAACAAGAGAAAAAAGCTACCAGTTCATTTTTAGAGCTCGTTGCATGAGATTAAGGAATGCAAAGATGAGTTTTTTATTTGTTTGAAAAAGAGGTCGGAATTCCATATCCACACATGCACAGGGGCTAACAAAACTACGGCTGCACTTGGACCCATACGAATCTCTAAACAATGAATACAAGAAAAAGCGACCAGTTAACTTTCAAAGTTCATTGCATGAGATTAAGGAATGCAAAAATGAGTTTTTTATTTGTTTGAAAAAGAGACGGGCAATCCCAATCCACATATGCATAGGGCCCAAGACAACTACGGCAGCACTTGGACCCATACGAATCTCTAAACAACGAATACAAGAAAAAGCAACCTGTTCGCTTTCAAAGTTCATTGCGTGAGATTAAGGAATGCAAAAATGAGTTTTTTATTTGTTTGAAAAAGAGAAGGGCCATCCCAATCCACATATGCATAGGGCCGAAGACAACTACGGCTGCACTTGGACCCGTACGAATCTCTAACCAACGAAGAACAGAAAAAGCTACCACTTCATTTTCAGAGGTCGTTACGTGAGATTAGGGAATGCAAAGATGAACTTTTTACTTGTTTGTAGAAGAGGTGGGCAATCCCAATCCACACATGCATAGGGGCCAACACAACTACGGCTAAACTTGGACCCATACGAATCTCTAAACAACAAATACAAGAAAAAGCGACCAGTTCGCTTTCATTGTTCATTGCATGAGATTATGGAATGCAAAAATGAGTTTTTTATTTGTTTGAAAAAGAGAAGGGCAATCCCAATCAACATATGCATAGGGCCTAAGACAACTACAGCTGCATTTGGACCCATACAAATCTCTAAACAACGAATACAAGAAAAAGCGACCTGTTCGCTTTCAAAGTTCATTGCATGAGATTAAGGAATTCAAAAATGAGTTTTTTATTTGTCTGAAAAAGAGAAGGGCAATCCCAATCCACATACGCATAGGGCCCAAGACAACTACGGCTGCACTTGGACCCATACGAATCTATAACCAACGAACAGTAGAAAAAGCTACCAGTTCATTTTCAGAGCTCGTTGCATGAGATTAAGGAATGCAAAGATGAGTTTTTTCAATGTTTGAAGAAGAGAAGGGCAATCCCAATCCACATATGCATAGGGCCCAAGACAACTACGGCTGCACTTGGACCCATACGAATCTCTAACCAACGAACAGTTGAAAAAGCTACCAGTTCATTTTCAGAGCTCGTTGCATGAGATTAAGGAATGCAAAGATGAGTTTTTTATTTGTTTGAAAAAGAGAAGGGCAATCCCAATCCACATATGCACAGGGGACAACATAACTACGGCTGCATTTGGACCCATACAAATCTCTAATCAACGAATACAAGAAAAAGCGACCAGTTCGCTTTCAAAGTTCATTGCATGAGATTAAGGAATGCAAAGATGAGTTTTTTATTTCTTTGAAGAAGAGAAGGGCAATCCCAATCCACATATGCACAGGGGCCAACATAGCTACGACTGCATTTGGACCCATACGAATCTCTACACAACGAATACAAGAAAAAGCGACCAGTTCGCTTTCAAAGTTCATTGCATGAGATTAAGGAATGCAAAAATCATTTTTTTATTTGTTTGAAAAACAGAAGGGCAATCCCAATCCACATATGCATAGGGCCCAAGACAACTACGGCTGCACTTGCACCCATACGAATCTCTAACCAATGAACAACAGAAAAAGCTACCAGTTCGTTTTTAGAGTTCGTTGTGTGAGATTAAGGAATGAAAGATGAGTTTTTTAATGGTTTGAAGAAGAGAAGGGCAACCCCAATCCACACATGCACAGCGCCTAAGAAATCTACGACTGCACTTGGACCCATACGAATCTCTAAACAACGAACAACAGAAAAGCTACAAGTTCATTTTCAAAGCATGTTGCGTGAGATTAAGGAATGCAAAGATGAGTTTTTTATTTGTTTGAAAAAGAGGAGGGCAATCCCAATCCACATATGCATAGGGCCCAAGACAACTACGGCTGCACTTACACCCATACGAATCTCTAACCAACGAACAACAGAAAAAGCTACCAGTTCGTTTTTAGAGTTCGTTGTGTGAGATTAAGGAATGAAAGATGAGTTTTTTAATGGTTTGAAGAAGAGAAGGGCAACCCCAATCCACACATGCACAGCGCCTAAGAAATCTACGACTGCACTTGGACCCATACGAATCTCTAAACAACGAACAACAGAAAAGCTACAAGTTCATTTTCAAAGCATGTTGCGTGAGATTAAGGAATGCAAAGATGAGTTTTTTATTTGTTTGAAAAAGAGGAGGGCAATCCCAATCCACACATGCACAGGGGCCAACACAACTACGGCTGCATTTGGACCCATACGAATCTCTAAACAACGAATAAAAGAAAAAGCGACCAGTACGCTTTCAAAGTTCATTGCATGAGATTAAGGAATGCAAAAATGAGTCTTTTATTTGTTTGAAAAAGAGAAGGGCAATCCCAATCCACATATGCATAGGGCCCAAGACAACTACGGCTGCACTTGGACCCATACGAATCTTTAAAAAACCAATACATGAAAAAGCTTTACTCGCTATCAAAGTTCATCATGAGATTATGAATGCAAAAATGAGTTTTTTATTTGTTTGAAAAGAGAAGGGCAATCCCAATCCACAACGCATAGGGCCCAAGACAACTGGCCGACTTGGACCCAAACGAATTCCTAACCAACGAACAACAGGAAATAGCTACTTACCATTTTCAAAGCTCGTTGCATGAGATTAAGCAATGCAAAGATGAGTTTTTTATTTGTTTGAAAAAGAGGTGGGCAATCCCAATCTACACATGCATAGGGGCCAACACAACTACGGCTGCACTTGGACCAATACGAATCTCTAAACAACGAATACAAGAAAAAATGACCAGTTCGCTTTCAATGCTCATTGCATGAGATTAAGGAATGCAAAGATGAGTTTCTTATTTCTTTGAAAAAGAGAAGGGATATCCCAATCCACATATGCACAGGGGCCAACATAACTACGGCTGCATTTGGACCCATACGAATCTCTAAACAACGAATACAATAAAAAGCGACCAGTTCGCTTTCAAAGTTCATTGCATGAGATTAAGGAATGCAAAAATGAGTTTTTTATTTGTTTGAAAAAGTGAAGGGCAATCCCAATCCACATATGCATAGGGCCCAAGACAACTACGACTGCACTTCGACCCATACGAATCTCTAACCAACGAACAACAGAAAAAGCTACCAGTTCATTTTCAGAGGTCGTTGCGGGAGATTAAAGAATGCAAAGATGAGTTTTTTATTTGTTTCGAGAAGAGAGGGGAAACCCAATCCACATATGCACAGGGCCCAAGACAACTACGACTGAACTTGGACCCATACGAATCTCTAAACAACGAAAAAAAAAGGCTACCAGTTCATTTTCAGAGCTCGTTGAGGGAGATTACGGAATGCAAAGATGAGTTTTTTATTTCTTTGAAAAAGAGAAGGGCAATCCCAATCCACGTATGCACAGGGGCCAACATAACTACGACTGCATTTGGACCCATACAAATCTCTAAACAACGAATACAAGAAAAAGCGACCAGTTCGCTTTCAAAGTTCATTGCATGAGATTAAGGAATGCAAAAATGAGTTTTTTATTTGTTTGAAGAAGAGAAGGGCAATCCCAATCCACATATGCATAGGGCCCAAGACATCTACGGCTGCTCTTGGACCTATACGAATCTCTAACCAGCGAACAACAGAAAAAGCTACCAGTTCATTTTCAGAGGTCGTTGCGGGAGATTAAGGAATGCAAAGATGAGTTTTTTATTTGTTTCGAGAAGAGAGGGGAATCCCAATCCACATATGCACAGGGCGCAAGACAACTACGATGAAGTTGGACCCAAACGAATCTCCAAACAACGAAAAAAAAAGGCTACCAGTTCATTTTCAGAGCTCGTTGCAAGAGATTACGGAATGCGAAGATGAGTTTTTTATTTCTTTGAAAAAGAGAAGGGAAATCCCAATCCACATATGCACAGGGGCCAACACAACTACGGCTGCCTTTGGACCCATACGACTTCAAACAACGAATACAAGAAAAAGCGACGAGTTCGCTTTCAAAGTTTATTGCGTGAGATTAAGGAATGCAAAAATGAGTTTTTTATTTGTTTGAAAAAGAGAAGGGCAATCCCAATCCACATATGCATAGGGCCGAAGACAACTACGGCTGCACTTGGACCCATACGAATCTATAACCAACGAACAGTAGAAAAAGCTACCAGTTCATTTTTAGAGCTCGTTGCATGAGATTAAGGAATGCAAAGATGAGTTTTTTATTTGTTTGAAAAAGAGGTGGGAAATCCATATCCATACATGCACAGGGGCCAACAAAACTACGGCTGCACTTGGACCCATACGAATCTCTAAACAACGAATACAAGAAAAAGGGACCAGTTAACTTTCAAAGTTCATTGCATGAGATTAAGGAATGCAAAAATGAGTTTTTTATTTGTTTGAAAAAGAGAAGGGCAATCCCAATCCACATATGCATAGGGCCCAAGACAACTACGGCAGCACTTGGACCCACACGAATCTCTAAACAACGAATACAAGAAAAAGCGACCTGTTCGCTTTCAAAGTTCAATGCGTGAGATTAAGGAATGCAAAAATGAGTTTTTTATTTGTTTGAAAAAGAGAAGGGCCATCCGAATCCACATATGCATAGGACCGAAGACAGCTACGGCTGCGCTTGGACCCATACGAATCTCAAACCAACGAACAATAGAAAAAGCTACCACTTCATTTTCAGAGGTCTTTACGTGAGATTAGGGAATGCAAAGATGAAATTTTTACTTGTTTGGAGAAGAGGTGGGCAATCCCAATCCACACATGCACAGGGGCCAACACAACTACGGCTGCACTTGGACCCATACGAATCTCTAAACAACGAATACAAGAAAAAGCGACCAGTTCGCTTTCAAAGTTCATTGCATGAGATTAAGGAATGCAAAGATGAGTTTTTTATTTCTTTGAAAAAGAGAAGGGCAATCCCAATCCACATATGCACAGGGGCCAACATAACTACGGCTGCATTTAGAGCCACACCAATCTCTAAACAACGAATACAAGAAAAAGCGACCAGTTCGCTTTCAAAGTTCATTGCATGAGATTATGGAATGCAAAAATGAGTTTTTTATTTGTTTGAAAAAGAGAAGGGCAATCCCAATCAACATATGCATAGGGCCTAAGACAACTACGGCTGCACTTGGACCCATACGAATCTCTAACCAACGAACAACAGAAAAAGCTACCAGTTCGTTTCAGAGGTCGTTGCGTGAGATTAAGGAATGCAAAGATGAGTTTTTTATTTGTTTGGAGAGGAGAAGGGAATCCCAATCCATATATGCACAAGGCCCAAGACAACTACGACTACACTTGGACCCATATGAATCTCTAAACAACGAACAACAGAAAAAGCTAGCAGTTCGATTTTAGAGTTCATTGTGTGAGATTAAGGAATGCAAAGATGAGTTTTTTCTTTGTTTGAAGAAGCGAAAGGCAATGCCAATCCACATATGCACAGGGCCCAAGACAACTACAGCTGAACTTGGACCCATACGAATCTCTAAACCACGAAAAACAAAAAAGCTACCAGTTCATTTTCAGAGCTCGTTGCTAGAGATTAAGGAATGGAAAAATGAGTTTTTTATTTCTTCGAAAAAGAGAAGTGCAATCCCAATCCACATATGCACAGGGGCCAACACAACTACGGCTGCATTTGGACCCAATCGAATCTCTAAACAATGAATACAAGAAAAAGCGACCAGTTCGGTTTCAAAGTTCATTGCGTGAAATTGAGCAATGCAAAAATGAGTTTTTTATTTGTTTGAAAAAGAGAAGGGCAATCCCAATCCACATATGCATAGGGCCCAAGACAACTACGGATCTACTTGGACCCATACGAATCTATAACCAACGAACAGTAGAAAAAGCTACCAGTTCATTTTTAGAGCTCGTTGCATGAGATTAAGGAATGCAATGATGAGGTTTTTGTTTGTTTGAAAATGAGGTGGGAAATCCATATCCACACATGCACAGGGGCCAATATCACAACGGCTGCACTTGGACTCATACGAATCTCTAAATAACGAATACAAGAAAAAACGACCTGTTTGCTATCAAAATTCGTTGCGTGAGATTAAGGAATGAAAAAATGAGTTTTTTATTTGTTTGAAAAAGAGAAGGGCAATCCCAATCCACATATGCATAGGGCCCAAGACAACTACGGCTGCACTTGGACCCATACGAATCTCTAAACAACGAATACAAGAAAAAGCGACCAGTTCGCTTTCAACGTTCATTGCGTGAGATTAGGGAATGCAAAAATGACTTTTTTATTTGTTTGAAAACGAGAAGGGCAATGCCAATCCACATATGCATAGGGCCCAAGAGAACTACGGCTGCACTTGGACCCATACGAATCTCTAACCAACGAACAACAGAAAAAGCCACCAGTTCATTTTCAGAGGTCGTTGCGTGAGATTAAGGAATGCAAAGATGAGTTTTTTACTTGTTTGGAGAAGAGAAGGGAATCCCAATCCATATATGCACAGGGCCCAAGACAACTACGGCTACACTTGGACCCAGATGAATCTCTAAACAACGAAAATCAGAAAAAGCTAGCAGTTCATTTTTAGAGTTCATTGTGTGAGATTAAGGAATGCAAAGATGAGTTTTTTATTTTTTGAAGAAGCAAAGGGAAATCCTAATCGACATATGCACAGGGCCCAAGACAACTACGACTGCACTTGGACCCATACGAATCTCTAAACAACGAAAACAAGAAAAAGCTACCAGTTCGTTTTCAGAGTTCATTGCGTGAGATTAAGGAATGCAATAATTAGTTTTTTATTTGTTTGAAAAAGAGAAGGGAAATCACAATCCACATACGCACAAGGCCCAAGACAACTACGGTTGCGCTTGGAGCCATATGAATCTCTAAACGACGAACCGCAGAAAAAGCTACCAGTTCGTTTTCAGAGGTCGTTGCGCGAGCTTAAGGAATGCAAAGATGAGCTTTTTATTTGTTTGAAATAGAGAAGGGAAATCCCAATCCATATATGCACAGGGCCCAAGACAACTACGGCTGAACATGGACCCACACGATGCTCTAAACAACGAATAGCAAAAAAGCTACCAGTTCATTTTCAGAGTGCGTTGCATGAGATTAAGGAATGCAAAGATGTGTTTTTTATTTCTTTGAAAAAGAGAAGGGCAATCCAAATCCACATATGCACATGGCCCAAGACAACTACGGCTGCACTTGAACCCATACGAATCTCTAAACAACGAAGGGTAGAAAAAGCTACCATTCCGTTTTCAGAGGTCGTTGTGTGAGATTAAGGAATACAAAGATGAGTTTTTTATTTGTTTGGAGAAGAGAAGGGCAATCCAATCCATATATGCACAGGGCCCGAGACAACTACGGCTGCACTTGGATCCATACGAATCTCTAAACATTGAACAGCAGAAAAACATACCAGCTCGTTTTTAGAGTTCATTGTGTGAGATTAAGGAATGAAAAGATGATTTTTTTATTTGTTTGAAGAAGCGAAGGGCAATACCAATCTACATATGCATAGGGCCCAAGACAACTACGGCTGCACTTGGACCTATACGAATCTCTAAACAACAAACAGTAGAAAAAGCTACCAATTCGTTTTTAGAGCTCGTTACGTGAGATTAAGGAGTGCAAAGATGAGTTTTTTATTTGTTTGAAAAAGAGGAGGGAAATTCCAATCCACACATGCACAGTGGCCAACATAACTACGGCTGCACTTGGACCCATACGAATCTCTAAACAACGAATACAAGAAAAAGAGACCAGTTCGCTTTCAAAGTTCATTGCTTGAGATTAAGGAATGCAAAAGTGAGCTTTTTATTTGTTTGACAAAGAGAAGGGCAATCCCAATCCACATATGCATAGGGCCCAAGACAACTACGACTGCACTTGGACCCATACGCATCTCTAACCAACGAACAACAGAAAAAGCTACCAGTTCATTTTTAGAGGTCGTTGCGTGAGATTAAGCAATGCAAAGATGAGTTTTTTATTTGTTTGGAGAAGAGAAGGGAATCCCAATCCATATATGCACAGGGCCCAAGACAACTACGACTACACTTGGACCCATACGAATCTCTAAACAACGAACAACAGAAAAGCTAGCAGTTCGTTTTTAGAGTTCATTGTGTGAGATTAAGGAATGCAAAGATGAGTTTTTTATTTGTTTGATGAAGCGCAGGGCAATCCCAATACACATACGCACAGGGCCCACGACAAACACGGTTTCAGTTGGATCCATACGAATCTCTAAACAACGAACAACAGAAAAAGCTACCAGTTCATTTATATAGCTCGTTGCGTGAGATTAAGGAATTAAAAGATGAGTTTTTTATTTGTTTGAAACAGAGAAGGGAAATCCCAATCCACATATGCACAGGGCCTAAGACAACTACGGCTGCACTTGGACCCATACGAATCTCTAAACAACAAATAGCAGAAAAAGCTACCAATTCGTTTTTAGAGCTCGTTGCGTGAGATTAAGGAATGAAAAGATGAGTTTTTTAATTGTTTGATGAAGAGAAGGGCAATCCCAATCCACATATGCACAGTGCCTAAGAAATCTATGACTGCACTTGGACCCATACGAATCTCTAAACAACGAACAGTAGAAAAAGCTACCAGTTCATTTTCAGAGCTCGTTGCATGAGATTAAGGAATGCAAAGATGAGTTTTTTATTTTTTTTAAAAAGAGGTGGGTAATCCCAATCCACACAGGCACAGGGGCTAACACAACTACGGCTGCACTGGGACCCATACAAATCTCTAAACAACGAATACAAGAAAAAGCGACCAGTTCACTTTCAAAGTTCATTACGGGAGATTAAGGAATGCAAAAATGAGTTTTTTAATTGTTTGAAAAAGAGAAGGGCAATCCCAATCCACATATGCATAGGGCCCAAGAAAACTACGGCTTCACTTGGACCCATACGAATCTCTAACCAACCAACAACAGAAAAAGCTACCAGTTCGTTTTCAGAGGTCGTTGCGTGAGATTAAGGAATGCAAAGATGAGTTTATTATTTTTTTGGAGAAGAGAAGGGAAATCTGAATCCATATATGCATAAGGCCCAAGACAACTACGGTTACACTTGGACCCATACGAATCTCTCAACAACGAAAAACAAAAAAGCTACCATTTCATTTTCATAGCTCGTTGCAAGAGATTAAGGAATGCACAGATGAGTTTTTTATTTCTTTGAAAAAGAGAAGGGGAATCCCAATCCACACATGCACAGGGCCCACTACAACTACGGTTTCACTTGGATCCATACGAATCTTTAAACAACGAACAGCAGAAAAAGCTACCAGTTCATTTATATAGCTTGTTGCGTTAGATTAAGGAATTAAAAGATGAGTTTTTTATTTGTTTGAAAGAGAGAAGGGATATCCGAATCCAAATATGAACAAGCACAGGGGCTAACACAACTACGGCTGCACTTGGACCCATACGAATCTTTTAACAACAAACAGCAGAAAAAGCTACCAAATCGTTTTAAGAGCTTGTTGCGTGAGATTAAGGAATGTAAAGATGAGTTTTTTATTTGTTTGAAAAAGAGAAGGGCAATCCCAATCCACATATGCACATGGCCCTAGAAAACTGCGGCTGCACTTGGATCCATACGAATCCCTAAATATTGAACAGCAGAAAAAGCTTCGAGCTCGTTTTCAGAGTTCATTGCGTGAGATTAAGGAATGCAAAGATGAGTTTTTTATTTCCTGAAAAAGAGAAGGGCAATCCCAATCCACATATGCATAGGGCCCAAGACAACTACGATTTCACTTGGATCCGTACGAATCTCTAAACAACGAAGAGCAGAAAAAACTACCAGTTCATTTATAGAGCTCGTTACGTGAGATTACGGAATTAAAAGAGGAGCTTTTTATTTGTTTGAAAAAGGGAAGGGAAATCCAAATCCAAATATGCACAGGGCCCAAGACAACTATGGCTGCACTTGGACCCATACGAATCTCTAAACAATAAACAGCAGCAAAAGCTACCAATTCGTTTTTCGAGCTTGATGCGTGAGATTAAGGAATGCAAAGATGAGTTTTTTATTTGTTTGAAGAAGAGAAGGGCAATCCCAATCCACATATGCGCATGGCCCAAGAAAACTGCTCTGCCCTTGGACCCATACGAATCTCTAAATATTGAACAGCAGAAAAAGATACCAGCTCGTTTTCAGAGTTAATTGCGTGAGATTAAGGAATTCAAAGATGAGTTTTCTATTTGTTTGAAAAAGAGAAGGGAAATCCCAATCCACATATGCACAGGGCCCAAGACAACTACGGCTTCAGTTGGACCCATACGAATCTCTAAACAACAAACAGCACCAAAAGCTACCAATTCGTTTTTAGAGCTTGTTGCGTGAGATTAAGGAATGAAAAGATGAGTTTTTTATTTGTTTGAAAAAGAGAAGGGCAATCCCAATCCACATATGCACAGGGCCCAAGACAACTACGGCTGCACTTGGACCCATACGACTCTCTAAAGAACAAACAGCAGAAAAAGTTACCAATTCGGTTTTAGAGCTTGTTGTGTGACATTAAGGAATGCAAAGATAAGTTTTTTATTTATTTGAATAAGAGAAGGGAAATCCCAATCCACATATGCACATGGCCCAAGAAAACTGCTCTGCCATGAATCTCTAAACATTGAACAGCAGAAAAAGATACCAGCTCGTTTTCAGAGTTCATTGCGTGAGATTAAGGAATTCAAAGATGAGTTTTTTATTTGTTTGAAAAAGAGAAGGGCAATCCCAATCCACATATGCACAAGGCCCAAGACACCTACGGCTACACTTGGACCCATACGAATCTCTAAACAACAAACAGCAGAAAAAGCTACCAATTCGTTTTTAGAGCTTCTTGCGTGAGATTAAGGAATGCAAAGATGACTTTTTTATTTGTTTGAAGAAGAGAAGGGCAATCCCAATCCACATATGCACAGGGCCCAAGACAACTACAGCTGCACTTGGACCCGTACGAATCTCTAAAAACCAAACAGCAGAAAAAGCTAACAATTCATTTTTAGAGCTTGTTGCGTGAGATTAATTATTGCAAAGATTAGTTTTTTATTTGTTTGAAGAAGAGAAGGGCAATTCCAATCTACACATGCACATGGCCCAAGAAAATTGCGGCTGCACTTGGACCCATACGAATCTCTAAACATTGAACAGCAGAAAAAGATACCAGCTAGTTTTCAGAGTTCATTGCGTGAGATTAAGGAATGAAAAGATGAGTTTTTTATTTGTTTGAAAAAGAGAAGGGAAATCCCAATCCACATATGCACAGGGCCCAAGACAACTACGCCTGCACTTGCACCCATACGAATCTCTAAACAACAAACAGAAGAAAAAGCTACCAATTTGTTTTTAGAGCTTGTTGCGTAAGATTAGGGAATGCAAAGATGAGTTTTTTATTTATCTGAAGAAGAGAAGGGCAATCCTAATCCACATATGCACATGGCCCAAGCAAAACTGCTCTGCCCTTGGACCCATACGAATCTCTAAACATTGAACAGTAGAAAAAGATACCAGGTCGTTTTCAGAGTTCATTGCGTGAGATTAAGGAATTCAAAGATGAGTTTTTTATTTGTTTGAAAAAGAGAAGGGCAATCCCAATCCACATATGCATAGGGCCCAAGACAACTACGGCTGCACTTGGACCCATACGAAACTCTAAACAACAAACAGCAGAAAAAGCTACCAATTCGTTTTTAGAGCTTCTTGCGTGAGATTCAGGAATGCAAAGATAAGTTTTTTATTTGTTTGAAGAAGAGAAGAGCAATCCCAATCCACATATGCACAGGGCCCAAGACAACTACAGCTGCACTTGGACCCATATGAATCTCTAAACAACAAACCGCAGAAAAAGCTAACAATTCGTTTTTATAGCTTGTTGCGTGAGATTAAATAATGCAAAGATGAGTTTTTTATTTGTTTGAAGAAGAGAAGGGAAATCCCAATCCACATATGCACAAGGCTAAAGACAACTACAGCTGCCCTTGGACCCATACGAATCTCTAAACAACAAACAGCAGAAAAAGCTAACAATTCGTTTTTAGAGCTTGTTGTGTGAGATTAAATAATGCAAAGATGAGTTTTTTATTTGTTTGAAGAAGAGAAGGGCAATCCCAATCCACACATGCACATGGCCCAAGAAAACTGCGGCTGAACTTGGACCCATACGAATCTCTAAACAATGAACAGCAGAAAAAGCTACCAACTAGTTTTCAGAGTTCATTGCGTGAGATTAAGGAATGCAAAGATGAGTTTTTTATTTGTTTGAAAAAGAGAAGGGCAATCCCAATCCACATATGCACAGGGCCCATGACAACTACGCCTGCACTTGCACCCATACCAATCTCCAAAAAACAAACAGCAGAAAAAGTTACCAATTAGTTTTTAGAGCTTGTTGCGTGAGATTAGGGAATGCAAAGATCAGTTTTTTATTTATCTGAAGAAGAGAAGCGCAATCCCAATCCACATATGCACATGGCCCAAGAAAACTGCGGCTGCACTTGGACCCATGCGAATCTCTAAACATTGAACAGCAGAAAAAGATACCAGCTCGTTTTCAGAGTTCATTGCGTGAGATTAAGGAATGCAAAGATGAGTTTTTTATCTCTTTGAAAAAAGGAAGGGCAATCCCAATCCACATATGCATAGGGCCCAAGACAACTACGGTTTCACTTGGATCCATACGAATCTCTAAACAACGAACAACAGAAAAAACTACCAGTTCATTTACAGAGCTCGTTGCGTGAGATTATGGAATTAAAAGAGGAGTTTTTTATTTGTTTAAAAAAGAGAAGGGCAATCTGTATCCACATATACATAGGGCCCAAGACAACAACGGCTACACTTCGACCCATACGAATCTCTAAACAACGAACAACAGAAAAAGCTACTAGTTCGTTTTCAGAGGTCGTTGCATGAGATTAAGGAATGCAAAGATGAGTTTTTTATTTGTTTGGAAAAGGGAAGGGCAATCCCAATCCACATATGCACAGGGCCCAAGACAACTACGACTGCACTTGGACCCCTACGAATCCCTAAACAACGAACATCAGAAAAAGCTACTAGTTCGTTTTCAGAGATCGTTGCGTGAGATTTAGGAATGAAAAGATGAGTTTTTTAATTGTTTGAAGAAGAGAAGGGCAATCCCAATCCACATAGGCACATTGCCCATAAAAACTGCGGCTGCACTTGGACCTATACGAATCCCTAAACATTGAACAGCAGAAAAAACGACCAGCTCGTTTTCAGAGTTCATTGCGTGAGATTAAGAAATGCAAAGATGAGTTTTTTATTTTTTTGAAAAAGAGAAGGGCAATCCAAATCCACATATGCACAGGCCCCAAGACAACTACGGCTGCAGTTGGACCCATACGAATCTCTCAACAACAAACAGCAGAAAAAGCTACCGATTCGTTTTTAGATGTTGTTGCGTGAGATTAAGGAATACGAAGATGAGTATTTTAATTGTTTGAAAACGAGAAGGGAAATCCCAATCCACATATGCACAGGACCCAAGACAACTACGGCCGCACTTGGAGCCACACGAATCTCTAAACAACAAACAGGAGAAAAAACTACCAATTCGTTTTTAGAGCTTGTTGCGTGAGATTAAGGAATTCAAAGATGAGTTATTTATTTGTTTGAAGAAGAGAAGGGCAATCCCAATCCACATATGCACATGGCCCAAGAAAACTGCGGCTGCTCTTGGACCCATACGAATCTCTAAACATTGAACAGCAGAAAAAGCTCGCAGGTCGTTTTTAGAGTTCATTGTGTGAGATTAAGGAATGCAAAATAAGTTTTTTAATTATTTGAAAAAGAGAAGGGCAATCCCAATCCACATATGCACAGGGCCCAAGACAACTACGGCTGCACTTGGACCCACACGAATCTCTAAACAACAAATAGGAATAAAAACTACCAATTCGTTTTTAGCCCTTGTTGTGTGAGATTAAGGAATTAAAAGATGAGTTTTTTATTTGTTTGAAGAAGAGAAGGGCAATCCCAATCCACATATGCACATGGCCCAAGAAAACTGCGGCTGCTCTTGGACCCATACGAATCTCTAAACATTGAACAGCAGAAAAAGCTCGTAGGTCGTTTTCAGAGTTCATTGTGTGAGATTAAGGAATGCAAAATAAGTTTTTTAATTATTTGAAAAAGAGAAGGGCAATCCCAATCCACATATGCACAGGGCCCAAGACAACTACGGCTGCACTTGGACCCACACGAATCTCTAAACAAAAAATAGGAATAAAAACTACCACATTGTTTTTAGCCCTTGTTGCGTGAGATTAAGGAATTTAAAGATGAGTTTTTTATTTGTATGAAGAAGAGAAGGGCAATCCCAATCCACATATGCACATGGCCCAAGAAAACTGCGGTTGCAGTTGGACCCATACGAATCTCTAAACATTGAACAGCAGAAAAAGCTCCCAGGTCGTTTTCAAAGTTCATTGCGTGAGATTAAGGAATGCAAAGATGAGTTTTTTAATTGTTTGAAAAACAGAAGGGCAATCCCAATCCACATATGCACATGGCCCAAGAAAACTGCGGCTGCCCTTGGACCCATACGAATCTCTAAACATTGAACAGCAGAAAAAGATACCAGCTCGTTTTCAGAGTTCATTGCGTGAGATTAAGGAATGCAAAGATGAGTTTTTTATTTTTTGAAAAAAGAAAGGGCAATCCCAATCCACATATGCATAGGGCCCAAGACAACTACGGTTTCACTAGGATCCATACGAATCTCTAAACAACGAACAACAGAAAAAGCTACCAGTTCATTTATAGAGCTCGTTGCGTGAGATTACGGAATGAAAAGAGGAGTTTTTTATTTGTTTAAAAAAGAGAAGGGCAATCCGAATCCACATATGCACAGGGCCCAAGACAACAACGGCTGCACTTGGACCCATACGAATCTCTAAACAACAAACAACAGAAAAAGATACCAATTCCTTTTTAGAGCTTGTTGCGTGAGATTAAGGAATGCAAAGATGAGTTTTTTATTTGTTTGAAGAATAAAAGGGCAATCCCAATCCACATATGCACATGGCCCAAGAAAACTGCAGCTGCCCTTGGACCCATACGAATCTCTAAACATTGAACAACAGAAAAAGCTCCCAGGTCGTTTTCAGAGTTCATTGCGTGAGATTAAGGAATGCAAAGATGAGTTTTTTAATTGTTTGAAAAAGAGAAGGGCAATCCCAATCCACATATGCACATGGCCCAAGAAAACTGCGGTTGCCCTTGGACCCATACGAATCTCTAAACATTGAACAGCAGAAAAAGATACCAGCTCGTTTTTAGAGTTCATTGCGTGAGATTAAGGAATGCAAAGATGAGTTTTTTATTTCTTTGAAAAAAGGAAGGGCAATCCCAATCCACATATGCATAGGGCCCAAGACAACTACGGTTTCACTTGGATCCATACGAATCTCTAAACAACGAACAACAGAAAAAGCTACCAGTTCATTTATAGAGCTCGTTGCGTGAGATTACAGAATGAAAAGAGGAGTTTTTTATTTGTTTAAAAAAGAGAAGGGCAATCCGAATCCACATATGCACAGGGCCCAAGACAACAACGGCTGCACTTGGACCCATACGAATCTCTAAAAACCAAACAACAGAAAAAGCTACCAATTCGTTTTTAGAGCTTGTTGCCTGAGATTAAGGAATGCAAAGATGAGTTTTTTATTTGTTTGAAGAAGAGAAGGGCAATCCCAATCCACATATGCACATGGCCCAAGAAAACTGCAGCGGCCCTTGGACCCATATGCATCTTTAAACATTGAACAGCAGAAAAAGCAACCATCTCGTTTTCAGAGTTCATTGCGTGAGATTAAGAAAATGAAGATCATTTTTTTATTTCTTTGAAAATGAGAAGGGCAATCCCAACCACATATGGACAGGGCCCAAGACAACTACGCCAGCACTTGGACCCATACGAATCTCTAAACAACAAACAGCAAAAAAAGCTACCAATTCATTTTTAGAGCTTGTTGCGTGAGATTAAGGAGTGCAAAGATGAGTTTTTTAATTGTTTGAAAAAGAGAATGGCAACCCCAATCCACATATGCACAGGGCCCAAGACAACTACGGCTGCACTTGGACCCATACGAATCTCTAAACAACAAATAGTAGAAAAAGCTACCAATTCATTTTTAGAGCTTGTTGCGTGAGATTAAGGAATGCGAAGATGAGTTTTTTAATTGTTTGAAAAAGAGAAGGGCAATCTGAATCCACATATGCACAGGGCCATAGACAACTTTGGATGCACTTGGACCCATACGAATCTCTAAACAACAAACAGCAGAAAAAGCTACCAATTCGTTTTTAAAGCTTGTTTCGTGAGATTAAGGAATGCAAATATGAGTTTTTTATTTGTTTGAAGAAGAGAAGGGCAATCCCAATCCACACATGCACATGGCCAAAGAATACTGCGGCTCGACTTGGAGACATACGAATCTCTAAAAATTGAACAGTAGAAAAAGATACCAACTCATTTTCAGAGTTCATTGCGTGAGATTAAGGAATGCAAAGATGATTTTTTTATTTGTTTGAAACAGAAAAGGGCAATCCGAATCCAAATATTCACAGGGCCCAAGACAACTACAGCTGTACTCCGACCCACACGAATCTCTAAACAACGAACAGCAGGAACAGCTACTAGTTCGTTTTCAGAGGGCGTTGCGTGAGAATAAGGAATGCAAAGATGAGTTTTTTAATTGTTTGAAAAAGAGAAGGGCAATCCCAATCCACATATGCACTGGGCCCAAGACAACTACGGCTGCACTTGGACCCCTACGAATCCTTAAACAATGAACATCAGAAAAAGCTACTAGTTCGTTGTCAGAGATCGTTTCGTGAGATTAAGGAATGAAAAGATGAGTTTTTTAATTGTTTGAAGAAGGGAAGGGCAATCCCAATCCACATATGCACATTGCCCATGAAAACTGCGGTTGCACTTGGACCTATACGAATCCCTAAACATTGAACAGAAGAAAAAGTGACCAGCTCGTTTTCAGAGTTCATTGCGTAAGATTAAGAAATGCAAAGATGAGTTTTTTATTTGTTTCAAAAAGAGAAGGGCAATCCCAATCCACATATGCATAGGGCCCAAGACAACTACGGCTACAGTTGGACCCATACGAATCTCTCAACAACAAACAGCAGAAAAAGCTACCTATTCGTTTTTAGAGGTTGTTGCGTGAGATTAAGGAATACGAAGATGAGTGTTTTAATTGTTGGAAAAAGAGAAGAGAAATCCCAATCCACATATGCACAGGACCCAAGACAGCTACGGCTGCACTTGGAGCCACACGAATCCCTAAGCAACAAACAGGAGAAAAAACTACCAATTCGTTTTTAGAGCTTGTTGCGTGAGATTAAGGAATTCAAAGATGAGTTTTTTATTTGTTTGAAGAAGAGAAGGGCAATCCCAATCCACATATGCACATGGCCCAAGAAAACAAGCCGCACTTGGATCCATACGAATCTCTAAACATTGAACAGCAGAAAAAGCTCCCAGGTCGTTTTCAGAGTTCATTGCGTGAGATTAAGGAATGCAAAGATGAGTTTTTTAATTGTTTGAAAAAGAGAAGGGCAACCCAATCCACATATGCACAAGGCCCAAGACAACTACGGCTGCACTTGGACCCACACGAATCTCTAAACAACAAACAGGAGAAAAAACTACCAATTCGTTTTTAGAGCTTGTTGCGTGAGATTAAGGAATTCAAAGATGAGT
Source organism: Canavalia ensiformis (assembly GCA_026541065.1). Classification (NCBI taxonomy): domain Eukaryota; kingdom Viridiplantae; phylum Streptophyta; class Magnoliopsida; order Fabales; family Fabaceae; genus Canavalia; species Canavalia ensiformis. Next base: position 81,119 of record JAMKYM010000436.1, read on the forward strand.
ATTTTATTTGTTTGAAGAAGAGAAGGGCAATCCCAATCCACATATGCACATGGCCCAAGAAAACTGCGGCTGCACTTGGACCCATACGAATCTCTAAACATTGAACAGCAGAAAAAGCTCCCAGGTCGTTTTCAGAGTTCATTGCGTGAGATTGAGGAATGCAAAGATGAGTTTTTTATATGTTCGAAAAAGAGAAGGGCAATCCCAATCCACATATGCACAAGGCCCAAGACAACTACGGCTGCACTTGGACCCACACGAATCTCTAAACAACAAACAGGAGAAAAAACTACCAATTCGTTTTTAGAGCTTGTTGCGTGAGATTAAGGAATTCAAAGATGAGTTTTTTATTTGTTTCAAGAAGAGAAGGGCAATCCCAATCCACATATGCACATGGCCCAAGAAAACTGCGGCTGCACTTGGACCCATACGAATCTCTAAACATTGAACAGCAGAAAAAGCTCCCAGGTCGTTTTCAGAGTTCATTGCGTGAGATTAAGGAATGCAAAGCTGAGTTTTTTAATTGTTTGAAAAAGAGAAGGGCAATCCCAATCCACATATGCACATGGCCCAAGAAAACTGCGGTTGCCCTTGGACCCACACGAATCTCTAAACTTTGAACAGCAGAAAAAGATACCAGCTCGTTTTCAGAGTTCATTGCGTGATATTAAGGAATGCAAAGATGAGTTTTTTATTTCTTTGAAAAAAGGAAGGGAAATCCCAATCCACATATGCACAGGGCCCAAGACAACTACGGCTGCACTTGGATCCCTACGAATCCTTAAACAACGAACATTAGAGAAAGCTACCAGTTCGTCGTCAGAGATCGTTTCGTGAGATTAAGGAATGAAAAGATGAGTTTTTCAATTGTTTGAAGAAGGGAAGGGCAATCCCAATCCACATATGCACATTGCCCACGAAAACTGCGGTTGCACTTGGACCTATACGAATCCCTAAACATTGAACAGCAGAAAAAGCAACCAGCTCGTCTTCAGAGTTCATTGGGTGAGATTAAGAAATGCAAAGATGAGTTTTTTATTTGTTTGAAAAAGAGAAGGACAATCCCAATCCACATAGGCACAGGGCCCAAGACAACTACGGCTGCAGTTGGACCCATACGAGTCTCTCAACAACAAACAGCAGAAAAAGCTACCTATTCGTTTTTTGAGGTTGTTGCGTGAGATTAAGGAATACGAAGATGAGTATTTTAATTGTTTGAAAAAGAGAAGGGAAATCCCAATCCACATATGCAAGGACCCAAGACAACTACGCCGCAACTTGGAGCCACACGAATCTCTAAGCAACAAACAGGAGAAAAAACTACCACTTCGTTTTTAGAGCTTGTTGCGTGAGATTAAGGAATTCAAAGATGAGTTTTGTATTTGTTCGAAGAAGAGAAGGGCAATCTCAATCCACATATGCACATGGCCTAAGAAAACTACGGCTGCACTTGGACCCATACGAATCTCTAAACATTGAACAGCAGAAAAAGCTCCCAGGTTGTTTTCAGAGTTATTGCGTGAGATTAAGGAATGCAAAACTGAGTTTTTTAATTGTTTGAAAAAGAGAAGGGCAATCCCAATCCACATATGCACATGGCCCAAGAAAACTACGGCTGCACTTGGACCCATACGAATCTCTAAACATTGAACAGCAGAAAAAGCTCCCAGGTCGTTTTCAGAGTTCATTGCGTGAGATTAAGGAATGCAAAGCTGAGTTTTTTAATTGTTTGAAAAAGAGAAGGGCAATCCCAATCCACATATGCACATGGCCCAAGAAAACTGCGGCTGCCCTTGGACCCACATAATCTCTAAACTTTGAACAGCAAAAGATACCAAAGCTTGCAGAGTTCACGTGAGATTAAGGAATGCAAAGATGAGTTTTTTATTTCTTTGAAAAAAGGAAGGGAAATCCCAATCCACATATGCACAGGGCCCAAGACAACTACGGCTGCACTTGGACCCCTACGAATCCTTAAACAACGAACATTAGAAAAAGCTACCAGTTCGTTGTCAGAGATCGTTTCGTGAGATTAAGGAATGAAAAGATGAGTTTTTTAATTGTTTGAAGAAGGGAAGGGCAATCCCAATCCACATATGCACATTGCCCACGAAAACTGCGGTTGCACTTGGACCTATATGAATCCCTAAACATTGAACAGCAGAAAAAGCAACCAGCTCGTTTTCAGAGTTCATTGGGTGAGATTAGGAAATGCAAAGATGAGTTTTTTATTTGTTTGAAAAAGAGAAGGGCAATCCCAATCCACATATGCACAGGGCCCAAGACAACTACGGCTGCAGTTGGACCCATACGAGTCTCTCAACAACAAACAGCAGAAAAAGCTACCTATTCGTTTTTTGAGGTTGTTGCGTGAGATTAAGGAATACGAAGATGAGTATTTTAATTGTTTGAAAAAGAGAAGGGAAATCCTAATCCACATATGCACAGGACCCAAGACAACTACGACTGCACTTGGAGCCACACGAATCTCTAAGCAACAAACAGGAGAACTACCACTTCGTTTTTAGAGCTTGTTGCGTGAGATTAAGGAATTCAAAGATGAGTTTTTTATTTGTTCGAAGAAGAGAAGGGCAATCCCAATCCACATATGCACATGGCCCAAGAAAACTACGGCTGCACTTGAACCCATACGAATCTCTAAACATTGAACAAGAGAAAAAGCTCCCAGGTCGTTTTCAGAGTTCATTGCGTGAGATTAAGAAATGCAAAGAAGAGTTTTTTAATTGTTTGAAAAAGAGAATGGCAATCCCAATCCACATATGCACAAGGCCCAAGACAACTATGGCTGTACTTGGACCCACATGAATCTCTAAACACCAAACAGGAGAAAAAACTACCAATTCGTTTTTAGAGCTTGTTGGGTGAGATTGAGGAATTCAAAGATGAGCTTTTTATTTGTTTGAAGAAGAGAAGGGCAATCCCAATCCACATATGCACATGGCCCAAGAAAACTGCGGCTGCACTTGGACCCATACGAATCTCTAAACATTGAACAGCAGAAAAAGCTCCCAGGTCGTTTTCAGAGTTCATTGCGTGAGATTAATGAATGCAAAGATGAGTTTTTTTAATTGTTTGAAAAAGAGAAGGGCAATCCCAATCCACATATGCACATGGCCCAAGAAAACTGCGGCTGCCCTTGGACCCATACGAATCTCTAAACATTGAACAACAGAAAAAGATACCAGCTCGTTTTCAGAGTTCATTGCGAGAGATTAAGGAATGCAAAGATGAGTTTTTTATTTCTTTGAAAAAAGGAAGGGCAATCCCAATCCACATATGCATAGGGCCCAAGACAACTACGCCGGCACTTGGACCCATACGAATCTCTAAACAACAAACAGCAAAAAAAGCTACCAATTCATTTTTAGAGCTCGTTACGTGAGATTAAGGAATGCAAAGATGAGTTTTTTAGTTTTTTGAAAAAGAGAATGGCAATCCCAATCCAGATATGCACAGGGCCCAAGACAACTACGGCTGCACTTGGACCCATACGAATCTCTATACAACAAATAGCAGAAAAAGCTACCCATTCGTTTTTAGAGCTTGTTGCGTGAGATTAAGGAATGCAAAGACGAGTTTTTTAATTGTTTGAAAAATAGAAGGGCAATCCCAATCAACATATGCACAGGGCCAGAGACAACTTTGGCTGCACTTCGACCCATACGAATCTCTAAACAACAAACAGCAGAAAAAGCTACCAATTCGTTTTTAAAGCTTGTTTTGTGAGATTAAGGAATGCAAATATGAGTTTTTTATTTGTTTGAAGAAGAGAAGGGCAATCCCAATCCACACATGCACATGGCCAAAGAATACTGCGGTTGGACTTGGAGACATACGAATCTCTAAACATTGAACAGTAGAAAAAGCTACTAGCTCATTTTCAGAGTTCATTGCGTGAGATTAAGGAATGCAAAGATGATTTTTTTATTTGTTTGAAACAGAAAAGGGCAATCCGAATCCAAATATTCACAGGGCCCAAGACAACTACGGTTGTACTCTGACCCATACAAATCTCTAAACAACGAATAGCAGGAAAAGTTACTAGTTCATTTTCAGAGGTCGTTGCTTGAGATTAAGGAATGCAAAGATGAGTTTTTTATTTGTTTGAAAAAGAGAAGGGCAATCCCAATCCACAAATGCACAGGGCCCCAGACAACTACGACTGCACTTGGACCCCTACGAATCCCTAAAGAACGAACATCAGAAAAAGCTACCAGTTCGTTGTCAGAGATCGTTTCGTGAGATTAAGGAATGAAAAGATGAGTTTTTTAATTGTTCGAAGAAGAGAAGGGCAATCCCAATCAACATATGCACATTGCCCATGAAAAACTGGGCTGCACTTGGACCCACACGAATCTCTACACATTCAACAGCAGAAAAAGCGACCAGCTCATTTTCAGTGTTCATTGTGTGAGATTAAGGAATGCAAAGATGAATTTGTTATTTGTTTGAAAAAGAGAAGGGCAATCCCAGTCCACAAATGCAAAGGGCCCAAGACAACTACGGCTGCACTTGGACCCATACGAATCTCTAAGCAACAAACAGCAGAAAAAGCTACCTATTCGTTTTTAGAGCTTGTCGCGTGAGATTAAGGAATGAAAAGATAAGTTTTTTAATTGTTTGAAAAAGAGAAGGGCAATCCCAATCCACATATGCACAGGGCCCAAGACAACTACGGCTGCACTTCGACCCACACGAATCTCTAAACAACAAACAGTAGAAAAAGCTACCAATTCGTTTTAAGAGCTTGTTGCGTCAGATTAAGGAATCCAAAGATGAGTTTTTTATTTGTTTAAAGAAGAGAAGGGCAATTCTAATCCACATATGTGCATGGCCCAAGAAAACTGCGGCTGCACTTGGACCCATACGAATCTCTAAATATTGAACAGCAGAAAAAGCTACCAGCTCGTTATCAGAGTTCATTGCATGAGATTAAGAACTGCGAAGATGAGTTTTTTATTTCTTTGAAAAAGAGAAGGGCAATCCCAATCCACATATGCACAGGGCTCAAGACAACTACGCCTGCACTTGGACCCGTACGAATCTCCAAACAAGAAACAGCAAAAAAAGAGACCAATTCGTTTTTAGAGCTTGTTGTGTGAGATTAAGGAATTCAAAGATGAGTTTTTTATTTGATTGAAGAAGAGAAGGGCAATCCCAATCCACATATGCTCATGGCCCAAGAAAACTGCGGCTGCCCTTGGACCCATACGAATCTCTAAATGTTGAACAGCAAAAAAAGCTACCAGCTCGTTTTCAGAGTTCATTGCGTGAGATTAAGGAATGCAAAGATGAGTTTTTTAATTGCTTGAAAAAGAGAAGGGCAATCCCAATCCACATATGCACATGGCCCAAGAAAACTGCGGCTGCCCTTGGACCCATACGAATCTCTAAACATTGAACAGCAGAAAAAGATACCATCTCGTTTTCAGAGTTCATTGCGAGAGATTAAGGAATGCAAAGATGAGTTTTTATTTCTTTGAAAAAAGGAAGGGCAATCCCAATCCACATATGCAGAGGGCCCAAGACAACTACGGTTTCACTTCGATCCATACGAATCTCTAAACAACGAATACAAGAAAAAGCGTGAGATTACGGAATTAAAAGAGGAGTTTCTTATTTGTTTGAAAAAGAGAAGGGCAATCCGAATCCACATATGTATACGACCAGAGACAACTACGGCTGCACTTGGACCTACACGAATTTCTGAACAAAGAACAGCAGAAAAAGCTACAGCAGAAAAAGCTACCAATTCCTTTTTAGACCTTGTTGCGTGAGATTAAGGAATGCAAAGATGAGTTTTTTATTTTTTTCAAGAAGAGAACGGCTATCCCAATCCACATATGCACAGGACCCAAGACAACTATGGCGGCACATGGAGCTATACGAATCTCTAAGCATTGAACAGCAGAAAAAGCTACGAGGTCGTTTTCAAAGCTCATTGCGTGAGATTAAGGAATGCAAAGATGGGTTTTTTAATTTTTTGAAGCAAAGAAGAGCAAACCCACTCCACATATGCACCGGTCCTAAGAAATCTAAGGCTGCAGTTGGACCCATACGAATGTCTAAACAACGTACAGCAGAAAAAGCTAGCAGTTTATTTTCAGAGCTCCTTGCGTGAGATTAAGGAATGCAAAGATGAGTTTTTTATTTGTTGGAAAAAGAGGAGGGCAATCCCAATCCATATATCCAAAAGGGCCCAGCACAACTACGGCTGCACTTGGATCCATACAAATCTCTAAACAAGAACAGCAGAAAAAGATACCAGCTCGTTTTCAGAGGTCGTTGCGTGAGATTCGGGAATGGAAAGATGAGTTTTTTTTTTTTGTTTGAAGAAGAGAAGGGAAATCCCAGTCCACATATGCACATGGCCCAAGAAAACTGCGGCCACACTTGGGCCCATACGAATCTCTTAACATTGAACAGTAGAAAAAGCTACCAGCTCGTTTTCAGAGTTCATTGCGTGAGATTAAGGAATGCAAATATGAGTTTTTTATTTCTTTGAAAAAGAGAAAGGCAATCCCAATCCACATATGCATAGGGCCCAAGACAACTACGGTTTCACTTGGATCCATACGAATCACCAAACAACGGACAGCAAAAAAAGGTACCAGTTCATTTATAGAGCTCGTTGCGTGAGATTACGGAATTAAAAGAGGAGTTTTTTATTTGTTTGAAAAGAGGAAGGGCAATCCGAATCCACATATGCAAAGGGCCAAAGACAACTACGGCTGCACTTGGACCTACACGAATCTATGAACAACGAACAGCAGAAAAAGCTACCAATTCGTTTTTAGAGCTTGTTGCGTGAGATTAAGGAATGCAAAGATGAGTTTTTTATTTGTTTGAAGAGGAGAAGGGCTATCCCAATCCACATATGCACATGGCCCAAGAAAACTGCGGCTACACTTGGACCCATACGAATCTCTAAACAACAAACAGCAGAAAAAGCTACCTATTCGTTTTTAGAGCTCGTTGCGTGAGATTAAGGAATGCAAAGATGAGTTTTTTAATTGTTTGAAGAAGAGAAGGGGAATCCCCATCCACATAGGCACAGGGTCCAAGAAATCTACGGCTGCACTTGGACCCATTCGAATCTCTGAACAACGAACAGTAGAAAAAGATACCAGTTCATTTTCAGAGCACGTTTGAGATTAAGGAATGCAAAGATGAGTTTTTTATTTGTTTGAAAAAGAGGAGGGCAATCCCAATCCATATATGCACAGGGCCCAAGACAACTAAGGCTGCATTGGGACCCATACGAATCTCTAAACGATGAACAGCAGAAAAAGCTACCAGTTCGTTTTCAGAGTTCGTTGCGTGACATTAAGGAATGCATAGATGAGTCTCTTATTTGTTTGAAGAACAGAAGGGCAATCTCAATCCACACATGCACAAGGCCCAAGACAACTACGACGGCACATGGACCCATACGAATCTCTAAACATTGAATAGCAGAAAAAGCTACGAGGTCGTTTTCAAAGCTCATTGCGTGAGATTAAGGAATGCAAAGATGAGTTTTTTAATTGTTTGAAGCAGAGAAGAGCAAACCCAATCCACATATGTACAGGGCCTAAGAAACCAAAGGCTGCAGTTGGACCCATACGAATCTCTAAACAACGAACAGCAGAAAAAGCTACTAGTTTATTTTCAGAGCTCGTTGCGTGAGATTAAGGAATGCAAAGATGAGTTTTTTATTTGTCTGAAAAAGAGGAGGACAATCCCAATCCACATATCCAAAGGCCCCAGCACAACTACGGCTGCACTTGGATCCATACAAATCTCTAAACAAGAACTGCTGAAAAAGATACCAGCTCGTTTTCAGAGGTCGTTGCGTGAGATTAAGGAATGCAAAGATGAGTTTTTTATTTGTTTGAAGAAGAGAAGGGAAATCCCAATACACATATGCACAGGGCCCAAGACAACTACGGGCTGAACTTGACTCATACGAATCTCAAAACAACGAACAGCAGAAAAAGCTACCAGTTCATTTTGAGAGTTCGTTGAATGAGATTAACGAATTAAAAGATGAGTTTTTTGTTTTTTTGAAAAAGAGAAGGCCATTCCGAATCCAGATATGCACAGGGCCCTAAACCACTACGGCTACACTTGGACCCATACGAATCTCTAAACAAGGAGCAACAGAAAAAGTTACTAGTTCGTTTTCAGAGGTCGTTGCGTGAGATTAAGGAATGCAAAGATGAGTTTTTTATTTGTTTGAAAAAGAGAAGGGCAATCCCAATCCACATATGCACAGGGCCCAAGAAAACTGCGGCTGCACTTGGCCCCATACGAATCTCTAAACATTGAACAGCAGAAAAAGCTACCAGCTCCGTTTCAGAGTTCATTGCGTGAGATTAAGGTATGCAAAGATGAGTTTTTTATTTCTTTTAAAACGAGAAGAGCAATCCCAATCCTTATATGCATAGGGCCCAAGACAACTATGGTTTCGCTTGGATCCTTACGAATCTCTAAACAACGAACAACAGAAAAAGCTACCAGTTCATTTTTAGAGCTCGTTGTGTGAGATTAAGGAATGAAAAGATGAGTTTTTTAGTTGTTTGAAAAAGAGAAGGCAATCCGAATCCAAATATGCCCAGGGCCCAAGACAACTACGGCTGCAGTTGGACCCATGCGAATCTCTAAACAACGAACAGCAGAAAAAGCTACTAGTTCGTTGTCAGAGGTCGTTGCGTGAGATTAAAGAATCGAAAGATGAGTTTTTTCTTTGTTTGAAAAAGAGAAGGGAAATCCCATTCCACATGTGCACAAGGCCCAAGACAACTACGGCTGCACTTGGACCCATACGAATCCCTAATCAACGAACAGCAGAAAAAGCTACCAGATCATTTTCAGATCTCGTTGCGTGAGATTAAGGAATGCAAAGATGAGTTTTTTATTTGTTTCAAAAAGAGGAGGACAATCCCAATCCATATATGCACAAGGCCCAAGACAACTACGGCTGCACTTGTACCCACACGACTCTCTAAACAACGAACAACAAAAAAACTATCAGTTTGTTTTCAGAGGTCGTTGCGTGCGATTAAGGAATTATAAGATGAGTTTTTTATTTGTTTGAAAAAGAGAAGGGAAATCCCAATCCACATATGCACAGGGCCCAAGACAACTACGAATGTCCTTGGACCCATACGAATCTCTAAACAACGAACAACAAAAAAAGCTACCAGTTCGTTTTCAGAGCTCGTTGAGTGAGAGTAAGGAATGCGAAGATGAGTTTTTTATTTGTTTGAAAAAGAGAAGGGCAATCCCAATCCATATATGCACAGGGCCCAAGGGAACTACGGCTGCACTGGGTTCCCTACGAATCTCTAAACTACGAACAGCAGAAAAAGCTACCAGTTCATTTTCAGAGCTCGTTGCGTGAGATTAAGGAATGCAAAGATCAGTTTTTTATTTGTTTGAACAAGAGAAGGACAATCCCAATCCACATATGCACAGGGCCCAAGACAACTACGGCTACACTTGGACCCATACGAATCTCTAAACAACGAACAATAGAAAAAGCTACCAGTTCTTTTTCAGAGTTCATTGCGTGAGATTAATGAATGCAAAGATAAGTTTTTTATTTCTCTGAAAAAGAGAACGGCAATCACAATCCACATATGCACAGGGCCCAAGAGAACTACGGTTGAACTTGGACCCATACGAATCTCTAAAAACCATACAACAGAAAAAGCTACTAGTTCGTTTTCAGAGTTCAATGCATGAGATTAAGGAATGTAAAGATGAATTTTTTATTTGTTTGAAAAAGAGAAGGGAAATCCCAATCCACATATGCACAGGGCCCAAGACAACTACCGCTGAACTTGGACCCATACGAATCTCTAAACAACGAACAGCAGAAAAAGCTACAAGTTCGTTTTCAGAGGTCGTTGCATGAGATTAAGGAATGCAAAGTTGAGTTTTTTGTTTGCTTGAAAAAGAGAAGGGCAATCCCAATCCACATATATACAGGGCCCAAGACAATTACGACTGAACTTGGACCCATACGAATTTTTAAACAACGAACAGCAAGAAAAAGTTACAGTTCGTGTTTAGAGCTTCTTGCTTGAGATTAAGGAATGCAAAGATGACTTTTTTATTTGTTTGAAAAAGAGAAGGGCAATCCCAATCCACATATGAACCGGGCCCAAGACAACTACGGCTACACCTGGACCCATACGAATCTCTGAACAACGAACAGCAGAAAAAGCTACGAGTTCATTTTTAGAGCTCGTTGCGTGAGATTAAGGAATTAAAAGATGAGTTTTTTATTTGTTTGAGAAAGAGAAGGGAAATCCGAATTTACACATGCACAGGGCCCAAGACAACTACGGCTGCACTTGGACCCATACGAATCTCTAAACAACGAACAGCACAAAAAGCTACCAATTCGTTTTCAGAGCTCGTTGCGTAAGATTAGGGAATGCAAAGATGAGTTTTTTATTTGTTTGAAAAAGGGTAGGGCAATGCCAATCCACATATGCACAGGGCCCAACACAACTACGGTTGCACTTGGACCCACACGAATCTCTAAACAAGAACAGCAGAAAAAGCTACCAGTTCGTTTTCAGAGGTCGTTGCGTGAGCTTAAGGAATGCTAAGGTGAGTTTTTTATTTGTTTGAAGAAGAGAAGGGAAATCTCAATCCACATATGCACAGGGCCCAAGACAACTATGGCGGCACTTGGACCCACACAACTATCTAAACAAGAACAGCAGAAAAAACTACCAGTTTGTTTTCAGAGGTCGTTGCGTGAGATTAAGGAATGCAAAGATGAGTTTTTTATTTGTTTGAAGAAGAGAAGGGCAATCCTAATCCACATATGATGTCAGGCCTCCTTCAAGTTTTATTGTTTTCATCTTGGCCTATGTTGTCAGGCCTCATCAAGTCTAATTTTCTGCATCTGGGCCTTTGTTGTCAGGCCACCATCAAGTTTAATTTTCTACACCTTGGCCTTTGTTGTCAGGCCACCATCAAGCTTAAATTTCTTCATGTTGGCCTATGTTGTCAGGCCTCATCAAGTTTTCCTTTTCTGCATCTTGGCCTATAGTGTCAAGCCTTATCAAGTTTACTTTTCCGCACCTTAGCCTATAGTGTCAGGCCTCCAGAACGATCAAGTTTTTTCTGCATGTTCAACTTTTGTTTCTCCACACATTCAAGTCTCAGCATGTTTAAGTCCAGCACGTTCAAGTTTTCTTTTCTGCTCGTTCAACTTTCCTTTTCTGCACCATCTAGTTTACCTTTCTGCATCAAGGCATATGATGTCAGGCCTCAAGCATTGTTAGATTTCTGCATTTTTCCCTATGTGGACAGGCCACCTTGTACACACTCAGGCCGACGCTGTCAGGCCTTACATAACAGGTCCCTTTCCCACTTCACTTTGCCTGTCATAACAAGTCATTCTTTTCTGCTTTGCCTGTTCTTCCAAGCCTTCCTCGTTTCACTTTCGCTGTCATAATAGGCCCTTCTTTTCTGCTTTTCCTGTTCCAACAGGCCTTCTTCATTTCACCTTGCCTATCTAAACAGGCCATTCCATTCTTCGCCTACGTCTATCCTAACGGATCTTATTCACCTCGCTTTACCTACAGTTCAGCGGTATTCATAGCCTATTTAGCCTATGCAATCAAGCCTTGCATATTTAAACTTCGTCAGTTCAACACGTGAAGCTTACGAAGGGCTTTTAGAAACCACCATCTTCTAAGTATTCATTTTCAAGTTCAAGGCTTCTCATGATTGTCGGACTTATTCAAAAGCCTGCCTCGGACATAATGTGTTCATGTCTTTACTCATTCCTTACCATGATAATTCAGAGAATTATTTCTCATATTATCCGGTAGAAAAATGAGTAAAGAGGGGCAAACTGTAAACATCCAATTATGTCCGAGGTCCCCAATTGTTAAAATTAATTTAGAAACCAATACTAATTTAAAAAGAAATGAATATGAATAAACAAAAGCAAAAGTAAAAGAAAAATGCAAAAATACCAAAAGAAATGAAAGAGAATAAGAAAAAGAAAATGAAATAAAGACAAAACAAAGTTATGGGGAAATTAGAAACAAATTGAAATACAAATAATAAACAGAAAAATGAAAAGAGAGAAAATAGAAAAATTGGAAAAAATTAGAAAATAAAAATAACAAAATTTAAGAAAATTAAAAAATAAAAATAAATAAATAAATAAAATAATAAATCAAAACACTAAAAACTTAAAAAAGGGAAAAAAAGAAACAAAAATAAAAAATAAAAAATATATATAAAAAAATAACTGAAAAAAGTAAAAAAAAACAAGAAATAAAATCAAGAAAAAATAAAATAAAAACAAAAAATACAAAAAAAATAAAACAGAAGACAGAAAAATTAAAAAAAAAAAGAGAAAAAGAAAGAAAAGAACATAATAGAAAAACTAACATATCAAAATAAAAACAGAAAAAAAAATAATAAAAAGTAAAAATTAAAAATTAAAAATTTTAATTAAAAGAAAAGAAGAAGAAAAGCAGAAGATAGGGGGCGGGAAAATTCAACAGGTATAAAAGAAGATTTTCTGACGCAAGAAAGGGGGGGCTTTTTCAAAATATTTTCTTCTAGGAGTAGGGAGGAGTCTTTTGGAGAATTTCGGGAGCATCTCTCAAAGCTTTGGCTGCGAATTCAGATCCTTCCCGTACCTATTGTCGATTCTCAAAATCTTGTACAAGCAAGGTCCAGTTTGAAGTTGGATCCATGGTTTTTGCAATCAATAGTGAGATTCGCCTGCAAGAGAGACTCTGAAGAACATTCCAATCAGGTAAGCTTCTCATCAATTTTAACTCGATTTGAATGTAGCCAGAGGTGAATCTGCAGTTTAGGATCTTCGATTGTTTGTATGCATAATAAAATTGTTTAAAGAGCAGTACAAATTTCTGCTTGTTGTTGGTGCATATGTCCAATTAGAATCCAGAATGCATCACTTTTAAGATAGGATAAAGGTGTTCATGTTCGGTAATCGCTTCCACGCAAGAGTTTTCTATTTCTGTGACCAAGAGATCAACGTCAAGTGCTTAATCCTGATAACTCTGTTTTGGCTCAAGGAATTCTCTGTATGGTTGAGAGAAGTAGACTTGATTTTCCATTAAAGAAATCTGCTCTGATAGAAAACAAGCGAATATACTTTCCATAAGAGCCTTGACCATATGTGAGAATACTAGGATCCTAGAACTGATTATAGAGAATATTGAGTTATATATTTTCTGATCTTAATCTATTTAGCCTAGCTTGAACCGTCCAAGCCACATGAGAACCAAAAGCTGTTGGTAATCACGAATTATTTCGTGTTCAATCCTGAATAGGGTGGGGTCACCTTGATGTACCGATTTCCTGTAATGTAACTTGATACTACGGTGGCGACAAAAGCCTGAATGATGATGCACGTAGTTTTCTCAATATGCAATTGACGTATGGAACATAAAGCCTATAAACCTGTCAACATGGGCATAGAGAGGAGGTCTCTAAATCTGTTTTCAGCCTTGGAGAAGATCGCCACTGTTGATTCCAATATCCAAGGCACGCAAGAAGATTGAAGGGCGTCTTCTGGGGTTCAATAATGTCTGGGTTGATAGTCTTGATCATCACTTGCAAGATCGGGCACTAGTTCTGAATGGGGGCTAGCATTATGCAGCCCCAATGAGAGTTCATCCTTAACATTCTAGTAGTAGAAGTCGAATAAGAAGCCATTTATTAGCCTTGGGATCAAGTTGAAAATCTACATATAGGCCATTAATTGAAGACCACAATTCTACACCTAGTCACATATTTTATCCTGATATGAAAGCTCCTCAGAGGTACGGATCAGTGTAGCTTCGGATTTTTATTCATGCACAGTACAGCGTCACGCTTTAGAAGCTGCGCGGGTATATGCCCAGGTTGGTTAAAATTTAATTGGGAGCCTTAGAAGCTCTTCCGAGCGCCTGACCTGGTGGTCAGCGCTACATGTGGTCCCCCGAGTCCAGCCTTCGAATCTGACCAGACATTATTCATTTTAAATCCCATGCAGCCGCCAAACCTGCATCCATTGAGGTAAGTTTAAATTTAACTTGCGCTGTGTATATCCCAATCAGAAGCTCAGCCTAGCGGTTGACTCCCTCGCGCACAACCTTCAATCAGAAGCACAGGTTCGATCCCCCTGTCTTTTATTTTCCAAATAAACATTACTCCCTGATTACATTTAAATTAATATCGACGGGCCCTATAATCAGTAAAGGGGTGTGGCTTAGTGGTGGTGGTGCGTTATGCCATCCTAGCCCTCAAGCTGTGAGTTCAATTCCCATACACAACATTTTTAATTTTCCAAATGAACATTTTCCATATTCCAAACAGTATTCTTTGCATTTTTTCTTTTTTTATTTCAACTTAAACTTATCATAAATCAAGTTTACTCAAATTCATTTAATTCTTTTCCTTCAAGACAAATAAAATTCTTTTTCCTCAAATTCATTTAATTCTTTTCCTTCAAGAAAAATAAAATTCTTTTTACCCAAATTCATTTTAATTCTTTTCCTCGAAGACAAATAAATTTTTTTTACTCAAATTCATTTTAATTCCTTTCCTTCAAGACACATAAAATTATTTTTACTCAAATTCATTTTAATGTTTTTCCTCAAAGACAAATAATTTATTTTTTACTCAAATTCATTTTAATTCTTTTCCTCAAAGACAAATAAAATTCTTTTTTACTCAAATTCAATTTAATTCTTTTCCTCAAAGAAAATTTTTTTTCACTTCTTTCAACCCAACATTAATTCTCTCCCTCAAGGTTCAATTCAAGGTCATTTTGGTTCAAATCAAATTTAATGCCTTCCCTTAAGTTTTAAATCTAGTCCATTTCTTTTTCGTCAAGTCAAAATCTAGTTTAAGTCTTTTTCTTCAAATCAAAAATCAAGTTTAACTCCTTTTTCTTAAATTCTCCAAATCAAATCAAGTTTAATGCTTTTCTTCAAATCAAGTCAAATTCAATTCTTTTCTTAAAATCAGATCAAGTTTATTTCTTTGCCTTGAGAATCCTAAATCGAGTTGAAGTTTTCCTTTCTCAAAGTCAAATCAAATTCACTCTAAATCAAAGTTCATTCCACATTAAGTTCATTTTATTTTAAATCAAGCTCCGTTCTTTTATTGTGCTTATTATTTCAATAAAAAAGTCATTTTAGAATTCCTAAGTCTCACGCGATGAACCCTAAGCACGAACTGGTAGCTTTTTCTATTGTTTGATGCTTAGGGATTCGTATGGATACCAGTGCAGCTGTAGTTGTCTTGGATCCTGTGCATATGTGGACTAAGGATTCTCCTTAAAATATTTTCAAAACACTCTATTCATTTTCAAATACTCCTTTTCAAGTATCTTCGAAGGTCAAGCCTTCAAACCAGAACTACGTAAGCCTTGAGTTTCCCATTGCACCAGGGAATACGTAGGAGCAGGATCAAGTCCTGTCAGGCTAACCTCCATCAAGTTATTTATTTTACATTAATTAAGGGATCAAACTATTTTCAAATAATCACACACTCAGGTTAAAGGGTACTGTTCTCCGGAACAGGGGAGTGGGGTGCCTAACACCTTCCTCACTCATAACCGACTCCCAAACCTGAATCTCATCCTCGAGTTAGAGTTTTTCCAAATCTTTTTCCCTTAAATAAAAATTTGGTGGCGACTCCACATTAATCAATAAAATTCTTTTTAAAATTTTAGCGAGATCGTCGTCTCGTCGGGATTACAGTTGCGACATCGGGAAAGGGTACAACAAATTAAGTTACCCTTCAAACCTCGAGGATCCACTTCTGGGAGCCAAGTAGCGCCAGAGATTGTCGAAGATGAAACTGTCAAGGAAGTGAAAGCGAAACTAGAAAGCATGACCATTAAGAGTAATAAGTTAGAAGAGATATTGTTGAAAGCCCAACAAGAAAATGTTGAATTAAAAAGACAGAATCAAGAGAAAGATACCGCTACGGAAAGTCTTCGAGAGCAAAAGAAGTCAGAAAGAGAATATGCAGCTAAAATCCACATGAATCTACAAGCAGCCAACAAAGAATTAATTGTTGCTCAGATATGTTGCTCAGGAACTAAATCCATCGTTGCTTAGGAAGGTTGAAGCCTTGTTGCATCCGCTGCATACCCTAGTCGAGGTCGATGAATTCGTTCATTTTTGTAAAGAATAAATCCTGAGAATCAATAGATATGTTGCTTTAGCAGAGAAAGAGGAACAAGTTGTACCTGAATATTCTGTATGAATGATGAATCCGCTTTCTTACAAGTATTTGATGCTACATTAATTTCAATTTCATACTGAAAACACGCTCAACAGACAGCGACACTTATCAAGATACCTGGTCCTCAACATTTAATATAGGCTTAAATTTAATTCGCGCTCAAATTTAATTCATGTTTATAACTGTTTTCTTTGTTAAATTAACCAGTGCTAAATTTCCAGAAACACAATAGCAAACTCACGCGTCCCTCGGCATCCTTATAGCACGCGCTCTAAAACCAAGATGATGAACAAGCTAGAATCTCAGAATGAGGAGCTGAGAAATGAAGTAGCTAACCTGGAGGAGCAGGTAGCCAAATTAATGAAGATTCTGGAGAAAAACGCAGAGGGACCCTCTGGTGTAGAGACAACCGAGATGGTTAATGTTTCATGACCTATCCACATAAGCGTGGATGAAGAATATGGTGTGCCACTTGGGTTCACACCCTTATTCTGTCCCAACTCTCAACAAGCACCCAGTATTACTACAAACCCAGGTGAGAATCATCACACCTACCCCTCACACACAAATCCTCCTGTCATTTACCATACGTACCCTCCCGTCACTTACCATACAAATCCCACCGCTAATTCACCACAAACAAATCCCATTATCTCTTTCCCTCAAAACACCAACCCCAATTACACTTATATGAACACTACCATCTCCGAGAATCCCACATACTCCATTCTTGTAACCACCTACCCACTAAACCCACAACAACTGTCGTTCCATTCTTATGGTCTTGCTGCTAGTGGACCCAATACTTTACCCCACTAGGTTGGGCAATCAGGAAATGAATTCCGAGCAAATCCTGCTGGCTCGGAAGCCCACCTTAATGGTAGATGGAAACATTTGGAAGAGAGAGTCAGGGCCATTGAAGGCAGTGGCTATGGGATGACAGATGCTTCGGATCTCTGTTTGGTCCCTGACGTAGTAATCTCCCCCAAGTTCAAGATGTCGGAGTTTGAAAAGTATAAGGGGACGGGATGCCCAAGAAGCCATTTGACCATGTATTGTAGAAAAATGTCTTCTCAAGCCTATGTTGACAAGCTGTTAATCCATTTCTTTCAAGATAACCTCACGGGAGCAGCAGTCAGTTGGTATACCTAGTTAGAAAGGGCTTACATTCGTTCTTGGAAGGACCTAGCAGATGCTTTCTTGGAACAAAACAAGTATAACATCGAGATGGCTCCCAACAGGACCCAATTACAAAATATGGTCAAGAAAGAAGACGAGACCTTCAAGGAGTATGCTCAGAGGTGGAGGGAATTGGCTGCCCAAGTTCAGCCACCCTTGTTCGAACAGGAGATGATAAGCATGTTTATGGAGACCCTCCCGACTCCTTTCTATGATAAAATGGTGGGAAGTGTTTCTGCCAAATTCTCCGACATGGTGCTGATTGGAGAACGCATCGAGAGTGGTTTGCACCGAGGGCGTATTGTCCATAATACGGTTGGCAATGTGAACACGAGAAAGCCAACAAATAATTCTTGGAAGAAGAAGGATGGAGAAATCCACCACGTTACTTACGACCCACACCGTCAAATAAACACACCACCACCACCACCCGGTTACCAAATGCCATATCAACCACAATATCCACCATAATACCCTCAAATGGTGGCCACATCCCAACCTAACTACCAACCCCCCTATGCACCTCCCACACTTTTCCGACCCATGACCCCATTCACAGCCCAACCACCACAAACTACCCCTCAACCATCATAAAAAACTTGGAACCAAACACTAACCCAAACACTAACGAACCCCAAAAAAGGTCGAACAACGAAAGAAAAAACATACAGTTTGACCCAATCCCTATGAGTTATACAGACCTACTATCCTGTCTGATCCAAAACTCATTGATAGCGTCGTGCCCTATGAAACCATTGGAACCTCCATATCCAAAATGGTATGATCCGGTCGCTAAATGTGATTACCATGCTAAGGCAGAGGGGCATTCTACGAAAAATTGTCAAGGGATGAAGTATAAAGTCCAAAGTCTAAAAAATGTCAAATGGCTCAATTTTGAGAAGGATGCCCCAAGCATAAGGAGCAATCCTTTGCCCAATCATAATGGGTCTGCCGTAAATTGTATCGAAGTTGAGCCTAA
Source organism: Canavalia ensiformis (assembly GCA_026541065.1). Lineage (NCBI taxonomy): Eukaryota > Viridiplantae > Streptophyta > Magnoliopsida > Fabales > Fabaceae > Canavalia > Canavalia ensiformis. The sequence goes on from JAMKYM010000436.1 coordinate 99,531, forward strand.
AGTAGATATGCTGAATGAGGCCATACCCAGATGTCCCAGGCCACTGGTTATCAGGTATGTGGAGGAGCCCACCATCCCAACCCTGAGCGGGTTAAAACCAGTCACGATAAAGGTCCTTGGGCCATTCCCTTACCAAAGAAATAAAGAGGTACCTTAGAAATATGATGTGAAGGTATCTGGAGGAAAAATAGAGGAGAAAGAAAAGCCTGAAGCCGTAACTGGTTCAACTCCGGATGTGATAAATATAGCAGGAGTCGGAGGTATGATTAGGAGTGGACGCATCTACACTCCTACTAAAGAAAGGAGGGGAAGACAGCCTTGCAGTGAGCAATATTGGACGATCCAGTAAAGAAGAAGAAAGGAGCGAATTAAAAAAGCCTGTCTTTAATGAAGACGCTTGCAAATTTTTGAAAATGATCAGACAAAGTGAATACATGGTTATTGAGCAGCTTAATCGGATGCTTGCCAGGATCTCACAATTGGCGCTCTTGATGAACTCCGACCCTCATCGGAGGGCTCTGCTAAAGATACTCAATAAGGTTCATGTGGTGCACAATTTATCGGTCGAAAAATTTAAGGGCATCGCGAGCAATATAACCGCTAAGAACTTCCTCACCTTTGCTGATCATGAGATACCTGAAGAAGGAGCCGAACATAATAAAGCTCTCCATATATCAGTGAAATATATGGACCACATCTTGGCAAGGAGATGATTGATAATGGCTCATCCCTGAATGTAATGCCTAAAGTAATGTTGTCCAAGTTTCCATTTGAAGGCTCTTAGCTGAGGGCAAGTGCAATGGTTGTTAGGGAATTTGACGAGTCCAGGAGGGAGGTCGTAGGGGAGATTGATTTGCCGGTCCAGATTGGACCGATTATCTTTAATGTGATTCCAGGTGATGGATATACTGCCTGCGTACAGCTGTTTATTGTGCCATCAACTCTGCATCAAAAGCTGAAATTCATCACAAACGATAGGTTGATTATCATCTCGGCCGAGGAGGACTTCTTAGTCAGCAAACCCACCAACCCTCTTTACATTGAGGCTGCTGAAGAAGCTCTGGAAACACATTTCCAAGCTTTAGAAATAGCTAATGTTAAAACCGTTAAGGAGGGGGAAGTGGTAGACCAACCTCGGCCTCCAAAATCTTTATTGATGATGGTCAAGATAATGCTGAGAAGTGGATTCAAACTCGGGAACAAACTGGGGAAAAATGAAGGCGGATTGACCCAACCTATGTAGTTGAATAAAAAGAAACATCCATGTTGGCTTGGATATAAGCCTACCAAAGATGATAAGAAAGGGCAGAAGAGGGTCCCTCTGCATCACCTATCAGAGAGCCTCCGGAGTGCTGAATTTGAAGCTCCAGATTTTGTGGCCATGCTGGATGGAGAAAAAGATGATTCCCAGATTGATGACTTGGTGATGGCCTGCCCGCCTGGGAAAGAACAGAGCAATTGGGAGACCATCGAACTACCTATGACTTTTAATTCGGTCTCAACGTAATTTTGTAATTGCTATACATTTTTGAAAAAGTAGAACAATATTTTTGTACATATTCTGATGAATATAATACAGTTGAATTTTTCCATAATTACTCTCATCTTTCTTTTCCCCCAATACATCCCCATATCTCATTAACGTTTCGCTTATTTATCATAATGCAGATCAAAAAATAACCCGCTTAATATCGATCACCAAATTTCATTTGCTAAAAATTTTCTAGTTTCTTTGTCATGTTCTCTTATCTATACCTTATTTACTACTAAAGGGTATTTTTAACTATAAATTTCACTGTGAGAAATTATGGGTGTTACACTTTTGAGTTTTGAGAGTGGAGATTCTTCCTCATCCTTGGCCTCCAAGGTGGTGGAGCATGATGCCTTATCCTCCAAAGGTGGCACCTCCAAACCAAGAAAGTAACATCTAAATTCAACACCATTCAATAACATCTAATATATCCTTCATTGATATAAGTATTCTCCTCCTTCTAAGAATCCATCAATGGGTATGAAAGCTCTTTCAATGGAGGTATAATTCGTAGCCAAAATCTTCTTCAAATTTGCATCATCATCTTCTACTTCTACTCTAATTTCTTTGCATTTTCCCATCCAATTTTTGCATTGATTCTTGTGTGTTTATGCTAATCTATGTTCTTTTTATTAAAATCCTTACAGATCTGCATTAGATTGATATTTAATTTGGTCAACTTTTCTTAATTCTTCATCCAGATCTGAATGCATACTTAGGCATATTTTGGAGCCAAATGTTCTTCATGTTCATCAGAATTTTTCTTCAATTCTCTCCAATTTTGTTTTGATCATGTTAGATTCTGCATCATTTGAATGAATAACATCATTTTTTTTTGTTGATTTTGCTTAAAAATCATAGGAAAATTTTCAAAAAGTTTTTAATTTTTGAATTCTTTTCTTGGCACTAATTTTGGTGCAATCTTGAATTTGAATTTTGTTCAATTCGATCTAGGTAGCTTGTGCGGGTTTTCTCCCTCATGTGTGGATATTTTAATCCATGCCATGTGGTTCAGTGAATTATGTTTGTTTTTTAAAAGAATTCATAGGAGGTGTATGATCATGTTCTTGCATGTAAGTGACGCTAGTTTAGCTTAATCTTGCATGCATTAGGTGTTTAAAGTTTACCATATAAGTGAATGATTAATTAAAACTTAATTAAGCTTCTCAACACTTAAAAATACCTTTGGACCCTAATACCTTTGCTATACTTATGGATAATTTGGAAAAAAGGGACTTGAACCATGGAAATATACCTTATCTAAGCATGGAAGAAGTGAAAAAATGCACTTAGAACAAAATTGGACTTAGTAAATTAGGAACATGGAAAAATCCATGTGTCGTAACTGTAATTACGACGAGACGGCAAACTCGCTAAAATTTGAAAATAGAATTGTTTGGTAATTTGGAGTCGCCACCAAACTTTTTATTTAAGGGAAAATATTTTGAAAAACCCTAACTTGAGGATAAGATTCTAAGTTCGGGAGTTGGTTACGCGTCGGGAAGGTGTTAGGCACCCCACTCACCCGTTCTGAAGAACAGTTCCCTTAAACTGAGTGTGCAATTTCTGAAAATTGTTTTATCCCTTTTATTAGAGTGAAAATAAATAGATTGATGGAGGTTAGCCTGACAGGACTTGATCCTGCTCCTACGTATTCCCCGGTGCAATGGGAAACTCAAGGCTTACGTAGTTCTGGTTTGAAGGCTTGACCTTTAGAAAAGCTTGAAGAAGGAGTGTTTTGAAAATGAATAGAATGTTTTGAAATATTTTAAGGAGAATTCTTAGTCCACATGTGCACAGACTCCAAGATAACTACAGCTGCACTTGGGCTCATACGAATCTCTAAACATCGAGTAGTAGAAAAAGCTACCAATTTGTGCTTAGAGCTTGTTGCGTGAGACTAAGAATTGCAAAATGAGTTTTTTATTTTGTTTATAAGGGCATTCCTAATCCACATATGCACAGGGTCCAAGAAAACTACGGCTTCACTTGGGCTCATACGAATCTCTAAACATGGAACAGCAGAAAAAGCTACCAGTTTGTGCTTAGAGCTCATCGCGTGAGATTAAGAATTGCAAAACGAATTTTTATTTTGTCAAAAAGGCATTCCTAATCCACGTATTCACAGGGTCCAAGACAACTATGGCTACACTTGGGCCCATATGAATTTCTAAACATCGAACAGCGGAAAAAGCTACCAGTTCGTGTTTAGAGCTCGTCGCGTGTGATTAAGAACTGCAAAACGGGTTTTTATTTCGTTTAAGAAGGGCATTCCCAATCCACATATGCACAGGGTCCAAGACAACTACGGCTACACTTGGGCCCATACTAATCTCTAAACATCGAACAGCAAAAAAAGCTACCAGTTCATGTTTAGAGCTCGTCGTGTGTGATTAAGAATTGCAAGATGAGTTTTTTATTTCGACGACGGTAGATGATAAAAAGGATCGGGCGTGATTTGGAATAAAGTAAGATATAGGGACTTAATTTGAAGAACAGAGAGATATGGGGGCCTGATTGAGCATTAGGGGATGTTCGGGGGTTTATTTGGAATTAAGAAAGATACTGGGTCTTGATTGGAATTAGAGGAATTTAGGGGCTTGATTGGAATAACAGGAAGTGCAGGGGCTTAATTGTAATAACAGGAAGTGCAGGGGCTTAATTGTAATAACAGGAAGTGCAGGGGCTTAATTGCAATGATGGAGATTAAATCACAATTGCCATACGTAAGGTTTGAAAACGAGTAACGGGGTTGCTAACTAAGCACCCAACCGTTTTGGCTATCCTGATTTTATGGTATATGCTCCATTTACGTAGGACGAGGCCATTTTGCTTTTCAAGTGTGAGTTTGCTAATGGGCCCCACGATTATCCTTACCTTATGCATGCAATCTCCCCTTTGTCGGGCACCCATGCAACGAGGGTCTGTCACTGCCTGGGGTTCTTGTTAAGGGGAACTGCGCCTTGTGCCCTTCGCTCAACCAACGAGTATACCCAATACTCTCTTTGGGGCAACTCTATCCGATCCAGTTAGCCCACTCGAATATCTGCATGTAGAAATTAGAAGCCTAGGAATTTAAATACTCGAGGATCCCAAACCCAGTTGGCCATTTATCGCTCATGGCTACGTCCTTTGGATTTTTCATGTAGTGGGTAGGATAAAGGTTACTCGTACGAAGCACGTTGAAGTTTGAGTTCTTCGAGCCTTGAGAATTGTGTTCATGGGGGAGGACCCCAGCTTTGTATTGTTCGTGATCGCTTCACCACCTGATGCAGGAGCAAGCTGAAAATCCTAGCTGTATGTAAGAGCCAAGACGTGTGCATGTGGAAAAGTCCCGATCCGTTCTTTTGAGTGAAATATAGCGGGGGTTCTTTTCATGATTGAAATGTCGTCTGGTCTACGAAGGAGGTGACATGACAGTGTGCATAGGGAGGCTATTGTCTTTGGCCAAATTTGAAATGGTTAACGCCCATACACAGTTGACAGTTGAAGGGGAACCGCTTAGTATAACCTTCCTCTCGTTGATGGATATTAGTGATCTTAGATTGAATGCGTTTATCCGATTGCAAATTAACCACCAAGTCTTTTCCCTTTCATGCTTTGGGCATTTTCCTTAATCTGCAAGTTTGATTCAACATCTGTATCAAAGTATTATGCTATTTTCTTATAATCTTCTTTAACTATACCCATAGACGCCCCTCAAGAACCATGGCTGACGCATTCTTGTTGGTAGCTCTTTGAACTGACCCTCATATCTTCTCAAGCCTTGAGTCATCGCCCCTTGTTCCTTGTTTATTGGACGTGTGGATCTCGGCTCCCCCGACACAATCTCATGGCCCATTTTTTACATTTCGTGGAAATGTGAAGCGATTCATCGTGATTTTCTTTTAACAATAGTTGCACCTTAGCTCAGAGTTGGAGGTCCCCTCGATGTCGCCTCAATGTGCTTATTATTTTTAGTATCTCCAGAGGGTCTAACGAGGTTCCCTTGGGTTGCCAGTAACCAAACTCTGTGGCCGAGCACAGAGCACTTTCCTTGTCTCCCATGCACGCGAGTACATCATTGGGCCTGGTTAGGGGTTTCGAATCTGACTCTGGTAGATCCTTACATCAACAACCAACACTTAGCTATCCCATTACTTCCATCTGAATCTGCAGGGATAAGCCTAAGTAGCATGGAGGCTCAGCAGGAAGTCTTCTGAGCAAAGCGAATAAACAATTAAGAATAGGGATGTCGCTTAATGTAAATGTAATCCAAAACGGACAAACGTGACATGTTTTATCTTTCAGCATATGATTAGCTTCTCTTCAAGCATGGATCAAACATTTTCACTTCTAATCATATTACCTCTATCCAATTATTAAATTGTCTTGAAAGTGTGATTCTTATAAGGAATTGTCACCGCATCAGTTCATAATTTTTCAGTACAACTATCATGCAATTTCAAATCTAACTACATCATTTTAACTCGATTCTCGATTACTTAATTTCATTTATGCAGCATTACTTTACATGATTCGTTCCTGATTCAAAAGTATCAGGGGAATATGGCTAACCTGCGCAAACTAAGTGGAGCCTTTGTATCACGCTCTTATGCTTGGATGGTTGTGGTTTGTGGCGTTCTTCTTCCTATCTTCCGATCAGATTCCTCGTCGATGCACCGTCAAAGGTAGAAGACCTCAAGGTCTTTGCGCTGCAACCGAAATTTCCAGAATCTTTTAGTGAGAATAAGAGAGTTCCTGGACGAATTCTCATTTTGCTTTTCTTTCCTTCCCCCCAATTTTTTCAACAACCTCTGTTCAGCCCAAGGGCCTTACTTAAACTTATTCAGAATCACCTTCTGTGGGGCCCCACTTTTCTCCCTCTCTCTTATCCACTATTTTTATATATCCCTGCTTTATTTATTTAATTATATATTTCTCTCTTTTTTTTCTTTTTTTTCTCTTTCGTTTTTATTATCCTTCTTATTTTTATTTTTCTTATTTACTTATTTTTCTATTATCTATTTACCTTTCATTATTATTATTATTTATTATTATTTTTATTTTTTATTTTTTATTTTTATTTTTATTATTTTTATTATTTTTATTTTTCCTTGATTTTATTTTTTCTTTTCAGTTCATTCATGTTTCATTCCTTTTAGTGTTTAAGCCTTTTCATTTTTGCTTATTTATCTCATCCCTTTTGCTTGTTTGTTTGTTTGCTTGCTGTTTTCGGTTTTTATTATTCGAATTATCCTATATTTACTAACTAATTGTGACATGGGAGACCTTGCACATAATCTGGTGTTTACAATTTGTCCCTCTTTACTCATTTTGTTATCAGATAATGTGAGAAATAATTATCTAAATTGTCATGGTAAGAAATGAGTAAAGACGTGAACACATTGTGTCCGAGATAAGCTTTGCAGATGTTCGAAAGGTGTAAAGACCCTTGATCTTGAAAACGAATGCCTGGAAGATGTTGGTTAGACTAAGCAAGGCTTGATAGGGTAGGTTGGGATGCAGACCGCATAACCTAACTAGGCTAATAGGATGGCATGTATACACGAAGTGAAATGAATAGTGGTTCTGACAGTATAGGCCAGAGCGCGAAAAATAAACATGTAAGGTCTGATAGTATAGGCCTGTCGTGCAGATAATTATACAACCATGGCCTGACAGTATAGGCCGAAAGTCCCGAAAATTCAACATGCAAGGCCTGATAGTGTAGGCCAGAAATGCAGAAAAATAAACATGCTAGGCCTGACAGTATAGGCTAGAGGTGCAGAAAATTAAACATGCAGGGCTTGACAGTATAGGACAGAAGTGCAGAAAATTAAACATCCAAGGTCGGACAGTATAAGCCAGAGGTGCAAAATTAATTAACCTTCTGGGCATTAGTATAGGCCGAGGAGGTGCGAACAAATTAAGCATGCGGCCTCACAAGTATAGGGTGGAAATACTGAAAATTAAACGTACAAGGCCTGATAATATAGGCCGAAAGTTCATAATATTAAACAGGTAAGGCCTAAAAGTATAGGTCGGAGATGTAGAAAATGAAACAAGCAGGCGTGGAACGGTATCGCCGAAATTGCAAAAAATTAAACCTGCAAGGCCTAACAGTATAGACCAGAGTGCGAAAACTAAACATGAAAGGCCTGACAGTATAGGCCACACGTGTAGAAAATTAAACATGCAAGAGCTGACAGTATAGGCTGAAAGTGCAGAAAATAAACATGCAGGGCCTGCTAGTATAGGCCAGTAGTGCACAAAATCAAACATGCAAGGGCTGATAATTTAGGCCAGAGGTGCAGAAAATTAACCATGCGAGGCCTGACAGTATAGGTCAGAGGTGCGAAAATTAAACATGCAAGGCCTGACAGTATATGTCGAAAAGGTGTGAATATTAAACATGTAAAGCCTGACAGTATAGGCCAGAGCAAAATAACATACAAGGCTCCATAAAATAAGTCTGACGTAGAAAATTATACATCCAAGGCCTGGCAAGATAAAGCCGGAGTAAGAAATTAAAACATGCAAGGCCCGAGAGTGTAGGCACAGGTGGAATGAGAGAATTATACATGCTAGGCTAAAAGTATAGGCCGAGGTGCAGAAAATTAAACATGCGGGCGGACGATTATGGACAAGAGGAACTTGTAAAATTAAACATGCAAAGGCCCAGTAATTATGCGTCGAAGATGTAGAAAATTAAACATGCATGGTGTGAGAGTATAGGGAGGAAGTGTAGAAAATTAAACATACAAGGCCTGATAGTATAGGCCAGAGGTGGAGAAAATTAAACATGCAGGGCCTGACAGTATAGGCCAGAAATGCAAAAAATTAAACATGCAAGGCCTGAGAGTATAAGCCAGCGGTGTAAAAAATTAAACATGCAAGGCTTGATAACATAGGCCAGAACGGAAAAACTTAAACATGCAATGCATCACAGTATATGCCGGAAATGCAGAAAATTAAACAAGCAAGGCCTTATAGTATAGGCCGGAAGTGCAGAAAATTAAACATGCAAGGCCCGACAGTATATGTCGAAGATGTAGAAAATTAAACATGCATGGCGTGAGAGTATAGGGAGGAAGTGTAGAAAATTAAACATGCAAGGCCTGACAGTATAGGCCAAAGGTGCAGAGAACAAACATGCGGAGACTGACGGGTTAGGAGAGGCAGTGCGGAATTAAAACATCACAGCTGACGGTTAGGCCAAAGGTGTAGAAAATTAAACATGCAAGGCCTGCAGTATAGGACCAGAGGTGCGAAAAGTAAACATGATAGGCACGATGGTTAATGCGAAGTACGAGAAAATAAAACACAGATGGCCTAACAGTATAGGCCGAAGATGGAGAAAATTAAACATGCAAGGCCTGACAGTGTAGGCCGGAAATGCAGAAAATTAAACATGCTATGCCTAACAGTATAGGCCAGAGGTGCCGAAAATTAAAGATGCAGGGCCTGATAGTATAGGCCAGAACTGCAGAAAATTAAACATGGAAGGCTAGACAGTATATGTCGAAGATGTAGAAAATTAAACATGCATGGCGTGAGAGTATAGGGAGGAAGTGTAGAAAATTAAACATGCAAGGCCCGACAAGGTATAGACGAGAGGTGCGAGAAAAATTAAACATACGGGGGCATCGACGTTTGGCAGAAGTCAAAAAATTAAACATACAATCGGACATTTAGGCCAAAGGTGTAGAAAATTAAACATGCAAGGCCTGACAGTATAGACCAGAGGTGCGAAAAGTAAACATGATAGGCCTGATAGTTGGTGCCGGAAATGCAGAAAATAAAACACAAATGGCCTGACAGTATAGGCCGGAGATGGAGAAAATTAAACATGCATGGCTTGACAGTGTAGGCCGGAAATGCAGAAAATTAAACATGCTACGCTTTGTGTTATAGACGAGAGGAAATAAAATTAAAAATGCAGGGCCTGATAGTATAGGCCAGAACTGCAGAAAATTAAACATTTCCGGCTAGACAGTATATGTCGAAGATGTAGAAAATTAAACATGCATGGCGTGAGAGTATAGGGAGGAAGTGTAGAAAATTAAATATACAAGGCCTGACAGTATAGGCCAGAGGTGCAGAAAATTAAACATGCAGGGCCTGACAGTTTAGGGCGAAGGTGCAGAAAATTAAATATGCAATGCCTGACAGTTTAGGCCATAGGTGCAGAAAATTAAACATGCAAGGCGTGACAGTATAGACCAGAGGTGCGAAAATTAAACATGATAGGCCTAATAATTTGTGCCGGAAATGCAGAAAATAAAACACGGATGGCCTAACAGTATAGGCCGGAGATGGAAAAAATGAAACATGCAAGGCCTGACAGTGTAGGCCGGAAATGCAGAAAATTAAACATGCTACGCCTGACAGTATAGGCGAGAGGTGCCGAAAATTAAAAATGGAGGGCCTGATAGTATAGGCCAGAACTGTAGAAAATTAAACATGGAAGGCTAGACAGTATATGTCGAAGATGTAGAAAATTAAACATGCATGGCGTGAGAGTATAGGGAGGAAGTGTAGAAAATTAAACATACAAGGCCTGATAGTATAGGCTAGAGGTGCAGAAAATTAAACATGCAGGGCCTGACAGTATAGGGCAGAAGTGCAGAAAATTAAACATGCAACGCCTGACAGTTTAGGCCAAAGGTGCAGAAAATTAAACATGCTAGGCCAGACAGTATAGAAAAGTGGTGCCAAAAATAAACATGCAAGGCCTGACAATTTGTGCCGGAAATGCAGAAAATTAAACATGGATGGCCTGACAGTATAGGTCGGAGATGGAGAAAATTAAACATGCAAGGCCTGACAGTGTAGGCCGGAAATGCAGAAAATTAAACATGCTAGGCCTGACAATATAGGCCAGAGGTGCCGAAAATAACACATGCACAGCCTGATAGTGTAGACCAAAAGTGTAGAAAATTAAACATGCAAGGCCTTACGCCATAAGCCAGAGGTGCAAAAAATTGAACATGCAAGGCCTGATAGTATAGGCCATAGGTCCGAATATTAAACATGCAAGGCCTGACAATATAGGCGTGAAACGCAGAAAATTAAACATGGAACGCCTGATAGTATTGGCCGGAAGTGCAGAAAATTAAACATGCAAGTCGTGATAGTATATGTCGACGATGAAGAAAATTAAACATGCATGGCGTGACAGTATAGGGAGGAAGTGCAGAAAATTAAACATGCAAGGCCTGACAATATAGGCCAGAGGTGCAGAAAGTTAAACATGCAGGGCTTGACAGTATAGGCTAGCAGTGCAAAATATTAAACATGGAAGGCCTGACAATATAAGCTAGAGGTGTAAAAAATTAAACATGCAAGGCCTGATAGTATAGGCCAGAACGGCAAAAATTAAACATGAATGGCCTGACAAGATAGGCCGGAAATGCAGAAAATTAAACATGCAAGGCTGATAGTGTCCAAACCAGTGGGCGAGGAAAATTAAACATCGAGGCTGACATTATATGTCGAAGATGTAGAAAGCCCAAACATGGATGGCGTGATAGTATGAGGCGGAAGGGCAGAAAATTAAACATGCATAGGCCCATGACGGTATAGGCTTGAGTGCAAAAATTAAACATGCGGGCCTGACGGTACAGGGCAAAGTATGTAAAAAATTAAACATGCCACGCTTGAGCGAGTTTAGGCAAAGGTGCAAATTAAACATCGTGAAGGCCGGACGGTAAAGGCCGGAGGTGCCAGAGTCGCATACGCAAGCTGCCCGACATTGTGCAGCTGCGAATGCAGAGAAAATAAAACACGGATGGCCACGAGGTGGGGCTGGGCTCTGAGATGGGAGAAAATCAAACGTGCAAAGGCCTGACGGCGTAGGCAAAGATCACGATGCAAAAGTAAATGTGACGAGACTCTGACGACATAGGCCAAGATGCCGAGATAAGCAAACTTGAGGCAGCTCGAGACCATAGGCCGAAGTGCGAACAATAAACTTGATCGGGCGACAGCATTGGCGAAGTGCGGAGAAAAGTAGTAATTAGAGACTCGACAACATAGGCCAAGGTGCGGGAAGTAAACTTGATGACGACAACAAAACAAGGTGCGAAAAGTAAACTTGATGAGGTTGACAACACAGGCCAAGGTGCGAGAAAAATAAACTGATGAGGCGATATCATAGGCCAAAGTGTAGAAAATAAACTTGATGAGGCTTGACAAAGCCATAAGGCCAAAGTGCGAGAAAATAAAGTTGATGAGGCACGACAGCCAAAGATAGGCCAAGGAAAAATAAACTTGATTAGGGCACAAAGATAGGCCAAAATGCAGAAAAGTAAACTTGATGAGGCCTGACAGCATAGGCCAAAGTGTAGAAAAATAAACTTGATGAGGCCTGAGCATAGGCCAAAGTGCAGAAAATAAATTTGATGAGGTCTGACAGCATAGGCCTAGGTGCAAAAGAATAAACTTGATGAGGCCAGACAGCATAGGCCAAGATCAGAAAAGTAAACTTGATGAGGCCTGACAACATAGGCCAAGATCAGAAAAGTAAACTTGATGAGGCCTGACAACATAGGCCAAGGTGCAGAAAAATAAACTTGATGAGACCTGACAGCATAGGCCAAGGTGTAGAAAAGTAAACTTGATGAGGCCTGACAGCATAGGCCAAAGTGCAAAAAAATAAACTTGATGAGGCCTGACAACATAGGCCAAGGTGCAAAAAAATAAACTTGATGAGGCTTGACAGCATAGGCCAAGATGCATAAAAGTAAACTTGATGAGGCCTGACAATATAGGCCAAGGTGCAAAAAAATAAACTTGATGAGGCCTGACAGCATAGGCCAAGGTGTAGAAAAGTAAACTTGATGATGAACTGTTTGGACAGGAAAGGGAAGGAATGAAGCAGGCCTGTTAAGATAGGCGACTTTGAAATGGGAGGGACCTATACTAACTTGAGAGGAAGGCCTGCTAGGACAGGTAAAGCAGGAATGACCTGTTCTGATAAGTATGGGGAATGAAAGGTGACTTGGGAACGTACGTGAGGATGAATTGTGGAAAAAAGGTGTGATGTGTCCTTGGAATGCATGGACTTCTTCATCAACTGCCTCGGATAACTTATTTTGAAATTGTTTTTCTTGAATTGAAATGAATAGTTTATTCTACCTTGAGCTCGAAGGTTTCTTGAGTATTTGGTGATTACTCTTGAAGAAACATGGGCAACCATTTTTGTCCTAGTTTAGAAAATTTTTGATAATTGAGGGACATCTTGATTTGAAAGAACTTTGGGCGCACATTTTGCCCCAGTTTGGAAGGTTTTTTTTCAATCGAGGAATGCCTTAACTTGAGGGGATTTTGGGCAAGCGTTTGCCCCAGTTTGAATCTTGATTTGTTATTAAGGAGAACCTCAATTTGAATTTTCTAGGCAAATATTCGCCCTAGTTTTGATCTCGTTCTTTGAATTTAAATCTATCTTGGGCAAACGTTTGCCCAAATCTGAACTTGATTCAGAATTTAAGGATGACCCCAAATTGACTATTTGTAGGCAAGTGTTTTCCCCCGTTTGGACTTGATTGAGAATTTGAGGATGACCCCAAATTGACTTTTTGTGGGCAAGCATGTACCCCAGTTTGGACTTGATTGAGGATTTTAGGATGACCTCAAATTGAATTGTACAGGCAAGCATTTGCCCCAGTTTGAGCTTGACTGAGAATTTGTGGATGACCTCAAATTAAATTGTGCAGGCGAGCATTTGCCCCAGTTTGAACTTGATTTTGAATCTGGGGATGACCTCAAATTGAATTGTGTGAGCAAGCACTTGCCCCAGTTTGAACTTGATTTTGAGGATGACCTCAAATTGAATTGTGTGGGCAAGCATTTGCCCCAGTTTGAACTTGATTATGAATTTGTGGGTGACCTCAACTTGAATTTTATGGGCAAGCGTTTGCCCCTGTTTGTGCTTGATCTTTTTAATTATGCTTGAATGACAAGATACTTATTGTGATGCTTGAATAAATGAAAAGAATGCAATGTTTGTGATGCTTGAATAGAGAGGATGTGATGTTTCAATCTTATTGACTACTTTTTTATGCTTGAAATAATTATTTGATGAAATGGATGCTATGGGATGAATGCAAACCATGAGATGGTGTAAAAACTTTGGTTTCTCTTGATTTTTCGATTTTTTTTCGACGGGTTCTTTCTCGACAACCTTAGTTGGTGTGAAAGGAACCAAAAATCAGGACGAGCTGGATTAACTCAATCTCTTGGCTTCTTGGTCAACTTTGGAACCTTCTTTCCGGGATCTTTGAGACCCATTAATAGTCAGCATTATTGGATGAGACACGCTCCTTTTGTCTTGGTAGTGTTATGGGTGGTAAGAGGATGACCTTTTTGGGAAACAGTCATGCCGTGTTGCGATGGTTGAGGACTCATCCGATTTTCATGACTTTTCAAAATCAATCTCTTTTATTATTACATTTTTCACATTTCTTTAGCATGTGCACTATTGGGATGTGCAAATTGGTTTTGGGTGGTCTAGGGAAAGAACTAGAGAGTCTTGCAAAAGATGTTTGAGGTAATGTACTTGAAAAGAAAAGATGACAAAAGATGTGGGTTCGATTGCCTAAATGGCACCTTCGATGAAAAATGCCAATTGCTGCTTTTCATAATCTTAATTGTCAAATTAACTAAACTTGAGAATTGCAAAATTTTGCCCCAGTTTTAGGGAAGATGAGGTGCAGAATGTTAGATTATCCTGGGATTCCTGGATTGACCTTAACTTTTGCCTGGGTTATTCCTTTGAGTTTACAACTCAATAGGTCTTTCATTTTGCCCTAACTTTTTCCTAGGTCGTCTTTGAGGATTTCTAACCTAGCAGGCCTTCTGTTTGATTGTGCTCTAACTTTTGCGTAGGCCGCCTTTTGAGGGTTTTCAACCTAGCAGACTTTTGTTTCTGCACCCTAAATTTTGCCTAGGCTGTCTTTGAGGGATTTTGACCTAGCGGACCTTTTTGCTTGTTTGTGCCCTAACTTTTTCCTAGGTCGCCTTTGAGGGTTTTCGACCTAGTGGACTTTTTGCTTGTGTGCCCTAACTTTTGCCTAGGCCGCCCTTTGAGGGTTTTCGACCTAGCGGGCTCTTGTTTTGATCTTGATTTTTCCTGAATTGTTTTCGGGATCCAGCAAGACCTTTTCTGTTCATGACTTGGTCAGTTTATTTTGGAACTTTAACCTTACTTTTGCGTGGATTACTCCTTAATTTTAATCCAGCAGGTTTTTCCTCTTCTTCAGTTTCAAATTTTGACCCTAATTTTAACTGGACTATTTTTTATTTTAATCTAGCAGGATTTTCTTCTTTTCTTGAATCTTGTGTGGATTGTTTTGGCTTCCAATTCAGTGGATCTTATTTTGCATCCCTAAATTTTTCCTGGATTTGAACTTCGGTCCAGCGGGATATTTTTATTTGACATATGATGATCTAGAATCCCTTGTTGCTTATTTTGCTTCCTCATTTGGTTTTTCTCTTTGAGTTTGATTAATCCGACATTCGAAATTATTTATTAAGTAGTGGCATTGCCACCATCAGGCATTTGTTGTATTGGGTGTAGGACTAAGTGATGGGTTGAATGATGAAAAGAATGGTAAATTTTTAGAAGTAAGGCCAATAATGTGAAGCACGTAGCCAAGAAACAAGAAAAATGTAATTTTTACATCATTGAGATTTATTTACAAAAGATTGATTTTGAAAAATATGACAAATCCTGGATGATTTTCCTTGATAGCTCGATTTGTACAAGGCAACTTATTGCGCCTCTTTCTCAGCTACTTGATGAGTTCTCATGATTCGGCACTAGATTATTTCCCGCATTAGGAGCAATCCTCCCAAAATCAAGCCATTTAGCATCGATCAGGCTTTGCACCTTACGTTTCAGAACCTGGAAATTTTCTGTAGAACAACCAATGTACCCCGCATGGTAGTCACATATGGCGTTTGCGTCATACCATTTAGGGTATAATGGTTCTTGAGGTTTCAGCGGGTATGGAACCACCGAGGAATTCTAGATTAGCTGAGGTAATAGCTTAGTGTATGTCATTGGAATAGGATCAAACTGGAAAGGATTTTTCTCCTTCTTTTGGCCTTGGCTAGGATTTGGGCTCCTGGCTTGTGTTTGGACCGTGTATGGTGTGGGCGGTCGTATTTTCATTGGATAGTTGTAAGCTGGGTGGTAGGGTGTTTGGTAGGCGGTGGCGATGTAAGGATATGGTATATAGTGTGTATGGTGGTGGTTGGAAGCTAGTTGGCCCATAAGGTGCATTCTGAGGTATGTACTGACCTTGACGAGAAGCCACATTATAAGTCTCCCCTGTCTTCTTTTTTTCTATAGAGGCATCAACTGTCCCTGCGGATTTGTGCGCGATCCTTCAACGGCGCATGCCACCCTCGATCCTTTCTTCAATGATGACGACATCGTAGAAACTAGAAGTCACAGCCTATCATCTTGTCATAGAAAAGATCTTGGAGTGTGTCAATGAACATGCTGACCAGCTTCTTCTCAGACAATGGAGGTTGTACTTAAGCAGCTAACTCCCTCCATCTTTGAGCGTACTGGTTGAAGGTCTCCTCCCCCTTTTTGGCCATATTTTGTAGTTGGGTTCGGTCCCGAGCCATCTCCATATTTTAATGGTACTGCTTCAGGAAGGCTTCAGCCAGATCCCTCCATAAACAGATGTGTGTTCTCTCTAACTGAGTATACCAATTGGCAGCTGTCCTAGTTAAGCTTTCTTGAAAGAAATGTACAAGCAGCTTATTGTCGTGCATACAGGGAGACATCTTCCTGTAGTATATGGACAAGTGACTCTTCGAGCAGCTAGTTCCTTGATACTTTTCAAATTCAGGAACCTTGATATTGGGAGGGATTACCACATCTGGAACCAAGCACAGATCAGATGCGTCTTTGGCTTCGTAAGCGCTCCCCTCAATTTCCTGGATCCTGTCCTCTAGGATTTTCCACTTTTTAATATCCTCATTCGAAGGATGGCTTGGGGTGTTCCTCGGGCGTGTGGTGAAGTTGAGAAGATGGTATGTATATAGGGTGAGGCCCTTGGGTGAACATAGGATTCGCTCCCCCTATGGCCGTTTGGTAAGCTTGTGGAGTGGTGTTAGGAGATAGGTTATATGTTTGGGTTTGTGTCTGGATTTGTGAGGGTGCATGCCCATGAGGATGCCCATACTGAACTCCTTCGGTTTGTGGGGGAATGGTTAAAGGTGAAATGTTTTGTAGATTGAAGCCAGGAAGGTATAATGAGTCATTTGGTTCCCCCGGTAGAGATTCCCTTGCCTCTTTCTGTTGAAATGATCATTGAAATGATTTTGGTGTAACTAAGATATTTTCAGCTATGATAAATTATTTGAGTATTTTGGTATGTTATTTTTATAATAATATAAATTATATTATTATACTGCAAGTTTGAATAAGATCACATATGTAATATGAAAATAAAATAGAATTCTTAATAAATAATCATTACTTGATGTGATTTATGTTTCATATAGATAAGATAAATTCTATATTTATATAATTTATGATCTTTCAAATTTTTATATTAATCAATTTTATGTATGCCAAAAATTTGAAAAATCATAAGATGATCGAGTTTATTACATATAATCCTTATCAACAAAATAAATGGATTTTGAAATCAATTTTAAAATAATAAGAAAGTGTGGAGTTTAGTACAATCATAAAATTATTATAGAAACTTTTAAGAAGTTAAAAAAAAGTTAAATGGTTTGAGAATTCTTTATAATGTTGTTACATAATAAAAAAATATATATATATATATATATATATATATATATATATTTGTAATATGAATAAACCAAAATATTTGAGAAAGATCATTAATAATGAATATTATAAGTTTATGATAAAAATATTTTTGGTATTTCTATGATATTGATTAAATATTTGAGAGATATCATAAACTATGATATTAATGAATTTTTTGTTATATTAAAATAATATAGTAATGATAAATAAATTTAATAAGAATTATTACAAGTGAATTATTTTAATTTGAAACCCTAAACCCTAATAAGAATTATTACAAGTGAATTATTTTAATTTGAAAAGAGAGATCGTGATTTTTCTTATTTAAATAGATAATAAAATATATCACAAAAAACAAATCATTATTCTTGACTTGAGAGAATTTGAAAATATGTACTAAAAAATTTCTTAGTAAATTCTTTATACAAAATAATAAAAAATAATTGATAAATATAATTTGAGATATGATCATATACATCAAAGTTTTGTGAAAGCCTCCATTAGCTTGGCCATCTGCTCCTTCAGTGTCTTGACTTCGTTTCTTAATTCCTCGTTTTGTCTCTCCAGCTCATCCATGATTCTTGATTGTGCTCGGGTTCTATAAGGATGTCGAGAAAGTTGTCTTTCTCAAATTTTTCTGTTAAAGTTAAAATTAATTTCTTTGAGAAACCATTTGGATGCAAAAATCATGAATGTAAAATGAGTATGAAGATGAAAAATGTGTGGAGTGATTTTGGAAAAAATTTTCAATGATAAATGAATGAATGGATGCATGCTATGCACAAATAATTTTTGAGATTTTGAAAATAATTAAGTGTTGCTTTCTTGATTTTTAGCAACTTCATTTTTTATTTTTATTTTTATTTATTTATTTTTTTTTATAAAATTTAAGTATTTTTATTTTGCTAGAAAACCTGTGGTTTTGTTTAAAAAAAGGTTTGCTAAAATTTTTCTAAAAAGGTTTTTTAGGTTTTCAAAATTTCATTTTCTCTCCTTTTGAATCTTTTTATATTTTCAATATTTCCAGAAATTATTTTTCTAATTTTTCCTAGGAGTTTCTAATTTTCCTTGATTTTCTATTTGTTTTGATTTTTCCTTTCTTTTGGCTTGATTTTTCTTTTTCGATTTTGTATCTTCCCCATTTTCAGCTTTCAACTCCCCTTTGCCACTTCGGATGGTTTGGTTCAAATAAGTGCCTGTGAGTAGTGAACCTTGTATCTTGAAAGGGGTGTGTATGCCCTCCTTGCCTCCTATGTTGGTTACATGTCCTAATGCATGAACCTCTCAAAGGTGGTTTGTAATCTTGGGGTGTAAATGGTCACTAGAGCTAAGTTCCAGTCTGTAATGCTTGCCACACTAGCAGAAAAAGCTGCCAGTTGTAGGGCATTACAAATAGGACGCACTCTAGCTGGGATTTTCGTGATAGTCAAACAGGATGTAAGCCCCAAAGTGACACCACTAGATCCCTTCTAGTCCTAGGCTTCGCTCAGACCCGGGTATAGGGCCTCACTCATGATAAATGGATATGCGTAATGTATGAGGGCATACAATTTTGGGATACCTACAATTAGGGAAATTGCACGGATATATAGCAATTTATTGTTTGTCTATCTTAGGGTTATACAAGGAATAAACAGACAAACAAACATATAGATGAACAAACAAATAGATCAGGCAAATAAATGGGAAAGGGATCATATCAACGCACACTCAATTGAACGGGCTTGACTCTCTAAGGTCCCCAGTGAAGTCGTCATCTGTCATTATGCAATCAGAATCTAAGAATGAGACTACTTTAAAATTTGAAAATGAATTTTTATGATTAATGTGGAGTCGCCACCAAATTTTTATTTAAGGGAAAAAGACTTGGAAAAACCCTAACTTGAGGATGAGATTCAAAGTTCGGAAGTTTGCTGCATGAATAGGAAGGTGTTAGGCACTTATATCTCCGCTCTGTTCCAAGAACGGGTAATTCCCTTAGAGAAATTGAGTGTATGATTTTTGAAAATTGTTTGATCCCTTAATTAATATGAAATAAATAACTTGATGGAGGTTAGCCTGACAGGACTTGATCCTGCTCCTACGTATTCCGCGGTGCAAGGGGAAACTCAAGACTTACGTAGTTCTGGTTTAAGTTGAAGGTTTGACCTTCGAAAGGTGTTTGAATTGAAAGGAGAATGCATTGTTGTACTTTTTTACAACATTTTAAGGGTGCAATCCAATTCCACCTATGCACAGGGCCCAAGGCAACTACGGCAGCACTTGGACGCATACAAATCTCTAAACAGCGAACAGCAGAAAAAAGCTACCGGCTCGTTTTTAGAGCTCGTCGCATGAGATTAAGGAATGCAAAAATGAATTTTTATTTACTTGAAAACGGAAAGGCAATCCCAATCCATGTATGCCCAGGGCCCAAGACAACTACGGCTACACTTGGACCCATACAATTCTCTAAACAACGAACAGCAGAAAAAGCTACCAGTTCGTTTTTAGAGCTCGTTGCGTGAGATTAAGGAATGCAAAAAGGAATTTTTTTTTTATTTCAAAAAAAGGAGGGCAATCCCAATCCACATATGCACAGGGCCCAAGACAACTATGGCTACACTTAGACCCATACGAATCTCTAAACAACGAACAGGAGAAAAAACTTGGTTCGTTTTAGAGAGCATCAGCATGGAGATTAAGGAATAAAATGACGTTTAATTTATTTCCAAAAGGAGAGCAATCCCCAATCCACATATGCACAGACTCCAAGACAACTACGCCTGCATTCTGAAACCCATACGAATCTCTAAACGACGAGAATGAGAAAAAGCTACCGATTCATTTTTAGAGGCTCGTCCACTTTACATTCAGAGATTAAGGAATGCAAAGATGACATTTTTATTTATTTCAAAAAAGGAGCAATCAATCCACATATACAGGGCCCAAGACAACTACGGCTGCACTTTGGCCCGTACGAATCTCTAAACGTAGTGGAATGAAAAAAAAAGCTACCAGTTTATTTTTAGAGCTTGTCACGTGAGATTAAGGAATGCAAAACGATATTTTTATTTATTTCAAAAAAAGGAGGGCAACACATATGCACAGGGCCCAAGACAACTACGGCTGCACTTGGACCCATACGAATCTCTAAAACGTGAACAACAAACAAAGCTACCAGTTTGTTTTTAGAGCTCGTCGGGTGAGATTAAGGAATGCAAAACAACGTTTTTATTTATTTCAAAAAAAGGAGGGCAATCCCAATCCACATATGCACTGGGCCCAAGATAACTACAGCTGCACTTGGACCCATACGAATATCTAAACAACGAACAAACGAAAAAGCTACCAGTTCGCTTTTAGGGATCGTCGTGTGAGATTAAGAATCGCAAAATGGACTTGGTTTATAACAAAATGAACTTGATTTGAATTTGATGAAAAGAATTGGAATTTATTTAAAATAAAATAAATTTGATTTCAATTTTGGGCTTCAATTGGACTTGATTTGAAATAAACTTGACTTGATTTGAAATTTCATTTGAGATCCAAATTAGACAAATAATATCATTCCAAAAACTAGAGAGAAAGAAAAATAGAACACAACAAAAATCACAAAAATCAGAGATCATTTGATCTATTAAATACCAAAATGAAAAACAGAAATGAAGATGAACCACAAAAACACAAGAGTTTTTGGCGCCAAAATTTGAATTCAAATCTCAGAATTTTTAGAAAATAGTTTTTAGTAGATCCAAAAAATTAAAACCAATAAATGGAAAGATATGCATTATAGAAATAAAAAAAACAAGTTTGACATAAATCCAATCAGAAATGAGTAAGTTATGCCCAAATCAAACAAGCTTGGTTAATTTGCGCACCAGGATGAACATGCTTCGGTAATCAGGCGATATAAATTTCGTTTCAGATCCAAATTGGACAAATAATATCATTCCAAAACTAGAGATAAAATAAAAAGAAAACGAAACAAAAATCAGGGAAATTGGGGATCAATTTTTTGATTAAAAATAAAAACGAAAAACAGAGACGAAGATCAACCTCAAGAACACACAAGATTTTTGCGCCAAAATTTGAATTCAAATCTCGGAAATTTTAGAAAATATTTTTTGGTAGATATGAAAAATTCAAACCAATCATTTCAAAGATATGGATTATAGGAATCAAAAACAAGTTTGACATAAATCCAATCATAAATGAGCAAGTTATGCACAAATCAAACAGGCTAGGTTAGTTTGCGCACCAAGATGAACATGCTTTGGTAATCAGGTGATATATATTTTATTTCAGATCTAAATTAGATAAATAATATCATTCCAGAAACTAGAGAGAAAGATGAAGAAAACACAACAAAAATAACCAAAATCGGAGATCATTTGGCTGATCAAGTGAAAACGAAAGTAGGCATTTTGACAAATGAACTGGAAATCTAGAAGAAACAAGAAACTGAAGAGGAATAAAAGTCGGATCTAACCTCCATTGGAAGGTGATGAAGAACTGGTTCCCTGGAGGCCAAGGGCTAAATTGAAGGCAGAGGTAGAGAGTCTCCTAGGTCCTCCCTTCGAAAATTCTAAAAATCCCCTTTAACACTCCAAGTGCTCCTCCTAGGAATTTCCAAAAAATGAGAAAAGAACCCCCTTCCCAATTTTCTTTCTCCTATTTATAGAGTTTTTCAAACACTTTTCCCGCCTTTTTTCCTTTTTTCAATTTTTGTTTTTTTGTTTTTTGTTTATTATTTTTTATTTATTTATTATTTTATTCATTTATCTCGTTATTTTATTCTTTTTTCTAATTTTTCCAACTTCGTTATTTTCTCTTTTTATTTTATATATATAGTTTTTTAATTTTTTCCTTACTTTTTCCATTTTTGTTTTCAATTTTTCTATTTTTCTTATTCTTTTTCCTAGTTTTATGTCAATTTTTCTCTTTATTTATTTTTTGTTTATTTTCATCATTTATTATTTTATTTTTTTCTTTCGTTATTTTAGTTTTATTCTTTCTTTTTCTTTCATTATTATTTTCGTTATTTTTATTTCTGACGAGATTTTTTCTTATTTATTATTTAAATTATGATTTATTCACTAATTAAATAATTTTTTTAAATGGGGCCTCGAACATAATTGAGTGTTTTACATGGTCGATACTAGAAAGAATTATGGTGTTGGATCTTTTGAATCACAAAGATAATCACAACATTTTATTATTTAGATTGAGTCGTTGTCAGGATAGGTTCACCTGTAGGCACCAGACGCATAAATCACTCCTTTACTTAACTTCTGACCACCACATTCATTTAGTCACACTCGTATACAGGCGCTTGTAATTTACTTAGTAAAGTGCAGCCAATGGGTAAACATGAAACAAAGGTCCATTGGACGCTTTAGGCTCAATTGGGCCGATAACATCCATCCCCACAGTAGCTTAATGGCCATGGCTTAAGGACAACATATCTTTCAATGAAGTTGACTCATTGCGAGCATTGATATCAGTTCCTCATGGGGACTCGCACTTATGGCAAGTCTTTAACATGTTATAGCAACGGCTCCTATGAGCAACCAATAATATCTGGGTTTCATGATCTTCCATATTGTATGTCCGCTATGGGAAAAGACCTTCTTCGACTTCCTTCAAAGTCTTGTTGGCTTCCTCGCTATACCCATCCGGTTGGTAACCATGTCATGATTCCTTTCTTATACAAAACTTCTCCATTTTCATAGAAATTCACATTAATCTCCTAGGTCCTTTTTATCATTTCTTCTCCACGACATGAATATTCTTTATTTTTCGTAGAATTGCCGTGCATATCATGATACCAAGGCTTTCTTCCTCATCCGCTCCTACTCTCTCCACCGACTGACAGTAATGCCGGTCTGCATTTATGTTGAATGCAGACGAGGCATGCCCCTCTCGGCCCACTTCTCGAATATAAATGATAAGGTATTAGGGCATCAGCCAATCGTTGTCTTTCGAGGTATATAAGAGAAGGTAACCCCTCTTTCAAAGTGTTCTAATAATTTTGAGACGGGCCTGGTAGTATACTTTGCATCTCTCTGCTTTCCACTCTCCTTCGACTTGGTGGATGACCAAAGTCAATCTCAAGACTTCCAAATGTTTCACATTAGCTTCAATCGTGGCCTGAATCCCTAAGATACATGTTTTATACTCTGCCACATTGTCAATACAATCGAAAAGTCAACTCATCAATAGGTAATATAACATCTTGAAATCATCATGACTCTTTATGTTATCGCCACGCTCCATCGATATCGATGCAATCGTCAAACAACATCGTCTATTTTTCTCCCACTTTCCCCTTCTTCTTCATCTAATATCGCCATTAGACCCTCATCAGAAATTCCAATGAAGCATTCGTAATCATCTAGGGGGTTTAAATAAGTATTCTGAAGTGCCGTTACCTTAATGATTTCTGCACACATAAGCAGGGATATGATATTCTGAAAGTAATACTTGTCATTTTGTGATTCTTCCTGACAATGCAGGCTTCTCAAAGATATACTTGATCGGATCCATCCTAGATATCAAATTTACAAGCAGACGGACTAAAGATAAAATGCCTTCTTATGCAGTCATTTATGCTTAAAGCACAACATGTTCGCCTAAGAATATATGGTTTGCGCTCGTGAATTCTTTAGCTTCAGATAGTATATGGCCTTTACTTTTCTTCCCCTCGATTCATCATGTTAAAGGGACTGATAACAGCCCATCAATTTGTCTCATACCATTAGATACAGATTAGAGGTATCTGTGGATCAAGTGTACTGGATCGGTGGATTATGCAAAATATAACTGATCTTTCAAATGCTGCCTCTGCAAACTTCATCCTAATTCATTCACGGGATGCCATTCTTACAAAGCAAGAGCCAAGATCAATCAGAAGTAGCTAATAACTCTGGAAAATAAATCGTGGAGATGTAGTTGTTTCTTCCCAAGAACCTCTCGATCTCCTTCTCAGCTGGGCTGCATATCTATGATCGTCGAAGCTTATCAGGGATCAACCTTGATCCCCATTTCACTAACGCATGAAGCCCAACAGCTTTCCCTCATTTTATCACCCTCAGTACATTTAGCCGTGGGTTTAATCTAGGCTTAAAAACTTCCTTCAAGTCTCTAACAACTTTTGCAGGTCTGTGAGATGGTCATCCTCCATCCTGGATTTAGTAATCATATCGCCCACGTAGACTTCTATCTATTTATGAATCATATCATAGAATAATGTTACCATAGCCCTTCGATAGGTTGCTCCCAGCTGCTTTCTTCACTCCAAAGGCATAACTTTAGCAAAAGGTTCCCTGTGATGTAATGAAAGTGGTCTTTTCTCTATCTTCTTTCCTTCACTATTTTGATCTGATTATAACTGAGAAACCATCAACAAATGAAAGTGAAGAGAACTGTATGTAAAGGTTGTTCCATCAGCACATTGATGTAGGAGTTTAAAAAATCATCTTTTGGGCTGGCTCGATTGAGATCCCTTTAGTCTACGCACATCCAGACCTTACCATCCTTTGGGACCCAGATTATATTTGCAACCCACTCCGTGTAATTCAGGATGTGGGCCTTAAGAGTTCGTATCAAACGTCTCTTCAACTTCTTCTCTCGACTTTAATGACATTTTCAGCTTCATCCTTCTTAATTTCTGTTTGATAGGTAAAACATCTAGCTTTCATAGGCAGCTTGTGCTCTACTATAGAGGTATCCAAGCCTAGCATGTCTTGATAAGACCAGGCAAAGATATCACTATAGTCTTGTAGGAGTGAGATCAATCACTTGCGATTATCTCCCGTGATAAGCGTGCCTACCTTTGATTTCTCTTTTGTTTTCCTCGGTCCCCAAGTTTATCGAATCAATAGGTTCCTCATGAGGTTCGATTATTTTAGATTCTCATTCCACCAATCTCAACATCGCTTCGGTTGGTTCGCCTTCATATTCTGCCTCTTTGTCGGCATGATTGACAATACAATCGAAATTACTTGATACAATACTAGCACTATCGTCGCAAGGCGGTTTTTTATCAGATTTGCAGGTTACGGGTATGATAAAAGAATAAGATATATATCTTTGCAAAGGGAATATATTAGGGAAAGAAGAGGGAAGATTTTCTGAATAGTGCAACTGTATTTGTCATTCATCAAAAAAATATGTACAAAATGTTTATGTTTGAAAAGAATTTTATTATGACAATTACAAATTACATTTTGAACTGAACCAAAAGTCAAAGGTAGTTCAATAATTTCTCAATTGTTTAGTTCTTTTCCAGGAGGACAGGCTGTCACCAGATCTTCAACTTTTGTCGTCCTCTCACCGTCTATGGCCGCGACCATACCAGGATCTTTGAATCCGGTACTTCGAAAGCTCTGGGAGATATGGCACAGAGGGACCTTACCGAACCGGGGTCCTGCTACCTCGTATTTTCCAATGGGCTTATATCCCAACCCATATCAATGTCTATTCTTATTCATCGTTAGTGGCTGAGAGAGAGCACCGCTATTTTTCCCCAGTTTACCGCCAGGCCTAAACCTATTCTGCAACACTACTCGGGCCATCATCATTAGAGCTTTGGGGAGCCGCTTTTGGTCGACCACTTCTCCCTCCTTAATGGTGGTGATGTTGGCAACTTCCAAGGCTTGGAAGTGTGTCCCCAAGGCCTCTTCGGCCGCCTCAATATGAGGAGGATTGGTGGGTTTGCTGACCAGATAATCTTCTTCCGCTCAGATGATGATCAGCCTATCATCCATAATGAATTTCAACTTTTGATGTAAAGTTGAAGGGACCGCTTTGGCGAAATGAATCCAAGGCCTCCTTAGCAAGCAACTATAGGTCGGCTGGATGTCCAGTAATTGGAAAGTGACGTTGAAGACAACTGGACCAATTTGGACCAGCAGATCCACTTTGCCGATAACTTCCCGCCTTGATCCATCGAAAGCCCTCACTACCATGGAGCTTGGCTTTATAAGGACCCCCTCATGTTGCAGCTTGGACAACGCCAACTGAGGCATTACATTCAAAGAAGAACCATTATCTACCAAGACTCTGGCTAGAATATGGTCCATGCATTTTACTGATATATGTAATGCCTTATTATGTCCAGCCCTTTAAGTCGGAATCTCACGATCGGAAAAAGTGAGGAAATTGTTGGCAGTAATGTTGCTGGCAATTCCTTCAAATTTGTCTACCGATATATTGTGGATCACATGGGCCTCATTCAGTATTTTCAGTAGCACTTTCTGGTGGGGTTCAAAGTTCATCATTAAGGCTAGCAATGATATCTTGGTAGGTATACGGTTCAGCTGCTCGATCATCGTATACTCGCTCTGTCTGATCATTTTCAAAAATTCGCAGGCATCTTCCTTAGAAACGGGTCGCTTAAGTTCCTTTTCCTCATGCCGTTTGTTGATTTCTGGTTCTGGGCCTGCCAATATCGCCTCACTACAAGGCGGTCTTCTCGTTTCTTCCATGGGAGTGTAAATGCGACCACTCCTAGTCATACCTCTGACCCCTGCTATGTTTACTACGTTCGGAGTTAAGTTATCTGAAACTTCCGTCCTTTGTTCCTCTTCTGTCTTGCCACCGGATACCTCCACATCATATTTCCAAGGTACCTCTTTGTTACTTTGGTATGGGAATGGCCCAGGAACCTTTATCGTGACGAGCTTCATCCCTTTTTGGCGTTGGAAGAGCTGGTGTTTCGGCGTATCGAATGACCAAAGGCTTGGGATGCCCAAGAAGGGATTGGCCGACCATGTCTACTTCTTCTCTATCTCGATATAGTTTACTAAAGGCCTTGGCCCTCCATGATTCGGCAAAGGGTTTCTTCGGCGTATCCTTTTCGAAGTTCAGCCATTTGGCGTTGATCAAACTTTGGACCTTATGTTTCAATCCTTGACAATTTTCTATAGAATGGCCTATTACACTTGCATGATATTCACACTAGGCCTCGGGATTGTACCATTTAGGGTATGGAGGCTCCAATGGCCTCATGGAGCACAAGGTGATCAGGGAGTTTTGAATTAAACGAGGTAGCAGTTCAAAGTAACTCATTGTGATGGGACCGAATTGAACAACTTTTCTTTCATTTGATCTCCGTTGGGGTTGGTTAGGGTTTGTGCTTTGATTCCAGGGCTTTGGTGGTTGTTGGGCAAATGTTTGTCATGATGGAGTGGTGATAGGAGTATTTTGCTAGAAGGATGTTGGGGGGTTATAGGTTGGCTGGTATGTGGGTTGGGACGTGGCTACCATATGTGGATGTGTTGGGAATTGTGGGAGGTATGGTGTTTGGTAGCCAGGTGCTGCGGTGGTTAGGTGGTTTGGGCCAGCTGAAACGTAGTGTGCCTCAGCTTCTTTCTTCTTCCATGAATTGTTCGTCGGCTTCTTCACATTTACACTGCCGACAGTGTTGTGTATGATTTTTCCTCGACGTAGGCCATTATCTATAATGCCTTCCTGAATCAACACCATATCTGAGAGGTCGATGATATCACCTACCATCTTCCTCATAGAGGAGCTAAGTAGTTTCCATAAACATTGATCATCTCCTATCAAGTGGGGTTGATCACGGCCAGCTCCCACCACCTCTAAGCATACTTTAAAAGATTCATTCTTCCTTTTCTACCCATATTTTTCAATCGATTCTATCTGGAGCCATCTCCATGTTATATCTGTATTGCTTTAGGAAGGCATCTACCAGATCCTTCCATGTGTGGATTGTCGCAACCGTAATTCTGACGAGACGACGAACTTGCTAAAATTTTAAAATAGAATTTATTGATTAATATGGAGTCGCCACCAAAAATTTTTTTAAGGGAAAAGATTTGGAAACCTAACGCAGATAAACAGATTTAGGTTCTAATTTATTATGAGCGCAAGGTGTTGCTAACTACCGCCCGTTTTGAAGAACTACATCTACAACTGTGATTTTGGAAAATGTTATTTGATCCCTTACTTAATGAAACAATCGATGGAAGATAGCCACAGCAGACGATCCATGCTCTAATGATTCCCCTATGGGTAAATGGGAAATGCTAAGGCTTACGAGGTTCTAGTAATGCTAAGGCTTTCACCTTCGTAGGTGCTGGTGTTAAGTATTTAAAATGAATGATGTCACAGTTTGACCCTAACTGCCATGCTACCTGAGAATGCTAGAGGTTTTTTGAAATAGCCAAGGAGAATCTGTGGCCCACATATGCACAGATCCTGAGACAACTACTGGCCAGATCAGTCCAGATAATCCTTAAGCACGAACGGATGAAAGTACCGGCCTATGCCAGGTTCCATCGATGAGATTAGAATTGTAAAAACTAATTTTTATTTTGTTAAAAGGCATTCCTAATCCATATATGCATTGTGGTCCAAGACAACTACGATCGCAGACTAGTCTATACGTAATCTCTGGAACATCGAACGGCATGCGTGCCTACCGTCAAGGCCAGAGTTCGTCGCTGAGATTAAGAATTGCAAAAATGGATTTTTATTTTGAGGAGACGAATGATAAAAATCGAAAGATGATTTGATTATATGAGAGTATAGGGACTCAATTGGAATTAGAGAAATAATGTATTCCATTGAAAGTAGGAGGAATTGCATAATTATAATTTTATAAAGTCAGTGGCCCATTGCACAATCGGAAAGTACAAAGGGCCTGTTCTGTAATAACTTGAAGTACATGGGCTTGATTGCAATAACTAGAAGTACAGGGGCCTGATTGCAATAACTAGAAGAAGTAGTCTTGATTGTAAATAATCGAAGTACAGGCCCTCGATTACCAATCGAAGTATGTATCAACCAGCTAATCATGATAAATTCAACTGTTGGTCGATTTAAGATTAAATAAGGATCAAAATGTTTTTTCTTAAAGGCCCTAAGATATTGATTCTTTTGCTTAGAAAGTGAGAATCCATTTATGAAAGGGGCGTACATGTGTTGTGGAATAGTAAAAGGGAGCGCGGTAAGAGTGAAATGGAAAAATCGAATTGTGGCACGTGTTATCTAAACACCACAACCAGAGGGAGCTCAAAAGGTAACAAAGGCCTTACCACTAGTCATCGCCATTCTCCTGTTGATTTCGTTTAAACACTAAACTTAAGGCATCGTTCCTGGGCTCATGAATTGCATGTGAGCGTACAATATGGGTCCAAGGTTTCAATATAAGTGCTTTCTGTGATCACTTCAAATTAAGACTTTTTGTGTAACAACCATCCGCTATTTTAGATATGTTCCCACACTATACTCCACCCACTGCGCTCATTGATCATCTGACTAAGGCCATCACGTGAGATTGATAACCTAACCAATCAAATGTCTTCACGGCTTAGGCTTCCTTGACGAGGAATGGGACATTTAACTAAGCAATCATTCATTGGGTTTGTTTCTATGTTACTTTTGGAGTGACATTACATGATTTACCATGCCTAAAGTTTCCTTTTATCACTTTGAAGACCTGTTCCATCTATATATGTTAATTATATCTTGAGGCTTAACTAATATATGTAATGTGACTTATTACATGCCACTAAATCCTCTCTGCACAAATAGAGTCTATGTGTTTAATCACAGTTTTTTTGCACCTTCCTAATCGACACCTCAGTGATGCATTGCCTCGCATCCATCTCCATTCTTCTTTTATAGAAGGTGCCTCAACTCGTTATTACGCACCTGGAGATCCCTCACAATTTCTTTGCATATGTGAAGCCTGTTACTTCAGGATGGAGGCCATGTGGTTTGAAATCATTTTCCTTTGTTTCATCCAAATTTACTGCCTGAGCATTCATACCATGTTGATGTCATGGTACTTACCCTGGAGACAGTAATCGTGGACCTTGAGTGTTGTGGGCTGAGGTTCATATGGACACTGGTATGACCACAGATAATGGTGCAATGCCTTGAGACCGCAAATGGCTCAGACGGTGGGCTATGTTATCTCTTCCTCGACATAACCTGTAATTCAACGCCTCAACGTATTTCAGCCCACATGCTTCCTTGTTAACTCTAAATTGAGCACACTTCAAAATAGCACCAAAGAAATATGACTAAGTACGACGATTTTTTACACATGGAGATGTGTAATGTTTGGGGTCCTGATATGTGGATGCCATTGCATTTACCTTTCGTAGTGCATTAAAGGCTCGATCACTACTCCTTTTCACTCACTCGTATGAAATCAAACGTAGTGATAGTTCAAGGAACTACATGACGATGCAAACAACGACCACTCAGGAAACTGTCCAGTAGTTACTAAACAGATTTTGAGCATTTTTCCTTGTGTCTTAGAAATTCTCGTTATCCTTGAATAAGGTAAAATTATCCAAGACACCAAGGCCACCTCTTCTAATAATTCCTGCCTACGCTTCTCGATTCTAATCACCTATTCGTCAAGAATAGATACAGAACCGAATCAATAACTCTACGCCTATGTTCATTAAGATTTATCCCTCAAATAGAATTGCTTTCAACAGATTACAAGCACTGAATCAGAATAGTACCAAGAATCAAAGATTTGCAGATTCATTTTTATATTGAAAGCATGATATGGAAATTAATCCTATCAGCGAATTCTGGGACTTCATTCAAAAGATTGTCTATTCAAGTTAGGCTATATGAATTATATGATTTAACTTTTTCCATTTGAATAGAATGCTTTAAGTATAAGACAAACTCAAAAGAGCTGAGGTCTAGCTTTCTCTCATCGACGCCAGAGAGGTAAGATCAATCAAAGACTTCTCTCCTTTCTCGCTAAGCCCTCATGTTTTTCTTCCCTTGGGAACTTTGAGCAGAGAGGCTTTAGACCTGTCTCCTGCTTCCTCAAAAAGAACCTCTGCTTGTTGGAGAGAAATGAGTCTTTCCTCGCTCCCTCTAGATCCTCCTCCAGGGTGGTTCCACCCTTTCTTTTCTATTTGATTTCATTCTTCTCTCGTTTCTCCCTTTTGATTTGTTTTTTCCACTTTTTCTCTGTATTAACAGCACCAGTAGGACAGACAAATGACTCACAAAAATTTAAAATGACTATTTATGTACCAAGTGAGCCGCCACCTGTAATTCCATGTTATGGAGCACATTTGGAGTGCCCTAACTCTGAGAAGAAATCCAGGTCTAGAGCTGGTTACGAGGTAAGAAGTATTAGGCACCCTTACTACCAGATTCCAAAAGAACTGCACTTTAAACTGAGTGATGATAAACTATTTGACTCTCTAAAATAGAATAAAAATAACAGTTATATATCAATTGACAGACCTGATCCTCGCCCAACGATTCAATAACCAAGTGGTACATAGTTCTGGTCAAGAGACTTGACTAAATATATGAACTCTGGGTAAAGGATTATTACACATTAGTGAAACAAGGATTTATCAAATCATGCAAACAGCAAACCAAACCATCGTAGTTATGTTTGAATTTATGATGACTCAATGACAAAACAGCAGAATGCCATTTCTCGTATTAGAATATACAAAGTTTAAGAAAGATTAAAATGATGTTATGGAAGTAACACGTTGGAAACGTTCTATAAAATTAAACCGCTAGTTGTTTGAATTTGAAATTCAATTAAAGCACTAAGTAGTAGAATGCTAATACTGCATTAGAATCATGTACAGTTGATAAAATTAAACAGACGTTAAGAAGAATATTTGAACTGGGATGTTTGCAATTCAAACTGCTCAAGTCAGGTTTTTAGAATCTGTATGAATTGAAACACGAATATCAGAGAATGCTACTGCTTCGTAGATTAGAATCCTTTCGTACAATATGAAAATAAAACAGGATTTTTAAAGAAAACAATGATTTTTGGGAAATAGATGCTTGCAAAATTCAACAGCCGTTTATGTTTCTGGAATTAGCATGAAATTAAAATACTTAGCAAGAAAGAATGCTTACTGCCAGATAGAATCCATTAAGACAAATGATGAAAAATTAAACAGACATTTTTAAGAAAAACAATGCATTTTTGGAAACAATAAATGGTAAATTCAAAACCATCGGTCGTTTGAATCGGTACCAATTCAAAACACAGTAGAGAAGGCTACTTTGCCAGATCCATTAATTGATGAAAATTAATATAAATGTTTTTTTAAGAGAAATAATGATTTTTCAAAACAAATGTGCTTGCAAAAATCTAAACGCCTGCAAGCCTAGAGTTGAATTTCAACAATTAAAACACAAAGCAAGAGAGAATGCTACTTCCTCGACAGGGAACTACAGCCAGTTTGATGAAAAAATTAAAACAGATGCTTTAAGAAAACAATGATTTTAAAATTTGATGTATTTATAAATCAAAACCCATTAAGAAGTCGCAGATGTTCAATTTATAATTAATCAAACACTAGCAAGAGAATGCTATTTGCTCTAGATTATACAACTGCTATGGTAAAATGTTAGCTGAAAATTAAATTAGACATTTTAAGAAAATAATGATTTTAAATGATTTGCTCAGTAATTCAAACCGTCAAGTCGCGTGGAGCAACTTGCATGAATTATGTTCACTACAAGAGGAGAATGCCATTTCTCTCGAGATTAGAACTACTGCACAATATGGTAAATTAAAACAGTAATTTTGAAACAATCATTTTATGATTTATCGAATAGTTTAAGTGTTATTGTTTGAAATGCTCATAAAAACTGAATTAAACACATAACCAGCTCCTAAGAAGGAAAGCATTAGATAACGTATTGGTATATTTATTAACATTTATCATATATACACAGAGTGTGAATCTTTCCTCAACTGCAACCATTACCTTTTTCATATTTAACAACAAATTAATCATTACTTCAAACCAAGTTTATTATTAGACTAAACCATATTTACTAATACAGCTCCAAACCAGGAATTGAAACATGCAGATATCGGGGCCAAATAAATCCAGGGCAGTAGAAACACTATTTTAAGTTCTCATCAACTTATAACGTATAATCCTATGTTAAATGCTCATTCAGATGATATTTGATATCCAGCTTGGTTAACTAATCTCTAGTCAACATAAAACGATGTTTAAGAGCGAAATTGCTCGTAGAAACGTCTAAAGTCGAAGGTAATCATTGTCATAAAACCAATACTTTACTAAAGATATATTATTCATTTCCAATCTCTAAGTTTTCTTCTAAGGCAAACTCCAATCCGCTGTGTCCAAAACCATTATTTAGCCTCAATTTAATCAGATGCTTTTAAGATTACTCTTAGTTAGTAGAGAAGCACTTTAATAAATGCCCTTCATGATCATGACCTTCACGACTTTTCCCAATGTCAAGTCAAACTTCCATAACGTCTTCAACTAATTTTCTATTAGCTGCAGCTCGCTTCGACCACTTTATATTTTCTATGCGCTGTGATGGATTACTTTAATGACAAGTCAACATTCATGATTTTGTTTCATTTCACTGTGGTGATATTACTTAATACCTGTGTTCATTACAAACATACCGCATTCTACAAATCAATGCTCGTCGCTTGTACAACCAGGTAACCCAAACGCTTTTAGTGCCTCAAAACTGGTCAATTCACCTGAACTGGCTTCAAATTCCGAAACTGTAAATTATTGTCTTTGTAATGATATTACCTCTACTACCATTATGTAACTTGACTGTGCATCGTGGAAATTACGAATCGATCCTAATATTCATCGGTAATATCTTACTTTTCCTTTTAAAACCTGTTGTATCATTGATACGTCACCTCTGATACACCTTCACTCAACCGTTTTGACAGCGAGTCTGGAACCAGATCTGTTGCCAGTGAAAATTCAGATTTTCATTTTCCCGACAGAATGTTCTCGCTACCAAGATCTGGAAATTCCATGATCTTACATGATTAGTGCCAACCCGTAGGTCAATCCTCGGGTTCCTATTAAACTGCTCCACGCATTAGATTCACGAGTTCAACATCGAAGTTCAAAATGCTCCATCAGCTGCGGGATCAAGTGGGTTACGGTATAAAAATAATTCCTTTGAACCAGAACAGATTTACAATTACTTATTCGTGCAGGGCAACGATTCACTCAAACCAAGATTGAAAAATGATTGAGCTAGAGATCCTCCTACACTTCAACTATTGGATCGGCTCTGCAACTCCGGCTTACGCTTAAGGAAATAAATCTACATACCTGGGACCCGGACTCACTTAGACTACTGGTGATTTGCATCTAGTATATTGATGTAATCGAACTAAACCATGACATGGTATCAACAAAACACAAGGCCTATTGGGCCTGGGTTGCTACTAGCGAATTTTAAGGCGTCGCTAATCCTTTCTGACAGACTCCGCACATCGGCAGTAGGCTGTAGCCCCGAAAAATTTCAGGATGAAGGTTAATATAAGGTTCTTTATTTAGGCCATTCGTAAGTTGATTTACAGCCTTTTCAGGATCTCGACAAAATCGAGTGCATTGTACCAAGAATCACTTCCTCTCGTTTTATTCCCCACCTATGATCTTGAGAGACTTTGAGTGATTTACTACCATCCTACTATGCTCCCAGCAGAAATCATGGCAGGACCAGAGACTATCTTCCCCAGGTTCTTGTGTGTATTGAGGTACATGTTTTTGCACCTGCTCAAGTTCTCAACCATCCTCCCCCGATTTCTAGACTAGTAGGGACTGTTATCTGTACATAACATAAACGTGCATGTGGCTACAAAAAAAAAAAAAGAAAGAGGTTCAACCAGCTGCTCCAGGTCAGCACGTCACCACGAGGCTGCTGGCTCTTGGAAGTGAGTTTCACGTACGAGACCTTGCTGTCTTAAGAGACACGCGCCATAGGCCACACTTCTGATCACTGCCCCAAGTAATGCCTCCTTTAGAAGTCCAATAACCAAATGCTAAAGCGTGAAAGTTGAAAAGGAAGTCTGGTCATGCCAGAATAGCAAGTTCGGGGAATCCCGAGAGGATCGACTTTATATATATTCACCGGGACAACTTTTAGTTGAACGTGGGCTCACTGAGCATTGCTGCTTTATGCCGCTTACTTAATTCTACTTTGACTCCTAATGTTGTAATATTATGGCCAAGACATCCTTGACATTTACTCATAATTTAGAACCCCAAATTCTTACCGTAGTTGATCGAGCACCTTGATCTCCCTAAGGTAGTCAAGATAGCATTAATTACTAAGGTCATTTCTGTATCTACATATATACAAGAGGTCTCTTACATCATCAACTTTAGTACCATCAGTCCCGTATGGTTCATCAATAACTCTCTAGGCCGTAATTAGAACCCACCACAATGTTATTTTAAGGTTGACTCAATTACAGACCAATCTTA